>CAWUFW010013371.1:0-480265 GCA_963921515.1 Calotriton arnoldi
ACAGAAATGTACAGGCAGAGATTTAGAACCTGTAAGAAGTTAGAGGGTACCACTTGGGTTGAATATGTGTCTTTTTTTGCAGAGCAATGGATCGCTGGGTAAAAGGTAGCAAGGTGGAAACTTTTGAACAACTGTATGATTTGTTTGCGTGGGAGCATTTAGCTAGTAACTGTTTTCCAGAGCTACGCCAGCACCTTGTTGATAGCAAGCTAACAAACCCTAGGAAGCTTGCTGAGGAGGCGGACCGCTGGGTGAGCACCCGGGCTCGCAAGGGTCAGGTGGGAGACTTCGCCAAAGGTGGGCAGGGTCCCCAGCAGAGAAGGGGGGGGGACAGGGGTAAACAGAGGGAGTTCCAGAGAGGGCCCCAAAGTAATTCCCAAGGGAACCCAGGAGTGGTGTCCCAGTCTCCCCCTGAGAAGAAGCCAGTGCCCCAGACAGGTATGCCTGTTCATAGGGCACCCCTTACTTGTTTTAAATGTGGTCAAGTGGGCCACCGGTATTATGATCCCCAATGTCCCCAGAGGGACCTCAATGCACCACCCCGTGCACCAACCCGCCAGCTTGCCAGTGTAACCCTGGGAGGGGAGGAGATGGGTGCCCCAGGTGGGTGGGATCCCGTAGAATTGACCCTTGTCTCGCTAGGAGACTTTGAGAAGGTCCCTAACCCCACGCTGCCTGATAACACTAAGAAGTACAGGCAGTGGGTGACCATCAATGGCCACAGGGTGGAGGCTCTGAGGGACACCGGAGCAAGTGTGACTGCTGTCAGCTCCCGGTTGGTGTCCCCAGAGCAGGTTGTCCCCCATGCATTCCGCCCAGTAGTGTCAGCAGACAACTCTGAGAGCCAGTGTGAGGTGGCTCAAGTTCCCTTTGAGTGGGGGGGGTCTCAGGAACTCTTCAAGTAGCTGTGAGGCCAGCCATGCCGGTAGACTGTCTGTTCGGCAACGATTTAGAGAACTCCCCGTGGGCTATGGTGGAGAGGAAATCTCACTTGGAAATGTTGGGTCTGCCTGAGTGGGCGTGCGCGACCACTCGGTCCATGGCAGCCAGTAAGGACGTTCAGAAGGACCTGGAGCCTGAAAGTATGGCCCAGGCCCCTGCCTTAAAGAGAAGGGGTTGGGGTGCGGGAAACCGGCCTCCATAGTTCCCACGGCCCAGGAGGGAGCAGACCTTGAGGGGGATGCCCTGGAGCCAACCGGGGAACAAATAGCCGAACTGGGGGACCTGCCTGGGCTGACCCATTGGCAGCAGGAAGGAGTGCCCACCAGGGAGGAATTTTGTGAACAGCAAAGAACGTGCCCTTTTCTTGAGGGGCCGCGGTGACAGACTGCAGCCCAGGCAGCAGGTGATCCGTCAGGGTCACATCTGATCTATTGGGAGAATGACCTCCTTTACAGCGAGCCTAAGGTTGCTGAGCCTGGGTCAGCCCGTGTGCTGGTGGTACCCCAGTGCTTCAGAGCCTTCCTACTGTGGTTGGCTCATGATGTGCCATTGGCAGGACATCTGGGGCAGACCAAGACCTTCGAGAGGCTGGTCACCCACTTTTATTGGCCCCAGATACGCAGGCGCTCGGATGCTCACTGCAGGACATGTGAAACTTGCCAGGCAAGTGGGAAGAGTGGGGGGAAGATCAAAGCCCCACTCCAGCCCTTTCCAGTTGTCAGTACCCCATTCGAGCGAGTGGGCATTGACATTGTGGGGCCTCTGGACCCCAAGACAGCCATGGGCAACAGGTTCATCCTGGTCTTGGTGGACCATGCCACCCGGTACCCTGAAGCCATCCCACTCCGGACAGTGACGGCCCCCGTGGTGGGACGTGCACTGATGGGGATTTTCTCCCGTGTGGGGTTCCCCAGAGAGGTGGTGTCCGATAGGGGTACTAATTTCATCTCCAAATATATGAAGTCTCTGTGGGAGGAGTGTGGGGTAACTTATAAGTTTACCACCCCTTACCACCCCCAAGGTAATGGGCTGGTTGAGAGATTCAACCGGACCCTCAAAGGCATGATTATGGGCCTAGAAGAGTCCATGAGACGTAAGTGGGATGTCCTCTTGCCATGCCTGTTGTTTGCTTACCGTGAGGTGCCACAGAAGTCCCTAGGGTTCAGCCCCTTTGAACTAATCTATGGTCACCCGGTAAGAGGGCCTCTGAGTCTGGTCAAGGAAGGCTGGGCGCAATCTCCCAGGAAACCTCCCCAGGATGTGTTTAGCTACATGCTGGCCTTCAGGAACCAGACTCGGCATTTCAGAAAGCTTGCGGAGGCAAATCTGGAAGCCAGCCAGGAAGAGATGATCAGAATGCCACTCTGATTGAGTTTCAGCCTGGTCAAAAGGTTTGGGTCATGGCCCCAGTGGAGCCCTGTGCGCTCCAAGATAAGTGGACCGGACCATTTGAGGTGGTGGAGCGCAAGAGTCCTGTTACCTACTTGGTTGACTTGCGGTCTCTCCGGAACCCCTTGCGGGTCCTGCATGTCAACCGCCTGAAGCCCCACTTTGAGAGGCCTGAAGTGGGCATGCTCCTGGCCACAGATGCTGGGATGGAGGAGGAGAGTGAGCCTCTTCCTGACCTCCTGTGTGCAAAGGAGCAAGATGGGTCAGTGGAGGGTGTGGTCCTCTCCACCACACTGACCCCTGAGCAGCAGAGTGATTGTCGCCAACTGTTGGGACAATTCAGTGATCTGTTCTCCCTGGTGCCTAGTGTCACTGATTGGTGTGTCCATGAAGTGGACACTGGGGACAGTCCTCCTGTTAAGCACAAGGCTTACCGAGTGACTGACCGGGTTAGGGCATCCATTAAGGAGGAGGTTTCCAAAATGTTTGCTTTAGGGGTGATTGAGTCCTCTAGCAGCCCTTGGTCCAGCCCAGTGGTCCTGGTACCAAAAGCTGCAGCGCCTGGTGCCACCCCAAAACTTCGGTTCTGCGTGGACTACCGAGGTCTCAATTCAGTCACAAAGACTGACGCGCACACCATCCCCAGAGCTGATGAGCTCTTAGCTCGGCTATGGGCTGCCCGGTACCTCAGCACGTTTGATTTGACGTCTGGGTATTGGCAGATCGCCTTGACTGATGGGGCAAAGGAGAGGTCAGCATTCTCCACACCGGATGGGCACTACCAGTTCCGGGTGATGCCCTGTGGGATGAAGAATGCCCCTGCCACCTTTCAGACGTTGGTCAACAGGGTGTTGGTTGGGCTGGAGGATTTCAGTGCCGCCTACCTGGATGACATTGCAGTGTTTAGTTCCTCATGGGAGGACCACCTGCGCCACCTCTGGGAAGTGTTGATGGCACTGCGAAGGGCAGGCCTCACAATCAAGGCAAGTAAGTGCCAGATTGGGCAGGGTTCTGTGGTGTACTTGGGACACCAGGTTGGGAGCGGCCAGGTGGCGCCCTACAGCCCAAGATTGAAACCATCCTGGCTTGGGAACCCCCAAAGACCCAGACACAGGTGAGAGCCTTTTAGGACTCACGGGTTATTACAGGAGGTTTGTCAAGGGGTATGGCAACATTGTTGCACCCTTGACTGAGCTGACTTCTAAGAAGCAGCCAAAGATTGTGAACTGGACTGACACCTGTCAGAAAGCTTTTGACGCCCTGAAGACTGCCATGTGCACAGCACCTGTACTTCAGGCGCCCAACTTTTCAAACAAATTTGTTGTCCAGACAGACGCTTCAGAGCATGGTGTGGGGGCTGTTCTGTCACAGATCAATGAGGAGGGCCTAGACCAACCGGTAGCCTTCATTAGTAGGAGGTTACTTCCACGGGAACAGAGGTGGAGTGCAATTGAGCGTGAGGCATTTGCTGTGGTCTAGGCACTGAAGAAGCTGAGGCCATACCTGTTTGGGACTCACTTCCGGGTTCAGATGGACCACAGGCCCCTCAGATGGTTGATGCAGATGAGGGGTGAGAATCCCAAGTTGTTGCGGTGGTCTATTTCCCTACAGGGGATGGACTTTATGGTGGAACACCGCCCGGGTACAGAACCCGCCAATGCTGATGGTCTGTCCAGATTTTTCCACCTTAGTGATGAGAACCCCCAAGTGGGTGGGTAGTTCTCCCCACATTTCAGCTGGAGGGGGCACGTGTTAGACCTGGCACCATTGGCGTGGGTCTCCCTTCCATCTTTCGCTTTTTGTCTCTGTGTGTGCTGCTGTTAGATGCTCTGGGCGCTGTGCCACTGCCATTCAGTGCTACAGCGCGAATGCTCCCTATTGTAAATTGACTGGTTGAATTGGTATTCCCATAATTGGCTCATTTGATTTACCTGTTAGTCCCTAGTATAGTGCACCGTGCGTGCCCAGGGCTGGTAGACCGAATGCTGCTGGTGGGCCTGCAGCGCTGATTGCGCCACCCACATAAGCAGCGCGTAAAGTGTGTCTCGGACCTGCCATCGCAGAGTCTGTGCGCAGTCCAGAACTGCCATTCTTTGACTGTAAAGTGAACCCACTTCCCAGTCCCTCAACCTTCCCTTGGCATCATGTAAGTCATCCCTATGGCAGGGTGCGTTGTATGTGAAAGGTAGGACCTGCCTTGGTCTGTGTGGCATGTCCTAATAGTGAATGACACTCCATTTCGTTTTTCACTATTGCAAGGCTATCTGTTCCCTTAGGCCAGAATGGGCAGCTTTGATTATTACATCCTATAATCCTAGCTGACCCAAGGAACATGTTTGGAAAGTCGAATTTAGTATGCCTGAGCTCAGAATATTAAAATACATATTTTAGGGAGGATTATTTTTATATTCTGTGTTTGAAAATACCACTTCTAGAAAGTAGGTATTTTCTTGCCTAAGTCGTCCGGTGTGCTCTGCTGTTATGTGTATTGGATGTCTGGTCTTGGAGGGTCAGGGCAGGCTGAGCCCGACCTGGGTCGAATAGCGAGATCTGCAGCTGGAGTATGGGGAGGGGTGACCCTTTGATCTGAGCAGCGCTGGGCCTGGCAAGGTGAATAATGGCTCCAGCCCCCACTGTGCGTCTGATGGCAGACCCCCTCTTCCTCAAAGGCAGGATGCAGCCTCGTAAATAAAGTGCTCCAGGACCACACCGAACTGGTTCTGACTGGGTTCAGTGACTTGTGACTTGTTGAGAACAAAGACTTGTGGGGTATAAAGATCTGCGCCGAAACCCCTACACGGTGTATTACTTCTGGATGTCAAGACGAACCTCTGTCCGTATAACGAGAGGAAAAGGACTTTGAAACTTTCATCCATCTTGCTGAAGCAACTACCCAAGGGCCTGATTTGAGCTTGCCTCCTGCTGAAGTCTCAGGGACATTAGACTTCACCCATCAGCCTTCTGAATTCCTATTGAGAGGGGTTCTACTCGCAGGTGAGGCCTCTGTCGAGAATTCCAGAGCCTCTGGGTCTACTGCGGGGAACGTGGGCTGAGAATCATCGCTATCGCTATTGTGGGCCGCTGCAGCTTAGGAGCTGTTGCCGCTGCAGCTGAGGAGCTGTTGCCGCTGAGAGCCCGCATTTGTCTGTGCTACGAGAATCATTGCTATTGTGGGCCGCTGCAGCTGAGGAGCTGTTGCCGCTGAGAGCCCGCATTTGTCTGTGTTACAAGAATCATCGCTATTGTGGCCCGCTGCAGCTGAGGAGCTGTTGCCGCTGAGAGCCCGCATTTGTCTGTGCTATGAGAATCATCGCTATCGCTATTGTGGGCCGCTGCAGCTGAGGAGCTGTTGCCGCTGAGAGCCCGCATTTGTCTGTGCTACGAGAATCATCGCTATCGCTATTGTGGGCCGTTGCAGCTGAGGAGCTGTTGCCGCTGAGAGCCTGCATTTGTCTGTGCTACGAGAATCATCGCTATTGCTATTGTGGGCCGTTGCAGCTGAGGAGCTGTTGCCGCTGAGAGCCCGCATTTGTCTGTGCTACAAGAATCATCGCTATCGCTATTGTGGGCCACTGCAGCTGAGGAGCTGTTGCCGCTGAGAGCCCGCATTTATCTGTGCTACAAGAATCATCGCTATGGCTGTGGGGGCCGCTGCAGCTGAGGAGCTGTAGCCGCTGAGGGCCCGCCTTTTAATCACCTCCTGAGGATGATCGTGAGTGCACGCCGCGGACCGCTGCAGCTGGAAGCTGTGGCCGCTGCGAGTCCGCCTGTCATCATCGCGGCTACCTCCCGAAGCTGCGTGGCGTGCCCCTTTAAACCTCAGGTACATGGGGCATCACCGGGTCGCGTAGACCCCGGTCTCGAACTAAGGGCCTGATTCACAGAACTAACTTACGTCAAAAACGTAAAGTTAGTACTTTTTGGTATTCACAGAAAACACTTACTCATTTTGGTATTCACAGAAGGCACTTACGCATTTCGGTATTCACAGAAGTTAGTAGTCCTAACTTTAGGACTCCTAAATGCCTTCTGTGAATACCGAAAGTCTTAAAGTTAGGATTTTTCTCAGTTTAGGAGTAGTAAAGTTAGTAGTCCTAACTTTAGGACTCCTAAATGCCTTCTGTGAATACCGAAAGTCTTAAAGTTAGGATTTTTCTCAGTTTAGGAGTAGTAAAGTTAGTAGTCCTAACTTTAGGACTCCTAAATGCCATTTAGGAGTCCTAAAGTTAGGAATACTAACTTTACTACTCCTAAACTGAGAAAAATCCTAACTTTAAGACTTTCGGTATTCACAGAAGGCATTTAGGAGTCCTAAAGTTAGGACTACTAACTTCAGAGAATACCGAAATGAGTAAGTGCCTTCTGTGAATACCAAAATGAGTAAGTGTATTCTGTGAATACCAAAAGTACTAACTTTACGTTTTTGACGTAAGTTAGTTCTGTGAATCAGGCCCTAAGTTCGTTTCACCCACTTTTGAGTGCTTTTATTGCCTTTAGTGAAATTACATTTAAGTGCATTGTGGCTTTTTGATCATATTTGAGCATTGTGTTAAGCTTATATAAAGATACTTATTTTTCTATAGCTACTTGTGTGGTGTCCCTTTGTGGTGTCTTCACTGCATTATTGTGTATGGTCATAAATGCTTCACACACTGCCTCTGAGATAGGCCTGTCTGCTCGTGCTACGTTACCACAGGGTTGAGCAGGGGTTATCAAAGGGTGTAGCCCCCTTACTCTGACTTAGGAAGAAGGGTCCCTACTTGGACTTTGGCCCGCCACTGCCAACTAGAGACCCCCATTTCTAACACCCTGCAATTCCAACTAATTCTCGGGATGCCCTGGCTCACTCTGCATGATCCAACAGTGCAGTGGGCAACCCGGTCAGTGACTATGAGCTCTCGGTTTTTTCAAGACCATTGTACCAAGGAACAAGTGGTATCAACTCAAGAGGCGAATAGTCCCACCAAATTGATCGCATGTGGGAGCATCGTATCTCAAGTGTGTTGTGTAGTAACCTTAACCGATGTCTATGAATAGTACAACACCGTGTTTGATAAACAACGAGCAGATCATCTCCCACCTCATCAGGATTACGATTGCCGGATCTACTTGGTGCCAGGAGCAGCAATCTCTTGCAGTCGCATTTACGCGTTGACTGAGCCAGAGACACAACACTTATGGGAGTAGCTTGTCGACAATCTAGCCTCTGGTTTTATATGACATCACAGTCGCCAGCGACTTCCCCTCTCTTCTTCGTGCCAGAGAAGGGGTTAGAGCTGCATGCCTGTTTCGACTATAGAGCGGTCAACCGAGTAACAATCAAAAAAAGTACCCATTATCCCTTATACCATTTCTAGTCGATCAGTGGAAAGGGACTACACTGTTCACCAAACTTGATCTCCGAGGGGCATATCACCATGTCCGTGTTAGGCTGGGGGATGAGTGGAAAAACGCGTTCAGGGCCAAGTTTGGTCTGTTCAAATATCAGGTGATGCCCTTTGGCCTGTGCAACGCCCCGATGGCATTCCAATATTTCATGGTCGATGTGCTATGCGGGCTCCTGGATGTGTTTTGCATTGTCTGTATAGACAACATCCTGATATATTCTGACACCATGCAAACCCATGTGAAAGGCGTGCTAGAAAGACTACAACAACGCAATCTGTTCGCAAAGTTAGAGAAATATTTGTTCCATGCGACTGAGGTTGAGTTTTTGGGCTATATCATCAATCCTAAAGGCATCAAGGTGGACGATAAAAAGGCTTCTGCAATAGCACAATGGACTTCTCCGACCAGCGTCAAAACCCTGCAAAGCTTTCTTGGCTTTGCCAATATTTATAGGCGCTTCATCAAAGGATTTTCAGACATCATTCAACCCATCACTCGCCTCTTGCGTAAGGGGATACCTTTTGTGTGGTCTGCAACAGCGGAAAAGCTTTCCAGACATTGAAAAAACTGTTTACACAGTCACCGATCCTGAGACACCCAAACGTCAATCTCCCATTTGTGCTAGAGGCTGATGCGTCACATTTTGCAGTGGGGGGAGTCCTTTCTCAGAGACACCCAGACCCAACTCCATTCAGTGGCTTACTATTCCTGGGAATTCACTCCTTGGAAGGTGAATTACAGCATCACCGATAAGGAACCCCTCAACATCAAACAGGTCTTTGAGGGGTGACATCACTATCTGATGGGGGCTCAACATGTTATAGAAATTTATTCTGACCATTGTAACTTGCAGTTTCTAAAAACTGCCAGAGCCCCCACTCACCGACAACTCCAATGGTCTTTGTTTTTTTGGACTTTGACTTCGTTATCAAGTACCAACCTGGACCACAGAAGGTAAAACCCGATGCGCTTTCCAGATCGCATGCCCACCTGATGACACCATGCAATAAGCCCAAGAACCACCTTTGATTCTATCAAACCTAACTGCAGAAAATGAAAGCTTACTTCTTATAACCAATGCAGACACTTTTGTGATGACCCTAAAAAAACAGTTATGTGAGGTAGATGCAGCTTCATGGAAATCATAAGACCCCACAAATAGAAGCCAGAAAGAGAACCTCCTCTACCACCAAAAGGCACTTTACATTCCCAGTATAATCTTGCAACAACAAACACTCGGGTGGATACATGCCGGTATACATAAAACCATAGCAGCCATCCAACGCCATTTTTGATGGCCCACATTACAATATGTCACTATCTAATCACGTGTGACATTTTCCCACAAGGAAAAACTGATCACAAAAAAACTTGCAGGCCTTCTGCGATCCATTCCTATACAGCCAAGTCCATGGCATACAGCATCTATGGGTTTTGTGGTGGAAATGCCTGCCAGTAAGGTAAACACAGTGATTCTTGTGGTCATTGATCATTTGACTAAAATGGGGCACTTTATTGCGCTCCCAACCCACAGCCTTAGCTCAAATCTTCCTAAAACAAATTGTCAAACTACATGGAATTCCCACCGTTTTTATCAAGGACCAGGGTTCGCAGTTTACATCATGGTTCTGGTCAAACTATGCAAGTCGATGCGTATTGACGCTAGGTTGTGTACTAGTTACCATCCCCAGACCGATGGGAAAGCTGAGCAACTGAATCAAACATTAGAGCAGTATCTCCGATGCTTGGCATTACAGCAAGGGGAACAGTGGAACAAGTTATTATGGATGGCAGAATTTGCCTTCAACAATTCAGAACACACAAAGTTAGGCTATTCCCCCTTTTATTGCTCCCATGGTTATCACCCAAACATGTTGCCCTTTGAGTGGCCAACTGCCACTCAACGTCCATCCATTCACGAACACATTCGTACCGTTCTTCAAGTAGCCAAGTAACAACTGGAGAAAGCTCAAGATACTAGCAAATATTATGCTGACAAGAGACGCTCGACTGAGCCTCGCTGTCGTGTTGGCAACATAGTATGGTTAGCCACTAAACATCTAGTGCTAAAAGGTAACCGAGAATTGAAGCCAAAGTATATCAGCCCGTACACTATTACAAAGATCATAAATCCAATAGTTATGCGATTAGCATTACCCTCTACCTTACGCATACACGCAGTTTTCCATGTATCCCTGTTACGCCCATGTTCCCCAGTCACACGGTTAACACAAACACTGCCTCGTGTTGAGATTGAAGGGAATGTAAAATATGAAGTGAAATAGATATTATATTCAAAACTGGTAGGAGTGTAGGTACATTATCTGATTGATTGGAAAGGATTCGGGCCAGAAGAAGGATCATGGGACCCAGCCTATACCCTCCACACTCCTACACTCCTATGTAAGTTTCACACCCAAAATCCTACCAAGCCTGGTCCACCCCTGGGACGGCGGTTGTTAAGGGGGGTACTGTCATGGTACTCATATCCAATCTGGATCACCTCATGCCAAGGGCCAAGTTAGCCCACCCAGAGCGCCCTCCTGGATTGCCTGCACTCAGCGCTGGCGTAGTTTCCATCACCGCAGGGCCCCAGACGGACTAACCACAGGAGAGGAGTGGACTGACATAGGGGATGAGTGAGGGAAGACAACATAATCCATTTGACCATTTTTAACCCCCAAAGCACTAACACGAACTAAGTACGCAAAAGTAGCTCACATCACCAGTTGTCACAACGAACTTTAATAGAGGAGTCAACAAAGACTCATGAGAGAGTCTGGGTGAATAGAGCTTGCTCAAACCAAAGGCCCTCTATAGACATAAGTTTGCAGTAATCTTTAGACTGTGTATCACATTTGTTCCTGTGCAGTGATGCTCTGCAGCCTTGCATTAATGTGAGTGGTGTGTGTGTGAAAACAGCTAGCGTGCAAGTGAGTGGTATGTTAAAGGGTTCTGAACACGCTGATAATCAGGTTCTTCTCTTCCTTACATAGGTAAGACTCATCCTGACTCAAGTCTTACACTACACCCCACGTACCCAGGGAAGAATCCAGGGGCGACACGAGAGGATGAGCCACAACAACCATAGGTTGTCTTTTATTATTTTATCCCAACTCCCATTCCCCTTGGCGTTCTTCTGGGTGAACAGTGTACTTTTCACGTTGTAGAGTGTGATTGGGGGTGGTCGGACTGTCTTCAACATCGCTAGGTCCGACCCAGGTTAGTGCAAGCTCGTGTGGGTGTTAGCATCTGACAGCACAACATTTTGCTGAAGAAGAAGAGGATCTTTCCTGATAAGGAACCTGTTTGCTGCTGAGAAAGGGACACTAAAGGTGAGGAGTAGACTGCCAAGAGAAGAACTCAGCCTTAACAATGTGGTGAAGGGACTGCTCAGAGAAGAAGAAGCCTTATTGAGAAACCAAGAATAACATTGACACTCTAGTACTTTGAGGGTGATTGATTCTGCAAGAGATTGTGGTGAGCTTCTGCACCCTGACTGTGATGTGCACATACCCGGCAGCCCCAGACTGCACGATGAGGTTACCTCAGCTTCCTGCATGGCCTGGTTGTGGTTACTGGTGTGGACCATGATTGCCTGACATCTGCAGTAGTCAACCCTTCTGCTGAGAGACCCCATTGTGTTCCTGAGGGCCTCACCTTGTTTCCTAAAGTGCTGTGCACTACTTCCCATGGAACCATAACCAGTGGTCCCCCCACTCTGTGCTACACCTGTGAGAACACTTGCAAGGGTGCCTTGTGACCTCTACCACCCCATTCATAGCTATGTTCAGCATCAGGCCTTGATCCGAGATCCTGAAATAGGTAGGTAAATGTATGTGACCTCTTTCTGCCACCACTTTGTATGTGAGCATATATACTATCAAGTCTTAAACATGGTATGATCAATTCTTTTTCCAGTTTCCATGTGCAGTATGTAATCTTCTAGACTGTTAACCACCCTTAAGGCAACAATTTTAAATCATCCCAGAAAGTAGGTTTTGAGAGCACTGTAATACTTTCTACATGACTGGACTTATAAAGCGGAAGGAACAGACTCTGAAAGAGAAAACTAGCTTGCTGCTGTATAATGAACAGATTATCCACAGTTGCACACCTCGGCCATGCTGCCCGCCTCAACTTTTTTCAACATACATTTTTTATTAGATCTTTTGTAACCAACAAGTTCACATGTACATTTGAGTTACAGGAGATCATTACCCATCAAAAATCGACCTCAATCTACTGTATCCATATGGTCATCTATCAAAACCTCTGTCTTCACATGCATGTTGATTTCCCAATTTCTTGCTGCATTGGTTTATTTGGTGTATGTTTTTTTTTAATGAGAACATAAGAAAAAATTAAACCCTCCATATCTTCTCTCTTTCTCTTCATAATAAACAAGCTCGAATCTGCTGCACCACCCATACATTGATGGCACATCTCAAGGAAAATACTATGCACTAAGGCAACATGAGAGAACCAGACAAAGGAAAGGAAGAACACCCATAAGCTGAATAGCTCCAACACAAGCAGGATTATGGCAGCCATCACCAGCAGTAGATGCTGCAGAACTCTACCACCTGGACACTGCCTGACTGGGCAAAAGCACTCAGTGAAACCAGACAGCTTCTTATCACACAACACACAGGCATGCAACTGATGGCCACTTCTACCACAGAGGACATAACCAGTGACACAAGCAACACAAAGAGTGACCACAGTGCCACATGGTAAATGCACTAATGAACACCATGTGAAAGAGACAGGCAGCTGGTGGCAATATGCCCAACTTCACTTAATACGAAATAATCATCCTTGCGAACCAAAAGGCTCATCCACTGAACCATAGCAAAGCGACTCACATAAATGACTGTTCTGGAAAAATGAGTTTTCCTCTCATCCAAATTCCGTAGCTCTAATGGTACATGTGGAAACGTAGTTATTATCAAACACGTAGTCATGTCTTTCCTGGACAGATCACAAATTACATGTCAATCTTGATGCCTACATGTAGGTGCAATAGCTGCACATACATGTGTGAAAAAAGGGGAGAAGATTGTGCAAAAAGGAAAGAAACTTATACTGACATAATTTTGAAATAACCATGTACATAAATAATCACAAAAATAGTATTTAATATAAATTCATTAGGCCTAATTAAGAGAGGACACTATTGCTATATTGTGTATTGTGTCAATTGTTGTATTTTCATGTTTTTTCTCTGCCACTGTTTGTTTAGTTTACACTTGTCAATGTTCATAATTTTGTTGTTGTTTGTGTAACTGTCTGAGCGCCCTTCCCATTATTGTGGTTTTCTTTTTGTATTATATTGAATTTATATTAAATACTATTTTTGTGATTATTTATGTACATGGTTATTTCAAAATTATGTCAGTTTAAGTTTCTTTCCTTTTTGCACAATCTTCTCCCCTTTTTTCACATTAATTGGTCTATAGTTTGTTATTCTAGCTCTTGAACCACTGTTTGGAACATAGTTGATACTACCCCAGGTTCTTGTTCAAGGGTTGCCCTTGTTGTTTGTAAACCTGCACATACATGTGGGCATCAAATCATCTAAATCTCCTGTAACCAGTCAAGGCTCCACCCAACATCCACACCTCTGCTCCATCTCCTCTCCCTCTGTCTCTTCTGCTACTTTCTGTCACATTAGTTGATCAGGCTTTGGGTGAAATCTTACAGGTGTTTGCAGTGTTCTCACCCTTTACACTCGATTTGCATGAGATATGTGTGGGTTTGAGGCTACGTGATGTAAATCCATTAGCGCTACTCGTACATCAACTTTCAGTGCAAAAAACGTTTTGCATGAAGAAGTTGATCGACTCTGCCATTTGTGTTGCTTTTCATTACTTAGTAGTGCCTAGGGTCACAAGAGCATATTTGCAAATGCTAAGCAAATGCTTGGCCAATGAGTTTCAGTTTCATGTCCTCATCACCAAAAGATCCATTTCAAAGTATGTCACATTTCATAATAAGAAAACCAACAAAAAGGTCATGTTTTGCATGATTGCCCACTTCTTCAAGCTAACAATGTAAAAGCTCATTTGCTAACATTTTTCTCCAATGGCAATACTTGTTATCCTTTCATAAATGCAGATTCATCATTGTCTATAAGGCTTCATAAAATATAGACAGAAGACCCCATAGAGGCACAAAGTAATAAAGGCCACTCTTTCCAGGTTGTTCTTGTTTCCCCATGTCAAATGATTTGCCTTTATATCGAATTTCAACCTAATGAAACATGCCACACTCCATGGCCTCCAGAAGAGATCATGTATTCTATCTCCTTATTGGTCAACCCAAAATCATCATCACTCCTTTCAGGCCTACTGAAATGCTGTTCAAAAACTAGCCAACGGATGGCAAGAGCTCCTTGTCCTTTTTCTAATGGGTCTTAAAAAGCTCCAACTTCTTGCTTTCAACTACAGCACATGATTTGAAATGCATCCACCAAAGAGCCCATATCCAACAAATTGCAACATTGTTGTCAATCGTGCTACATCCAGAACAGCTCCATGATCAATCTCTACTCATTAATTTGAAGAAACAAAAGGTCAGCGCTCAAGCTTCCTCTTCGCCAAGACGCCTCAGCATTCGAGCGCTTTATAAATTAAAATCCTATCCTATCCTATCTTAATCCCATCGCACAAACATAACGTTCTCCTGACTGATATGTCCCCCACCCAAACTCTGCTCACTTTCCACAAGTAATTTAAATCCCTTCTCTTTTGCATTGTCACGTTGTTCAAGTAGGCTAGGCGGTGTGCAGAGAGGGCACACTGTCTCTGTATCCCAATGATCAAGGTGCTCTTGCTGTGCTTGCTCATCAAATGGGCATCACGTCTTGCCTCCACTTTGCTATCATACCCATTGTGAGTGGGGTATCAACTAATGCTTAGACAGGCTCGCCTTTTTCATTAAGAGGTGCTGGCCGGGGCAAAAGAATAACCTTTAATCTGGGTTCCCCATTGTTTCTTTCCTTTTATGAAACATTTATTTAAAAAAATGTTTGTTGTTAGAAGACCTTGTTCAAATGGAGCATTATACATGCAGGAGGTACCAACGCTGGCCTCACCCAGTGAGCAGACCTTATAATAGAATTCCTTAGGCCACATCTCCCAGCTGAGTGCCTGTAAAAGTAAACTGAAAAAGGGGTGCTGGATCTCTGGGCTTCTGTGTCATTGCATGTGGAATCTCTTGGGGAAAGTCTGTGTTTGTAGTGCCGGGGGGTACTGATGTAATGTTTTTATGCCTCTGTAGACAGCCTGGGATTGTTATCACCTGTGGTTATTCCCTATGAGCAGCCAGTTTTTAGCTTTTTATCCCAATTATATGTTTTAGCCTTTTCTGATCCTTGAGGGATTGTTTGAGGCTTGGAGGCCCTGGCGTCAGTGTTTTATGAGTCCATGTTGAATGTAGGGACTCGTGTCACTTGAATCAAACTTCCCCTAATACTTGTATGCATGCATGGGTTCATCTTAGTGTCTTGGTTCCTGAGCAACAATTTCATGCTAGCATAGCTTTAATTCATTGTTGGCCACAGTAAAATGTAGACATCGTGAAAAATTCACTGAGCTGCAATGCTCTATCCTCCCTGCCATTGATATGCATTTTGACAATGCCCCCCATTCTTGTCTGACCTTTCTCCATATGGCTTCCTTTTCCCTATGAATCTGTTCTCCAGCCTGTAAAGTCATTATCTGCTTCTACCTAACCTACATTTAGTCTTCCTCTTCAGCTGTCTCCGTCTGTCAGTTGGTCTCTCCTCTCTATTTTAGTGTCATAAGGCAGCAAAACATTACTTATTAAATCCATGTTAAAGCAGAGATTTTTTTTATAACAAAGGTATTTTCCTGCGGAGACGTCTTACAATTGTGTTCCAGAAACTATTACTCTTGTTTTTCGATCAGTCCTCTACTAATATTTGTGACAATATCTGTCAGGAATAAATCTGGCTCCTGTTTCCTTGGTTTCCTTGTCATTCCATGTTTTTTCTGTTAAATGCTCAGAATGGTGGCTACTGAAAGGATGAGCACCAAGGAAGAGAACATATGCATTATTTTAGGAAGACACAAATATGTTTCTGATACAACAGGTCTCCATACTTCACATTCTAGACTGTGTGCCCTGGAGGTAGTGAGAGTAGAATACAATGATTGTCCCTTTCGTACCCAGCACCAAAAGACCCTGGAGAGTGAGGCAGAGTCACAGTGCTCGTAAGATTCAGAAGCTGGGGAACCTCATGTCCTTTTACTTCACCAGTGGATGGAATGAGCATGAATGACTGCATAAAATGAGAAGTTACTATTGCTTAAAGATTCTTGTGGTACCACTGTCAAGGCAAAGATTAAGCTAGGCTATATTGGGAGTTTGATAAAATTCACTGAAAACTTCAACCTTTTAGTCCACATTTGTCTATGCAATATCCGACTTTGAATGGAACAACTGCTACATTTTTCCAGAAACATCTGTGGCAAAGTTGTTTTTTCCTAAACAAAACACACTGAGAATCCTGATTGGAACTTTAATTGATACTTGCACATATCTCTGAGCAAGATCTCTTTGGTTCTTGGCTCAGAACAGGATTTGCATTTTTCCTATGCCTCAAACATAGATTTCAAACTACTCCACACATTCATTTCATATACTGAACAGCGTAGTCATAGGGCGGCTTATGGGGTACCAGATGTTTGAGCCTTGGACTATTGAAATTACTTTCATGTTTCCACGGAGGTGGTATATTCTGAGAAACATGTTGCAATTCAGTTTCCTAAAAATTACTCATTTGTCGTTTGAGGCACGCAGCCATGGGAATGAAGAGGACTGCCGTGAGCTCTTTTGGACATGGTGATCATATACAACACTGAGTGAGCAACCAGTGCATGATTTTGCAAAGTTTTCAGCGATGATGAAATGATGACTGACATTTAAAAGGAATAAAAAAACGCCATGCACATTACTGAAGGCCAAGACATTCAAAAGCTCCAACTACTTCTTGTGAAATAGTAAGAATGTAATGATGCAAGATTTCAAAAAGCATAATGTACGACACATTTACTGATTTAAGGCACGAAAAGCTGAAAGTACACTTTGCACACATTAGACACAGTGGCACATGAAACTGAGACAAGTGTAGTAGAAGCACCGTAAAAGCGTGCTTTAAAATGTAACATGAAGAAAACATACATACAAAGTATTACTAATATAGATAAATGAGCGCATTAATGAATTTCTTATGAACGTGTTTATTAACGTTTACTGATGAAATTGCGCTGGTAATAAAGTGGCCTAATGTTTCTAATGCCTTTTATTAGAATGCACCATTTAGAAAAATCTGTGCAAAAATGTGTAGAAGCTAGGTACAATCTTGAAATTTCGCATAATACTATCAAGGCTCACTTGACGTTTCCACGGGAACAAGAGACAGGAGACTGAAGAATATAACCCAACTTCCCCCTACCACCAGTCCGCCCAACGGAGTCAAAGTAGAACTAGTGTACAGGGGGAAGAGGGGAGACATGGGGTGGAGAAAGCTGAAGAAGGTCCCTCGGCACGGCCTGGCATCAAGGTTACGTCACTGGAGACTTCTGTGATCCTGTAAACAAAGTGTTGTCAATACACTACTCTAATAAAGACTGTAAAGCATAACAATAAAATAATCACTAATAACACATCAAGGTGTTTACCTGATTTGTTCCCCTCTTCCACTTGTGTCCACTAAAGTGTATTACAGGAATCAACAATCACTTCTGCCTAGACAAATATAAAACAGAGAGAAAGAATCACTGGGGGGGGGGGGCACGCTATTCTATATGTAATGGTCTTTATGTATTGGTGCTTACCAGTGTAGTTAACCAAGTAAAAATAGAACTGTAGCCCAAAAAATATCGAAGGCTGACTCTCCGTACAGCCAGAATAAAGAGCAAAATATGCAAAAAAGTGCAGGCTACACCAACCTTGTCTCCTTAAAACTCAGGAGAGCTTAATGCTGACTGCTGAGGAGTTATGCAGCCAAGAAGGATAGAATGAATGAATGAATGAATGACTGGTATTTATAAAGCGCACAGCTACACCAAAAGGTAACTCCTTACTTCAGGAGTTTATAAAGCAGGAAACCTTCTTTTATACAGCCAGGAATGAATTAATATCATGTGTCTCCTTAACTTTAGGAGCTCGTAGGCAAAATGCAGGGACTTTGTATAAATAAGAAATATGCCAACAAAGAAAATGCAGATGCTCGTGTGCGCCACAAGGATCCCTTCAGACAAGTGCTTTTTGTAACTTTTGCAGGCGTATTACATTCATGCAAGCACGTTACCGCCTTATTCTGTGATTGTTCTTTAAGTAAGACAGGTGCGGCCCCACCGAGTAATGTACTGCTGAAGAGTCGGGGCAGAGGAGCGGCCCCACCGAGTAATGTAGAGCCGCAGAGTCGGGGCAGAGGAGCGGCCCCACCGAGAAATGCAGTGCAGAAGCGTCCGGGCGGTTTGGAGAGCCCGGCGCGAAGAGTCTGGTGACTGGGCGAAGGATGCGAGGAGCGGTGACCCGGAAATTACGTAGTACCCCAGACGGGAAGGGAACGCTCGCCAGAGCTAGAACGTGAAGCGTCCTTCCCGTCCAAACAGGGTTATTTATGTGGGCGGAGCTCCGCCCCTGCAGCCGACTGCGGCAGGGACGGAGCATTTATGACAAATACTAGAGAATCTATAGTTTATGAAAAGTAAAAAATGAATTTTGTAGTGTAAATTTAGAAAATTATATATTTATATGAATATTGAGAAAAGTGTGGTAGTAGAGTATTTGCAACATTAGCTATTTCCATGTAATAATGTCTGGTGAAAGTTCTACATATTCCTTATGTGAAATGATTTATTTAGTTATAGTTGATATTGATTTAGAGTTTATTTCCTTTAAAATGTGTGATGCCAATTTAAAGGCTCTTTCGAAAATACTTTTTCTCTAATGCTGACCTTTCACCTGACCTAATACAATGGTCCATTTACAACTAGTGAAATGTTGCTTTATCTGTTCAGTGCATGTTTAACTTTCCGCTTTTTTTAAATTCATTTTGTTTAGGGGTTTTTGTAAAGTGCTTCAATCATCCCCTGGAGGATAACACGGCGTTGATACAGTAAACTGTGATTTGTAAAGGCATTAGATGGGACAGAAACCTCATCTCTAGGTTGTAAACAGCCAAGTTTTTAATTTCTTCCTGAATCTGAAATGTTCTTCCGTAAGACGCAGATCCAAAGGTAGCTTGTTCCACAGAAAAGCTGCCTTATGAGAAAAGGAGCATCCTCCAGCTCTAACTCTCTTTATCTGTGTTGATTTGGCCAATGCAAGATTGCGAGATCTCAGATGGCGAATGGGAGTGTAGAATTTCAGTCTGGTTTGTAGGGATACTGGGCCTATCTTATACAGTGCTTTGTGCGGATGGCAGAGTAATTTGAAATTCGCTCTTTGGTGCATGGGCAATCAATGTAGCCTCTCTAGACAAGCACATGCAGAACTGTATCTGTCTTTGTTACATGTCAGTTTGGCTGCTACATTTTGTGTTACTTGAAGTTTGGCAAACAGATACTCTGCCATGCCATACAGAGCATTCCCATAACCCAGCATACTTGTTATGAGGGTCTGGACTATTGTTTTCCTCCAATTGACTGGGATCCATTTAAAAAGTCTCCTTAGTAGTTTTTAAAGTGGCAAAACATTTGCCACAGGTGGCATTAATTTGACTAAAAGTGTGGGGCCGGCTGCAAGCCCACAGAGTAGATATAGCATGTCTCGAAGAGACAGGGCATGCTCTGCCTAGGTGACACCTAAAAATAGACAGCATGTACAATTAGATGCAGAAGAATCCAATCCTGTTTGACTAATTGTTTTTAAGAGTGGTGCGATGCAATGGGTGTGAGACATTGCAATTGTTTTTCCTCTGCAGCATTGTGTTTCGTCCCAAAACTTTCCAATGTTTGCAAACTTAACGAAGTTTGTGCAGTTCCAAAACAACAGTGGCAGAAACCCTCTTTTAAAAACAAATATGCATTCTGAAGATTAGTTGGGTACATCTTGATGGCACCACAGTCTAAATCTCACAGATGGTAACTTCCAGGAGGGAGGTCGCTGGGTCAACATTCAAACCCTGCCAAAGTTTGCCTGATGTTGCTCATACCTTACAGTGGGATTTGAACAAAATGGAAACTTCCTCACCTCTGCACGATTGCCTGTTTAAGTGGAGAACTTCACATGAGCATGAGATTACATAATACAAGGTGACATTTTTTATTTAGTCAGGGGGATATTACGTTATTTACTCAGAATCACAGGATGTTGAGCCGACACCAGGACTCAAATCTGTTTCTCAGTTCAAAAGTCAGCAGCTCAGGCATTCTATGGAAGGTCTTCCTTTGTCTGAACCGTTCTCTCATTGCACGCTTGCACACAGACAGGGCTCAGACTCATAATATTTTAAAACTTAGTAAGTGTATACTACCATGACAAAATAACATTCTACAAATTTCCTTGGGGCATAAAGTGATGCATTTAAAGTAGCTAATGTATGTTTCAAGATTCTTGGACCTGGCCCTTTTTGCAGGGTTATCTCCAAACTTTTTGCCTTCTTTCTCCTATTTTTTTGGACCTGTTTTTGTTGTCTTTAGGACTCTGGGCGCTTTTTCCACTGTTAACCAGTGCTCTCTGTCTAAATTGTATTGATGGTTGCTTTATTCATGATTGGCATATTTGATTTACTAATAAGTCCCTAGTAAAGTGTCCCAGGTGTGCCCAGGGCCTATAAATGAAATGCTGCTAGTGGGCCTGCAGCACTGATTGTGCCACCCACGTGAGTAGCCCTGCAAACATGACGCAGACTTGCTACTGCAGTGTCTGTGTGTGCAGTTTTAAACTGCCATTTCGAGCTGGCAAGTGCACCTACTTGCCAGGCCCAAACCTTCCCTTTTACTACATGTAAGTCACCCCTAAAGTAGGTCCAAGGCAGTCCCATGGGCAGGTTGCAGTGTATTTAAAAGGTAGGACATGTACTTGTGTGCTTTACATGTCCAAATAGTGAAATACTGCTAATTTTGTTTTTGCCTATTGCAAGGACTATCTCTCCCATAGGGTAACATGGGAATTGCCTTGAAATATCTTTTAGGTGTCATTTCCCATTGGGATCAGATAGAGATTTGAAGTTTGGGGCTCTGAACTCACAATTTAAAAATACATCTTTTGGGGAAGGTGGTTTTTAAATTGCGTGTTTGAAAATGCCACTTTTAGAAAGTGGTAATTTTCTTGCTTAACCATTCTGTGCCTCTGTCTGTCTGTAGAATACACGTCTGGGTTGGCTGGCAGTTGGGGCTCTTGTGCATTCACTCTAGACAGTCACACAAAGGGAGCTGAGGTGTGCCATGCGTATCCAGAGCTAGAGTGGTGGGAGGAGTTGTCACTGACACCTGAATAGGGTTGTGCCTGTCCTCACACACAGCTGTTTCCATCCCCCGGTAGTGTGTCTGGAGACAGCACAGGGAAAGGCAGGGTCTTGTACACTACAAAGACTTTCCCTTGAAGTATGCTTCCTTCAAAGGCAGAAAGGGTTATAGGTATTGGACCTCTGACACACCAAAATCAGAACACTTCTAGACTGAGGACATTCTACCAGGAAGAAGAGCTGGATGCTGTAGCAGGGACTGCTTCTTTGCCTGTTGATTTGTTGTGCTGGCCTGCTGCTTGCTGCTACTCTCCTGGGAGGGAAAGGACTGGACTTTGCCTTCTACATCCTGCTTCCAAGGTTCTCCAAGGGCTTTTGCATGCTTGCGTCCTGTTAAGAAGTCTCAGGGCCATCAAATACTTCACCTACCAGTGCCTGGGCTCTTCTGCTGAGAGTCCTAACTTGCCAAGTGGTGCCAAATCCAGTTCCTGGGCCCTTGGAAGTAGAATCTGGTAACCTGAAGGAGAAAATCCATGCATCGTCTCCCAGCGCCTGTTTTCTTGACACATCGCTGCACAAGATCAACACATCGCCGCTGCCTGCACCGAAGCGTGGTTCCCGATTGGCGTATCGACCATGGCTTTCAGTGAAGGCCCCACCTAGCCATCACAGCGTGTCAGAAAAATCGCAGCCGCGTAAGTCCCGAGCTCCGTGTTACTGATGTCCGTGACACCCGCTCTCACTCTGACGCAGCACCTGGTCGGCGGCTGTGAAAACGATGCAGCTCGGGCCTCGCGGCTGGGAAATCGCCACAGTGCCTTCTTCGCCGCTGTTGCATTGAAGCAGCGCGTCTGGATTTTCGACGCATCGTCCCTCGACACTGATACTTCATTGACACTGTGCCGCAGTAAGGAACCGAGGCTGCTTGTCAGGATAGCGACGCATCACTTCCCCTTTCAGTAAGGAACTGAGGCATCACCTCCCCTGACAGTAAGGAACCAACGCATCACCTCTCCTGTGGAGTAAGTAACTGAAGCATCGCTTTGCTTTTCCGGCGCCTCACCTCACCTCCCCTGTGCCTGTTTCGTCTTTTGGATTTTTACGCATCCAAGGTACTTTGTGCTAAAAGAAACGCATCCATAGACTTCTGTGGGCTGAACTTATTTAATCTTTGAAAACTGATATCTTGAACGTGTATGTTTGATTTTTGTCATTTTGGTCTTTTTATTCAGATACATATTTTCTATTTTTCTAAACAGGTGTTGACTCCTTTTGTAGTGTTTTCACTGTTACTGTGTGTGTATGTACAAATGCTTTACACATTGCCTCTGAGATAAGCCTTACTGCTCGTGCCAAGCTACCAAGGGGGTGAGCTGGGGTTATCTTAGCTGTGTGACTCCCTTATCCTGACTAGAGTGAGGATCCCTACTAGAGCAGGGTGCAAACCACTGCCAACTGGAGATATTGACCAATGTCATGCTTCTAACCCTGTGGGCTATATCTCAAAGACTGTGGAGGTCATAATAGGTTTTTGTTAAAGCTGAATGCAGACAGGACAGAGAGCATTATTTGAGAGTAGAAGTTTGACCTAGAGAAGATTCCTCATAGTGCAGAACTTATTGTAATAATCCCACAACAAATAGTATGGAGGACTCACAAATCTGTGTCCAGATACAGAAAAGAGCTTTATCTGGATAATTATTGCTCCATTAATTCATAAGCCGAACAAGGACATGTGTAGAAGGTCAACAATGCGCACTTCCCAGTGGCAAGGGTGGATCCATTAAGTTGAACATGTAGTCCCATGTTCTGTCCCTATCTCACTGCTTCTTAATCTCCCTCACCAAAGAGGGACATGATAGGCTTTGAAAATAAGGAAGTAAAAATGTGTGGAAGGGAAAATACCAAGTGTGATGGCAAGCACCCTCTGCAGTAAAAAAGGACAGTGGATTTTACCTTCCAAATTTTGAATTGAATTGTAGCATTTCTATAACACTTTCTTGTTCGCTTGTTGAGGCCTCCATATGTTCTCCAAGTAGGCAATGAGCCCAATATTCCAGTGCACGGGTGAGAAGGATTGTTGGTTGTGGTGTCAACTAAAGTGTAGAGTTTTCCTGTTGTGTATGATGCTCACAAGGTGTTCTCCAAACTTGTTGCAGCAGGGTGTAGCAGCGCTCTACAAATGAAGCCATATGCAAGAGAGATTGAGGGACAGCTTCATGGGCAGTGTATACAAACCAATGTATCATTATAGTACATTATACTTAATATATTACTAGTGGCTTAACAAGGACTACATGGATTTGGGCTTCTATTGCTCTTGGGTGGACTACATGTAGAGTTTTCTCAACACTCCTTGTCTCCTCCATTGCTACTTGCTGATTTTTTCTCCTTTTTGCCTCCTCCTATAATCTTCTTTGCGCTCTGCTCCAGCTTCAATTTGAAACTTTTTTGCCCTATTCCCACCCTGGTTTGGATTGTGCCGTTCGTTTTGTGGATTCATCCATGACCATTTCAATCCCTCCTGTTTCCTTCATGCTGTAGTCTAACGGACCCAATTTGAGATCTTGTGAATGGTGTGAGTACAATCGGAAATGATGTTGGATGGAAATTAGACTTCTGAATTGCTCAGGACTTTGCCCTCTGAGGAGGCCTGTGAAACAGACACGTCGTTGGGCAACAGTCCACTCGCTATCAAGCCAGGTAAGCTGTGCACTCCGCCACCCCTTTTTATGTTACCAGAGAAGAGAGAGTGGCCTTCTGGTCTTGCTTGTGTAAATTGCCCTTCAGTTTTTGGAAAACAGATGCAATATCCCATGTACATGGATACTGTGTGTGTGTGTATTGCCTAGTATGGGCATAGGAGGATGTATCAGGAATATGTATGCCGTGGATGACTATGGGCCCAGTAGAATTTATTTATGATGTTTAAAATAGAGGTTGGAAGTTGCCTACCAGACACGTCGTATATATTGTAAGCATTCCTGACACTTTTGTGGTGAACCAGAAACTAGAGGGAGAGAGGTTATGACACAGCAGTCTCTTTAGAGTTGGAAGTAGCCTTTTGCTATGTCCTAGTCATTTCTTCTTTTCCTATGTTACACCTGTCCCAGCCACACTGTAACTACTTGTTGGCACAAGAACACAAAGACAGTGAATGTAGAATCCATAAACCTTTCTGGAAATAGGATGTAAGAAGAGGACTACAGCCCTAAGTCAGTGTCCTAGGACTTCTCACAACCTGGTGCTGGTCAACAACCTTAATGGTGTTGGAGAAACCTCTGAGTCCCAGAGCTCATGACACAGACAGTCAGCTTTCCAGACGGCTCAGGGGGACAGCCCCAGGGTAGACAACAAAGTTTTGCTGAAGAAGTAGAGGA
This sequence comes from Calotriton arnoldi, assembly GCA_963921515.1. Lineage (NCBI taxonomy): Eukaryota > Metazoa > Chordata > Amphibia > Caudata > Salamandridae > Calotriton > Calotriton arnoldi. Next base: position 24,547 of record CAWUFW010013371.1, read on the forward strand.
TCTTTCTTGATAAGGAACCTGCTTTGCTGCTGAGAGAGGGACACTGAAGGTGAGGAGTAGACTGCCAAGAGAATAACTCAGCATTAACTACCTGGTGAGGGGACTGCTCAGAAAAGAAGCCTTATTGAGAAACCAAGAATAATATTGACGCTGTAGTGCTTTGGGGAGATTGATGCTACAAGAGATTGTGGTGAGCCTCTCGATCCTGCCTTCAATGGGCACATACCCGGCTGCCACAGACTGCACCACGAAGTTACTTTAGCTTCCTCCATGGCCTGGTTGTGGTTACCGATGTGAACTATGCTTGTCTGGCATCTGCAGTAGGTAACCCTACTGCTGAGAGACCCGACTGTGTTCCTGAGGGCCTCACTTCGCTCCCCAAAGTGCTGTGCACTACTTTCCATGGAACAATGACCAGCGGTCCCCTCACTCTGTGCTACACCTGTGAGAACACTTGCAAGGGTGCCTTGTGACCTCTACCACCCCTTTTATAGCTATGTTCAGCATCAGGCCATGAGCCGAGATCCTGATGTAGGTATTGAAATGGTCTGTGACCTCTTTCTGACATCACTTTGTATGTGAGCATATATACTATCAAGTCTTATACATTGTATGATCAATTCTTTTTCCAGTTTCCATGTGTATTACTTAATCCTCTAGACACTGCCAACCACCCTTAAGGTAATATTTGTAAATCATCCCAGAAAGTAGCTATTGAGAGCAATGTAATCATTTCTACATGACTGGACTTATAAAGTGGAAGGAACAGACTCTGCAAGAGAAAACCAACTTGCTGCTGTATAATGAACAGATTATTCACAGTATCACACATCGGCCCGCCTCTACTTTTTTCAACACACATTTTTTATCAGCTCTTTTGTAACCAACAAGTTCACATGTACATTTGAGTTACATGAGATCACTAACCATCAAAATCGACCTCAATGAACTGTATCTATATGTTCATCTATTATCACCTCTGTCTTCACATTCATGTTGATTTCCCAATTTCTCACTGTATTTGTTTATTTGGTGTATGGTTTTTATTTTTTTAAAAGAGAAAATAAGAAAAAACGAAACCCTCCATATCTTCTCTCTTTCTCTTCATAATAAAAAAGCTCGAACCTGCTGCACCACCCATACATTGATGGCACATCTCAAGGAAAATACTATGCACTAAGGCAACATGAGAGAACCAGACAGGTACGGAAGAACATCCATAAGATGAAAAGCTCCAACACAAGCAGGATTATGGTAGCCATCAACAGCAGTAAATGCTGTAGAACTCTACCACCTGGATACTGCCTAACTGGGCAAAAGCACTCAGTGAAACCAGACAGCTTTTTACCACACAACACACAGGCATGCAACTGATAGCCACTGCTACCACAGAGGACATCATCTCTCACACAAGCTACACAAAGAGTGACCACAGTGCCACATGTTAAATGCACTCATGAGCACCATGGGAATGAGACAGGCAGCTGGTGGCAAGATGCCCACCTTCACTTAATACGGAATAATCATCCTTGCAAACCAAAAGGGTCACCCTCTGAACAATAGCAAAGCGATTCACATAAAAGTTTGTCCTGGAACAATGAGTTTTCCTCTCATCCAAATTCCGTAGCTCTAATGGTACATGTGGAAACCTAGTTATTATCAAACACGTAGTCATGTCTTTATTGACAACAGTAAAATCTCTTGGAGAAATCAATTTATTCACCTATAACACACTACACTTCTTTCAATCTCATACACTCCTCTACACCCCTCCTTAAAGGGACCCACAAGACCATCCTTGGCATGTCTTTCCTGGACAGATCACCAATTACATGTTAATCTTGATGCCTACATGTCATGTATAAGCAATAGCTGCACATACATGTAGGCAACAAATCATCTAATTCACATGTAACCAGTCAAGGCTCCACCCAACATCCACACCTCTGCTCCATCTCCTCTCCCTCTGTCTCTTCTGCTACTTTCTGTCACAGTTGATCAGGCATTGTATGAAATCTTACAGGTGTTTGCAGTGTTCTCACCCTTTACACACAATTTGCATGAGATATGTGTGGGTTTGAGGCTATGTGATGTATATCCATTAGCAATACTCTTACATTAACTTTCAGTGCAAAAAACCTTTTGCATGAAGAAGTTGATCGACTGCCATTTGTGTTGCTTTTTATCACTTAGTGGTGCACAGGGTCACAAGAGCACATTTGCAAATGCTTAGCAAATTCTTGGCCAATGAGTTTCAGTTTCATGTGCTCAGCACCAAAAGATCCATTTCAAAGTATGTCACATTTCATAATAGGAAAACGAACATAAAAGGTAATTTTTTGCATGATTGTCCACTTCTTCAAGCTAACAATGTAAAAATAAATCCCTTGTTATCAGTCAAAACTAATTTGCTAAAATTGTTCTGCAATGGCAATACTTGTTATCCTTTCCTTTCATAACTGCAGACTTCATAAAATATAGACAGAAGCCCCCATAGAGGGACAAAGTTATAAAGGCCACTCATTCCAGGTTGTTCTTGTTTCCCCATGTGAAATGATTTGCCTTTATATCGAATTTTAACCTAATGAAACATGCCGCACCCCGTGGCCTCCAGAAGAGATCATGTATTCTATCTCCTTATTGGTCAAGCTAAATTCAGCGTCACTCCTTTCAGGCATACTGAAATGCTGTTCACAACTAGCCAACGGATGTCAAGAGGTCCAAGGCCCCCAAGTCCTTTTCTAATGGGCCTTGAAATGCTCCAACTTCCAACTACAGCACATGATTTGAAATTGTATCTGCCAAAGTGCCTCTACGAACCCATCCAACAAATTACAACATAGTAGTCAATCGTGCTACATCCATAACAGCCCCATGATCAATGTTTACTCATTAACTTAAAGAAGCAAAAGGTTAGCACTCAAACTTCCTTTTGATTCCATCACACAAGCATAAAGTTCTCCTGACTGATATGTCCCCCAACCAAACTGTGCTCACTTCCCACACGTAATTTAAATCCCTTCTCTTTTGCATTGCCATGTTGTTCAAGTAGGCTAGGAGGATGTGCAGAGAGGGCACACTTTCTCTGTATCCCAATGATCAACGTGCTCTTGCTGTGCTTGCTCATCAACTGGGCTTAACGTCTTGCCTCCAGTTCGCTATTAAACACCTTGTGAGCGGGGTATCAACTAATGGTTAGACAGGCTCGCCTTTTTCATTAAGAGGTGCTGGCCGGGGCAAAAGTATAATGTTTAATCTGGGTACCCTAATATTTCTTTCCTTTTATGAAACATTTATCTTCACAAATGTTTGTTGTGAGAAGACCATGTTGAAATGGAGCATTTTATCTGCAGGAGGTACCAACGCTGGCGTCACACATTGAGCAGACCTTATAATATAATTCCTTAGACCACATCTCCCGGGTGAGTTCCTGTAAAAGTAAACTGAAAAAGGGGTGCTGGATCTCTGGGTTTCTGTATCATTGGGTGTGGATTCTCTTGGGCAAAATCTGTGTTTGCAGTACCAGGGGGTACTGATGTCATGTTTCTGTGCCTCTGTAGGCAGTCTGGGATCATCACCTTTGGCTATCCCTTACAAGCAGCTTTTTTTTGGCTTTTTATCCCAATTATATGTTTTAGTCTTTCCTGATCCTTGAGGGATTGTTTGAGGTTTGGAGGCCTGGCATCAGTGTTTTATGAGTCCATGTTGAATGTAGGGACTTTTGTTGCTTGCATCAAACTTCCCCAACCCTTATATGCATGCATGGGTTGATCTTAGTGTCTTGGTTCCTGAGCAACAATTTCATGTTCCTGAGCAACAATTTCATGCTAGCATGGATTTAATTTGTTGTTGGCCACATTAAAATGTAGACATTGTGAAAAATTCAGTGTGTTGCAATGCTCCCTGCCGTTGCTATGTGTTTTGACAATGTCCCCCCACACTTATCTGACCTTTTTGCATATGGCTTCCTTTTCCCTATGAATCTGTTCTCCAGCCTGTAAAGTCATTATCTGCTTCTACCTAACCTACATTTAGTCTTCTTCTTCAGCTGTCTCCGTCTGTCAGTTGGTCTCTCCTCTCTTTTTAGTGTCATAAGGCAGCAAAACCTTTCTTATTATCTCCATGTTAGAGCAGAGACTTTTTATAACAGAGGTCTTTTTCTATGGAGACCTCCTACTATTGGGTTCCAGAAACTATTACTCTTGTTTTTCAATCAGTCCTCTACTAATATTTGTGACAATAGCTGTCAAGAATATATCTGGCTCCTGTTTCCTTGGGTTCTTTGTCATTCTTTGTTTTTTCTGTTAATTGCCCAGAAGGGAGGCTACTGAAAGGATGAGCACCAAGGAAGAGAACATATGCATCGATAGAGTAAGTCCCAAAGATGTTTTCTGATACAACAGGCCCCACTCTTCACATTCTAGACTGTGTGCCCTGGAGTTAGGGAGAGCAAAATACAATGATTGTCCCCTTCGTACCCAAAACCAAAAGACCCTGAAGAGTGAGGCAGAGTCACAGTGCTCGTAAGATTCAGAAGCTGGGGAACCTCATGTCCTTTTACTTCACCAGTGGATGGAATGAGCATGAATGACTGCATAAAATGAGAAGTTACTATTGCTTAAAGATTCTTGTGGTACCACTGTCAAGGCAAAGATTAAGCTAGGCTATATTGGGAGTTTGATAAAAATTCAGTGAAAACTTCAACCTTTTAGTCCACATTTATCTATGCAATATCCGCCTTTGAATGGAACAACTGCTACATTTTTCCAGAAATATCTGTGGCAAAGTTGTTTTTTCCTAAACAAAACACACTGAGAATCCTGATTGGAACTTTAATTGATACTTGCACATATCTCTGAGCAAGATCTCTTTGGCTCTTGGCTCAGAACAGGATTTGCATTTTTGCCTATGCTTCAAACATGGATTTTAAACTACTCCACACATTAATTTCATATACTGAACAGCATAGTCATAGGGCGGCTTATCGGGTACCAGATGTTTGAGTCTGGGACTATGGGAATTACTTTCATGTTTCCACAGAGGTGGTAGATTCTGAGAAACACGTTTTCGATTCAATTTCCTAAAAATTACTCATTTGTCGTTTGAGGCACGCAGCCATGGGAATGAAGAGGACTGCGGTGAGCTCTTTTGGACATGGTGATCATATACAACACTGAGTGAGCAACCAGTGCATAATTTTGCAAAGTTTTCAGAGATGATGAAACGATGGCTGACATTTAAAAGGAATAAAAAAACGCCATGCACATTACTGAAGGCCAAGACATTCAAAAGCTCCAACTACTTCTTGTAAAAAAGTAAGAATGTGATGATGCAAGATTTCAAAAATCATAATGAACGACACATTTACTGATTAAAGACACGAAAAGCTGAAAGTACACTTTGCACATGTTAGACACAGTGGTACATAAAACGGAGACAAGTGTAGTAGAAGCACTGTAAATGCGTGCTTTAAAATGTAAGATAAAGAAAACATACATACAAAGTAATACTAATATAGATAAATGAGCGCATTAATGAATCTCTTATGAACATGTTGTTTTTTAACGTTTACTGATGAAATTGTGCTGGTAATAAAGTGGCCTAGTGTTTCTAATGCCTTTTATTAGAATGCACCATTTAGAAAAATCTGTGCAAAAATGTGTAGAAGCTAGGTACAATCTTGAAATTTCGCATAATAATACTAGATAATCTATAGTTTATGTATAGTGAAGAACGAATTTTGTAGTGTTAATTTAGAAAGTCATATACTTAAATGAATATTGAGAAAATTGTGGTAGTAGGGTATTTCTAACGCTAGCTATTTTCATGTAATAATGTCTAGTGAAAGTTCTATATTTTTTTCTTATCTTCATTGATTTATTTTGTTATATTTCATATTGATTTAGAGTTAATTTCGTTTAAAATGTGTGATGTCAATTTAAAGTCTCTTTCCAAAATACTTTTTCTTTAATGCTGACCTTTCCCCTGACCTAATACAATGATCTATTTACAATTAGAGAAATGTTGCTTTATTTGTTCAGTGCATGTTTAACTTTCAACATTTATTTTATTTAGGGGTTTTTGTAACGCGCATCAATCATCCCCTGGAGGATATCACAGCGCTGATACAGCAAGCTGTCATTTGTAAAGGCATTAATTGGCACAGAAACCTCATCTCTATGTTGTAAACAGGCACGTTTTTAATTTCTTCCTGAATCTGAAATGTTCTTTCGTAAGATGCAGATCCAAAGGTAGCTTGCTCCACGGAACAGCTGCTAAATGAGAAAAGGAGCGGCCTCCAGCTCTAACTCTTTTTATCCGTGTTGATTTGGCCAATGCAAGATTGGGAGATCTCAGATGGCGACTGGGAGTGTAGAATTGCAGTCTGGTTTGTAGGGTTAGTAGGCCTATCTTATACAGTGCTTTGTGCGCATGGCAGAGTAATTTGAAATTCGCTCTTTGGCGCATGGGCAACCAATGTAACCTCACTAAACAAGCGGAGGCAAAACTGTATCTGTCTTTGTTACTTGTCAGTTTGTCTGCTGCATTGTGCATTACTTGAAGTCGGGCAAACAGATAATCTGCCATGCCCACATACAGAGCATACCTATAATCCAGCCTACTTGTTATGAGGGCCTGGACTATTGTTTTCCTCCAATTCACTGGGATCCATTAAAAAAGTCTCCTTAGTAGTTTTAAAGTGGCAAAACATTTGCCACAGGTGGCCTTAACTTGATCTTGCATAGATAAGGAGTTATCAATAAGGACTCCCAGATTTTTCACTACCCTCTTGGGCTCTGGTGCGGCTCCCAATAAGCTTGGCCACCATGAGGAATCCCAAGTCAGGTTTGCCTCTCCAAAAAGTAGAATCTCTGATTTTTCTCTAATCAATTTGAGGCAGTGATTTGACATTCAAATTGCAGTCTCTAATAAACAGTTTACCATCTTATTTCTGGTATCTTCATGCCCTTCTTCTGTTGATATCACCAACTGTGTGTCATCTGCTTAGGAAAATATGTGAAAAACCCATTTCTTCACAATCTTTGCCAGGAAGACACATAAATATTAAAAAACTCGGGCTCAAAGAGGAGCCCTCAGGGACTCCACACTTAACTGTCTGGAGATGTGACTTAAAAGGGCAAAGCTGTATTGTTTGAGTTCTATTTCCTAGAAAAGAACTAAACCATTGCAATGCTTTGGAATGAAATCCAATTTATTGCAATTTTTTCATTAGTAAACTGTGTGATCTAGTAGTATCAGGGCAGCTGCTTTGCCCTGGTCCACTAGTAGGCTGATGTTATCAAGCACGACTAACAGAGTACTATTCTTGGCTCTAAAGCCTGTTTGAGAAAGATCCAATAGACCGTTGTTCTCCAGATAAGCAGTCAGCTGACCATTGATACATTTCTCAAAAATGTTGGACAAATAGGGAAGTTGAGAAATTGGCCGGTAGTTTGAAAGAATGGATACATCATTGCCCGATTTGTTAGCCAAGGGTCTAACCCACGGGTACTCATAGTACGGCCCGCGGGCCGCCAGCGGCCCGGCAAGCCTTCCTTGGTGGCCCGCGGACCTTGCAGACATCGTACCTGTGTTTTTTCTTTAAAAGACCATTCACTTGTTAATGAGGCTTTGTTGTATGTCACCTCTTCTTAGCGGCCCTGCATCTCCACTCTGACTGAGTGGAGATGCAGAGGCGCTAAGAAGAGGTGAATACAACAAAGCCTCATTAACAAGTGAATGGTCTTTAAAGACCTGTGAAGTACTCGGGTGCGGCTGTGTGTGCCCGGGAAGCAGTCTCAGCGCGGGCCGACACACACGACAGTGTACAACTGTTGATTAGGATATAAATCACAGTCCCTCGTGATACAGCCCCAGCTTTCTTAACTCCAATGCCTGGTTTCTGTCATGCTGGCAGCTCATACATCCTCAGTCACCCTCAAGGCCCCTTCTTCCACTGTCGGTGCTCAGCGTACCTCTGTTCCTCCCAGCGCTTCGAAGTGCTCCTCAGGGTGGCTTAGACTGGACAGAGTACAGGCCACTGATATGTCCAAACTGAAAGATCCCCAATTTACTGTCTTTTTTATTTTCTCCTCACTTCTGTTATACAATAATGCTAATTTATTTGACAGAAACGTCTGCCGTTTCTTGGCGCTGTAATTAACAGATGCTTCTATTCTTAACTGATATTGTACTCCTTAGCGCTATGAAGCAGCCTTAGGGATGCGGAAGCTCTATTCAACCAACATGACAACTGTCAAACCCTGAACGCTACCTTTTGCCACCTGGTGAATACATAGGACAAGCAGGGAGGGAGACAGAGAGAGGGAGGGAGACAGAGAGAGAGAGAGAGGGAGACAAACAGAGTGAGTGAGATAGAGGGAGACAGAGAGAGAGAGAGGGAGGGAGAGAGGGAGACAGAGAGAGGGAAACAGAGGGAGACAGAGAGAGGGAGACAGAGGGAGACAGAGAGGGAGGAGGGTGACAGACAGAGGTAGACAGACAGAGGGAGACAGACAGAGGGAGGAGGGAGACAGACAGAGGGAGACAGAGAGAGGGAGACAGAGGGAGAGAGAGGGAGGGAGACAGAGAGAGGGAGACAGAGAGAGAGAGGGAGACGAGAGAGAGAGGGAGGGAGACAGAGAGAGAGAGGGAGGGAGACAAACAGAGTGAGTGAGACAGAGGGAGACAGAGCGAGAGAGAGGGAGGGAGAGGGAGGGAGAGAGAGAGAGAGAGAGAGAGAGAGGGAGGGAGATGGAGAGAGAGAGGGAGGGAGAGATAGAGAGAGGGAGGAAGGGAGAGATAGAGAGAGGGAGGGAGGGAGGCAGAGCGAGAGAGAGTGAGAGAGAGAGAGAGGTGTGTATGCCTGGTCTGGTGGCTCAGTGGACGAAGGCGTCCGCTGCAGGGGCCTGTGTTCAACCTCATGGTCATAGTTTTTTTTTGTTGCTCTAGCCCCGCCCTCCCTCCCCCACTGACCCCGCCCCCACCGGTGCGGCCCTCGGCCACAAACCACACTGTAAATTTGGCCCCCGAGAGAAAGTTTGTGAGTACCCATGGTCTAACCAATGCTTGTTTCCAAGAATCTGGATACGTTGCCTCGGACAATAAACCATTAAATATCTGTGTCAGGAATGGGCTCAATGTTGATTCTAGACGTGAGCAGATAAAATGCGGGCATGGGTCCAACGGGATCTGGATTTTACTTCTTTCATCAATTTCTCCACTGGCTCTTCTGAAATCAACTTAAATGACTCTAAGTGAGATATGGCGTCAGGGTGGGGCTCGTAAAGTTCCCAATTAATCTCCTCTAATGCTGGTTGTGTTTTGAATATGGAATGCACTTTAGAAATGTTATCATTGTATAAGTTACTCACTTCTTCACAATGAGTTAAAGAAGAGTTTGAGACTGAGAAAGACAAGTGGGATTAGCCAGATCCTTCGCTATTCTAAAGAGGTCCTTCGAATACCTATTATTTTCCTCAATTCATTTCACAAAATATTCTTTCTTTGCTTGTTTGAGTGCTCTGTGATATTTATTCAACTCATCCTTGTAAATTTTCCTATCTGATTTTTTTAAAATTGTCTCCAAAAAATGTTTCTTCAATGTTCACAGTGAATTATTCTTGTGGGAACAGGATTTAAGCTGTTATTGTTTCACCAATGTTAGGCCTATATGGACTTTTGAATCTTTTGTTTCTCATGACTACCATGGGAAAGAATCTTACTGTTGCAAGTGTCTAAGGTAACGTTATGTAAATCCGAACACCTGACAATCTTTCAAAGGTGTTGTGATGCTACATCATTGGGATTTTCTTAGAGACTTTATAAGCGAAGAAACCCCAAAGGAGGGGCACTGCCATTCTGATTTTTCATACTCTGAGACCCGAACGCTATGCTGATTTTTTGATGATTACTAATAACTATCCTTTTTACTTTTGGACTGCTTTGCTGATGCTACAGTTAGTAGCTGATTAACTGAAACCTTCTTTGCCGAACCATTTAATTTCCATTTTCCTATATTTTGTCATTCTATGTAATGGCCCCCCCCTAATAGACTTTAAAGCTGAACCCTTTCCTCTTCTTTGTAGGATTTAACATGTTAGACAAACGAACCATCCTCCTGCCTTTAATCATGGTGGGACTCTGTAACTCTGTAAACTGATTTTGGGTAACCATTTGATAAAGTCTTGCCTAAATGTTTGATGCTTTAATGCAAGCTGTGATATTCGTAACTGAAATCTCAAAGATTGCTACTGCTATGAATTTTTAATATTTAGTACAATAACCAAATTAATTTTGTTTGAGTCTATTTTGAGTCTTGTTGGTTCTTCCATTGATACTGTGCTACTGTACTGATGACTTAAATGTGCTGTCTGGAGAATCCGCGAGCTCTGTCAGAACATTAAGTATTACTTCTTTTATTCTGTGTAGCCATATCAGAACTTTTGGTCTGCATAATTCTAGTCCGACTTAACTTCTTCAGGAGGTTGGGTCTTCCTGTTGCTATTATTTATTTCTACAGCATGGTCTTAAGAGTGGTGTACCTAAATCTGATCTCAAAGTTTCAATTAGCTCTCAATTTATGGTCCTCATTGAACAGCTAACGTGGTGTTTTGGCCATCCTAATTTCCACCCCTCCTATCGGCGGACAAATCAGAGGATCATTGCCTTTGTGGTAAATTAAATTGCTGCAGATTGTCTAATTGTAAATGGCCCGGTACGGTTAGAGTAGTAAGGAGAGTAAGCATATAATAAAAAATGTTTCCACACTTTCGCTGCAACAAATGCATTGTAAATCTCTGAAGCTGAGCTTGTGCACATTCAAAATTTGACATTAGAATTAATCTGAGTTTCATTGTTTCGAAGGTTCATGTTTCGAAAGCTGGATGAACATCAGAGTTGGACTAGCCTATAGGGCAATCAGGCAGTGCCCGAGGGGCTGGTCTGATAGGCCAGTGTGTGAGCCGATTTGTGGGGCAATTGTGGGCCTGTTTTATGGTCTGTTGGGCCACTTTTTACTGTTATATTCCCTGATAATATAAAAAACATTGCCTGCAGCAAGCTCAAACCCTTGCAGTCTTGCATACCTTGCAAAACACTTATACAGAGTGTCTTTACACGTTCAAAACTTCCTCAATTTGCACACATGGACCACTTGTTTTTAGCTTTCTAATTCACTAATTGGGGCCATGTTTATTTTAGAGCCCATGCATATTTTCTGTCCCAGTCCGACGCTGATGACCTTCAAGATAAAGGTCTGCAGTATATAATATGATGCATAATATATCGTCAGTGAATTTATTAGCAGGAGATAATTGCCCGTCATCCAAGTTATGCCCTTCATGCCAAAGGCAAGGGTGCATAGCCGTGGTAAATGGCAATTGACTCAAGGTAGCACTCTCTTAAAAGTTCATTACTGACATTAGAAAATGTTTACTGGTAGTTAGTGGTTTGGAAAATTGAGTGTTTTTTGTCACAAAACGCTAAAAACAAACTGCCTGCTTTTGCCTTATATGCTTACCAAGCAATATCGGCTGACAGGTAGAGTGACACCCTCCAGTACCTTGATTTAAGGTGAGGAGCAGCAGCAAATGTTGAGTCACATTCTAATTGGGTGGTGAATATTATGTTAGGTCGAACAAAGCAAACACAAGGAGATGATGAACCGAGTGCTGAAACTTTTCAAACACTCACCTCCATTCACAGATCTGGGTTCAATCCATCATCGTTCTTTAGCTCACTTCGCCACCTCAGTTCAGACCCAGCTATATGCAAATCAGTCTTGGCCCTGTGCCTCATGGGAACAGTCCAGCCCAAACTGCCAAGCCAGGTCTTCCCTGAACCGGAAACAAGCATCCTGGGACCGGTTTCGGGGTAACACCCCTCATCAGCCAGGCTAGCTTGAATCCAGTGGCAAAGTGAGCAAAGGACCCACGTCTGGGCATACCCTGCCAACTTAGGGCGAACAAAGCAAACACAAGGAGATGATGGATATATAATATTATGTTATCACAGGACTAAAAGAGTTATATGCAGCTAGAGATCATAGGCGATTAATGCTCTATCTGTGAGTAAGCTGATTGGTGAGCATACGCAGAGCCTTATATATCGCATGTTGTAATCATTTTATTTTATTTTCTTTTGTGTTATTCCAGTGAATAATCTCTTTCAAAAGTATATAATTTCCAAATCGTGGTTTGAACTGCTGCATTGTTTACATTTGATAACAAAGCCCACAATTCGTTTATATGGACTAACCGTAAAAAGCAGCTTTATTGCCTGACACAAGAGGAATGTCTGAAGCATTCAGGGGATGTTTAAGACAGGAGACATCAGTTTAAAACGTAATCTCTATGAACAGGAGAACAGTTGTGTTTCTAACGATTATGCATTTAGTAACCCCTCGTCTATTCTGCACTTTCTTCCAGTACTTTTAAGGCTCGATCAGATATTGTTAAGCATAATGAGGCGCGGCCCGTGCTGGTAAGAGCAGTGGGGCGGGGGGGAGTCGACAGACGTCAATGAGGGAAACGTAAATTAGAAAAACCAAAACACTTACCAAGCGCGCATATTTAAGTTTCCCTCGTCGTCGTCTGTCGCTTCCTCCCCACACTGACCCCCCAACCCCGCTCTTACCTGCACGGTCCGCGCCTGTGCATAATTACAGAATATTGTGTAATGCTCTGAAGAGAGATGAGCCATGGTGAAGTGGGGAAAATGATTTAATGCACTGGCTAGCTCACAGTGAATTCTGTTGTACAGGCTTTCCGTATGTATGTATGTATCCATCTATGTTTCTATATGGTATTTGTAGAGTGCAAACATAGCCAAAAGACAGCTGAACTCTGCACAGGGTCAAAGCAAGCATACAGTCATCAAGATATAGAAGAGATAGCTGGCTTGTGGACTGCCACTCCATTGTGATGTAGTATTCTTTAAAGATGTTCATATTCAACCCTTTCCTAAATTGGAGCAGTGTGAGGTGGTCCTGATGGATATGGGGCTGCTGCTCCTGATCCTTGGAGCAGAGACGGAAAACTTTAGTTGCCTTATTTTTCTTTTTACACTTCTTTGTCTCCAGTCTGATGGTGTCTTGACTGCAGGTATGCCAAGATCCAGTATTTTTTTACTATTCTTAAAGCTCTCACTATAAATACGTACTATGCATAGATGTGTAATGGTTCCTCTTGTTTTCAGAATTCTTTAGATTTTTTTCGCTGTGCTCATGACAAGCTAAAGAATTGTGATAAGTTCCAATACCGCACTTCTAACTTGGTATCGGGCCAGCAGTTGTGAGAGCTGCAATGAGCACCAACAAATAATTTACATTTTGTGGATATGTGTAGTCTGTTTGCAGAGAATGAGAACTGCCATGAAGCCCATTAGATTCGTGGAGATTATGGCCTCCACTCCCTGGCAGAGGACAGCCTGACCTTTTAAGAGATACGAGCCTGCCTGACAGGGATTTCTAAGCATTCAAAGAAAATGCTGCTCAGCGGCTGCTCTGAAGGCTGAAGAGTTTGCAGAGTGGGTGCCATGTTTGTTGCATCAGCTCAGCAAACTTTTTTGTGTTTTTTTTAAACACACTCCCAAAGCAGGACATCTTTTACAAAACAAAATCTATGGCCTGATAGGCAGGGAGATTTCTCCCTGGGTGTCAGGGCTATTGTTTGATTTCTGTTCCCAGGACTGCCATGACCTTCTATAAATTGGAAGTAAGGTCAGAGATTTCCATTGGCTGTAAGGTCAATGATTTCAGTTGCTGAAATCAACTGAAACTCTGCTTTTGGAAACCTTGCGGTTCCTCCACCTCTTAATGGGCAGTTACCACTATGGGGCTCATTACGATGTCGAGCGGACTGAGGCGGTCTGGAACCGCCCAACCTTAGGTGGGCTGTTGTGACCTCTTATGGGGGTCGGAAACATCCATTTTATAGTGGCACCTTGTGCAGTGGACGGAAAAGGCCCGCAGCAAAAGCTGCCATTGCAAAATTAATGTTTTTAAACATCCCTGCACTGTGTGGCAGGCACCTCAGGGATGTTTAGGGAGGCACCATAGGTGCCCCCATGCCCCATAGCGGAGGGCCAGGAGGAAGGGGGCCTTGCTAGGGGCCCCTAAAGACACTTTCCCGACAGCCTTACCATGTCGGAAAGGCCGACATGAAAAGACTGTCAGATAGGGCCATCATAATCCCAACAGTGGAGTAAAGGTTGGCTCTGCCATTATTAGTGGATTATGCTGGCTTCCGACATCCCGATGGGCTCCTTGATCCCATCAGAAGTGCGTCAGAATCCCCCCGCAGGTTTCACTCCGACCGCCGTCATCCTAATACGGCGGTTGTACTGAAACCTACGATGTTGGGCAGAAAGCCTTCGATTGCTGGTCGGAGGCTTTCCGCCTGACATCGTATTTGGGCCCTAACTGTATGATAATGAGAAGGGCAGCTGTAGTGATCTCACGCAACTGCTTATATTCATCCTATTGCCTATCCCCTGCCTTGCTGCAGGGTGCTGCTGGTGGCTGCATGGCGCATGGTGCATAGTACACGACTCAGTTAGCTAAGCACTCTCTACCACCCTCTGTCTGTGACTTGTAGATCACACATCTAAATGCCAGCACCACCAACTCATCCTTTCTAGGTTGACAAATTGAGTGCAAGTAAGTCAAGTGATAGTAGCATCTGTTATTTCTAATGCTGAAATTCTGTGGAAGCATGCACTACTTATAAAACACAAGCTATGTAGTTTAATGTAACTGCAAAACCAATCACAATCAAATACAAATAATAACTGTAGTGAAAATATGCACAACGGAAAAAAAGACTTGGCTAAGAAACCTTTTCTGAGGGCGTAGATGAAGACATACTATCTTGCAATGACCCTACTACAGACATTGATCCTGCTTTTACAACAAAACCTAACGACCTCTTTACAGAAGGTCTAAGACCATGAAAGGCAGAAGGTAAATGATACTGCTCAGGTGGTAACAGAGTAGTAACAGTGGGCAGAGAGGGACTGGAAAAAGAAAACAAAAAAACAGCCAGACTCATTGATTCTATCAGACTTCCAAGTACTAGCCCAGACATGATTCTACTGTTAGACCATGCTAGAGATGTGGGGACAGAACTACGTAACTAGACGTTGGTCTTAGTGAAGATTAGTTACTGTGCCACAATTTGTCTATTCCTTAGTCTCTATGCTACAGAATAATTTCCTTCTGAGACTGTGCAGAATCTCTTCTTTCTTGATTAATGTGCCACAGAACGGATGCCCATTAGTAGTTGTGCTACAGAAAGCCTGTCCGTCGTGTGCATGCCCACAATGCCCACCCATCAGCCACTGTAACAGGGAATTATCCTAGCCTGCTGTGGTTATGCCATAGAATGCTCACCTATCATCTACCGGGCCACAGATTACTTGTCTATAAGTTCCCTGCACACTATGCCTGCCTATTACATTTTGTTTCTTAAAATTCCTGCCAATCAATTTGTGTATCACTAATGACATGGCTATGTGTATACCACAGAAGGTTTACTGTGCCATAGAAAGCCTGCACATTGATTATAGTGCCATAACTTGCCTGCCCTTCTGTTACTCTGCACAGAATGTCTCACCATAGCACTGGTTCCTCTGGAGGGCTTTGTGATTAAAAGTGTCCTCATCACAAGTAATACTCAGACTGGAGACTTGAGCGATGACTCGTGGAAACTAGCAGTCTTAGTTTTCAGTAGTGAATGTTAGGTCCAGCCTAGAGGCTATAATTAAAAAAATATATAAATGCATACATAGAGGGTGGTTGGCTCAGCCCTCTTTATCTATTGGTCTCTTCAACTGTCATTCACATTTTGCGTCTCTCCACCACACTATATTACACGGGGCAGTTGGTCAGCCTACCTCAGTGATTGGCTTTCTAGGTCTGTGAGCGATGGCATTTTGTCCGATCACGTGCACTTACACCCAAAAAGAAATGCACTTTGTGCCAGGGCTGGTGGGCCCTACTATAATTTGTCAATGATTTTTTTTCCGCTCTATTCTTTATCCTTTTTATTTATTTTTTAACAATTTCTGTGTGTTTAAACTATATCTTCACATTACAAAGCCAGCAGTTTATTTCGTATGTGCCAATAAGAATCATCTCATCCTGTGACAGGCATTGAAATGCAAAGGGTTCCTACACCTATTGTAAGTGCACATACTTAAAATAATTAATTTTTTCAGGAATTATTTATTTTTGCAGTTTGGGCTGGACTGTTCCTGTGAGGAGCAGGGTCAAGACTGATTTGCATATGGTTGGATCCAAACTGGGGTGGCATGGTGAGCTAAAAAACGATGAATTTAACCCAGATTTCTTGACTGGCAGTGAATGTTTGATTTGTTCAGCATTCTGGCCATCATTTGTTTGCACAGCATTTTTCGCTTTAAGTTGATGGGTATGCCCAGATGTGGGTCTCTTGCTCGCTGTGCCACTGGATTCAAGCCGGGCTGATAAGGAGTGATACCCCGAAACCGTTCCCAGGATGCTTGTTTCCAGTCCAGGGAGACCTGGCTTGGCAGTTCAGGCTGGACTGTTCCCATGAGGAGCAGGGTCAAGACTGGTTTGCACATGGCTGGGTCCAAACTGGGGTGGAATGGTGAGCAAAAGAACAATGGATTTAACCTAGATCTCTTGACTGGGGGGGAATGATTTGTTCAGCATTCTGTCCATCATTTGTTTGTGCAGCATTTTTCACCCTTAGTTAAATGGGTATGCCCAGAAGTGGGTCCCTTGCTCGCTGTGCCACTGGATCCAAGCTAGCCTGGCTGATGAGGGGTGATTCCCCGAAACGGGCCCCAGGATGCTTGTTTCTGGTCCAGGGAGGATCTGGCTTGGCAGTTTGGGCTGGACTGTTCCCATGAGGAGCAGGGTCAAGACTGATTTGCATATGGCTGTGCCCAAACCTGGGTGGCATGGTGAGCAAATGAACAATGGATTTAATCAAGATCTCTTGTTTGGCAGTGAGTGTTTGATTTGTTCAGCATTCCGTCCATCATTTGTTTGCACTGCATTTTACATCCTAAGTGGAATGGGTATGCCCAGACCTGGGTCCCTTGCTCACTGTGCCACTGGATTGAATCTAGAGTGGCTGATGAGGGGTGATACCCTGAAACAGGTCCCAGGATGCTTGTTTCCGGTCTTGGGAGGACCTGGCTTGGCAGTTTGGGCTGGACTGTTCCCATGAAGAGGAGGCTCAAGACTGTTTTGCATATGACTGGATCCAAACTGGGGTGGCATGGTGAGCAAAACTACAATGGATTTACCCAGGTCTCTTGACTGGGGGGTAAATGTTTGATTTGTTGTCCATTCCATCCATCATTTTCTTGTGCAGCATTTTTTGCCCTAAGTGGGATGGGTATGCCCAGACGTGGGTCCCTTTCTCGCTGTGCCACTGTATTCAAGCTAGCCTGGCTGATGGCAAGTGATACCCTGAAACCGGTCCCAGAATGCTTGTTTCTGGTCCAGGGAGGACCTGGCATGGCAGTCCAGGCTGGACTGTTCCCATTATGAGCAGGGTCAAGATTGATTGATTTGCGTATGGTTGGGTCCAAACTGGGGTGGCATGGTGAGCAGAGGAACGAGGAATTTAAACCAGATCTCTTGACTTGGGGTGAATGCTTGGTTTGTTCAGCATTCTGTCCATCATTTGTTTGTGCAGCATTTTTCACCCTTAGTGAAATGGGTATACCCAGACGTGGGTCCCTTGCTCGCTGTGCCACTGGATTTAAGCTAGAGTGGCTGATAAGGGGTGATTCCCCAAAACCGGTCCCAGGATGCTTGGTTCTGGTCCAGGGAGGACCTGGCTTGGTAGTTTGGGCTGGAGTGTTCCCATGAGGAGCAGGGTCAAGACTGATTTGCATATAGCTGGGTCCAAATTGGGGTGGGATGGTGAGAAAACGTATGCAGTATTTAACCCAGATCTCTTGATGCGGGGTGAGTGTTTGATTTGTTCAGCATTTCGTCCATCATTTGTTTGAGCAGCATTTTATTATTATTATTAATTTAATTTATAAGGCGCAACAGCTACCCAAAAGGGTTTCCCGGCGCCGACCAGGCCAACGAACAGATATCAGCTTAATGATTATTGGTTAAAAAGCCAAGTTTTTAAGGATTTGCGGAATTGGACATACACCGTTTCATTCCGAATTGATGTAGGGAGGGAGTTCCATAAGGAGGGACCAAGATATGCAAACGATTGGCCGCTCATCCGGGAAAGTCTGACTCTGGGCACAGAAAATTTCCCTTGGGTGGACGAGCGAAGACAACGAGAAGGCACATAGGGATGAACCAAGGACTGCAGATACTGGGGGGCCACACCTATTTTGATTTTGAAAATATAGCTCAGGGCTTTGAACTTAATTCGGTTCTCCACCCTGAGCCAGTGAAGGTCACGCAGGTGACCGGAAGCAGAGATAGCTCTAGGAACCTGGCAAAGTAATCTTGCAGCAGAGTTCTGAACCATCTGCAGCTTACGAGTCACCTCCTTATTGGTCCCCAGATAAAGAATGTTACCGTAGTCCAGTCTAGAGGTGACAAGCGCCTGGACCACTGTTCTCTGGGTATGCTCCGGCAGCATCCAAATAATCTTTTTTAGCCATTTCAAGATGGTAAAGCATGTGACAGCTACCTTAACAGCTTGATGTTGCATAGTTAGTGAATCATCGATGATGACACCCACGTTACGAACTTGGCGGGAGGGCTGAGGAAGAGCACCCATCTCACTAGGCCAGTGCTGGGGGCCCCAGAGATCCTTGTTTTTCCCCAAAACCAAGACCTCGGTCTTCTCTCCGTTGAGCTTGAGGTAATTAGCCTGCAACCACGAGGCAATTTTGCCGAAGCCCAACTGGAGGGGGGAAGTCTCAGCCGCCCTCTCTACTGAAAGAGAGAAGATAATCTGGCTGTCGTCCGCATAAGAGAACAAGGACAGCCCAGCTTGTTTGGCAACATCAGCCAAAGGTCTGACATATAGATTGAATAATAGAGGGCTGAGAATGGAGCCCTGAGGTACCCTATAGGGTGAAGAATGGGTATCGGAGCTAGCTGCTGGGGAAAAGACTTGGAAGGTCCGATTGGCAAGAAATGAAATAAGCCAATTGAGAGCTGAACCACAGATGCCCAATGATCTTAAGGTTTTCACTAACACAGTGTGAGACACCGTGTTGAATGCTGCGCTTAAATCAAGCAATATAAGAGCCACCGTATCTCCAGAATCTAGGTGGCGACGCAGTCTTTCCGTGACTCCGAGGAGAGTTGTTTCAGTTGAAAAACCGGCTCTGAAGCCCGATTGGGATGGATGAAGAAATGTTTGTGGTTCTACAAAATTAGACAGCTGTGAGTAAATGTGCTTCTCTAAAATCTTTGAAAAAGCCGGTAACAGAGAGATAGGCCGGTAATTGGAGGGCAAATCAGGGTCCGCATTAGCCTTCTTCAGAAGGGGGAGCACCATAGCGTGCTTCCACTCTGGTGGAACTGTTGCTTCCTGTAAGGAGGCATTCAGGAGATCCATAATTACCAGCAATGATGGCGGCTCAAGCTGCTTGAGCACGGAGATAGGGAGAGGGTCCCTGGGAGAACCTGATTTAACACTGTCTAAAAGACTTTTAAAAGAATCCATGTCTAATAGAGGCCATGTATCCAGTTTGTTTGTGGGTACAGAAGGCACCCTATCTTGAGCAAGGTAGGTATTGTCAGTTAAAAACAGTGTGGATGCTGGTTGGGGGGAATTAGCAATTTGCAATGGAGGGGAACTATTAAGCTGCAATCTCTCTATTTCAGAGTATATTTTCTCTACTTTCTGGAGAAAGAAATTGGCCAGATCTTCACATTGCCGATTATTTAGCGAAAGGGGCCTAGATTGAGTTTCGGAGCCTAAAAGCTCCTTGACCATGTTAAATAGTGTTTTGGAGCAATTCAGAGCACCAAAAATGGTTGTTGATACGTACTCCGCATGAGCAGACTTGCAAAGATTATGGTATTCTTTTTTAGCCCTCTTATAAGCAATTTTGGAGTCAGACACATAGTTCCTCCTCCAGCATCTTTCCAGCGTCTTACATTTGGTCTTCTCTATTTTTAGTTTTTCAGTGAACCAAGGCGCTGGAGGACGATGGTTGTTAACCTTTTTTAAGGAAGGAGGGAGACAGATGTCAATAGCATTAAGAAGCCACTTTTGTACGGTACCCGAGAGAGTACCCAACATTTGTTTGGAGATGGGAGTATTAGATTTCGTCCATCATTTGTTTGAGCAGCATTTTACACCCTAAGTGGGATGGGTCTGCCCAGATGTGGGTCCATTGCTCGCTCTGCCACTGGATTCCAGCTAGCCTGACTGATGAGGGGTGATTCCCCGAAACCGGTGCTAGGATGCTTGTTTCCGGTCCAGGGAGGACTTGGCTTGGAAGTTCTGGCTGGACTATTCCCATGAGGAGCAGGGTCAAGACTGATTTGCTTATGGCTGGGTCCAAACTGGGGTGGCACGGTGAGCAAAAGAATGATGGATTTAACCCAGATCTCTTGACTGGGGGTGAATGCGTGATTTGCTCATCATTCCATCTATCATTTGGTTGTGCAGCATTGAATTAATCTCGGCTACTGATGATCATTTGGAGTCACTTTATAGATCATTGTTTTTTGCCCGCTGTGCCACTCCAGGCTGAAGCCAACCATATACAAACCTGTCTTGGTCCTGCTCTAATAGGACTAGTCCAGCCTGCAGTCGCGGCCGGCATGACTTGCGGGTGGGGGGTTCGTGCAGGGGTTCTCGCGGGGGGGGTTAATTAAAATAAATTAAAATAAACTTACCTTCCATGGTCCCGCGCCGTCGTAGCTCCTGGCCGGGTCTCGCGTTAAGGAACATGAAGCAAGCAACCTCCCTCCCCTCCCCTAAGCCAATCACAACGCTGCAATGGCATCGTTGTGATTGGTGGGGACGCCCCCGAGCCGGGCGCCTATTGGGAGGCCATAATCTCTATGTAGGCTGCATGCAGCCTCCATAGAGAAAAGGGAGAGCGTGCATGACTGGTTTGGTCGGCCCTAGAGGGCCGACCAAACAGTCAGGGCCCACGTCATTGGGCTAGCCACTCCTCCCCTGCTTTCCAGGAGATCCTCCAACCAGGCACTTCTGCTTTCTCGCAGTGCGAAAAGCAGAAACATAAAATGGTAGTTTTACTATTTTATGTTTCTGCTTCTCGCCCTGCGAGAAAGCAGTGGGGCGGCGCTCCTCCGCCCTAATGGAGGAGTCGCCCCTGCCAGCCTGAACAGCCAGGCCAGGTCACATCCAGAAGGGACCACAAGCAACCCCGGACTTGTTTCATACAAAGTAGGCAGTCAGTGAGGTAAGCGTGAGTCCTGTGGCACAGTGAGCACAAGACACACGCATGGGCATAACTGTCACAGCATATAACAAAGTGATGGAAGTAATGCTTGAATGAATCTCAGCCACTGTTGATCACTCAGGCCACATTCCAGACCATTGTTTCTCTTTTTTATTATAACTCTTTTTACTGATTTTGTAGCATCAAAGTCTAACATGGCATGAACATGTGTCATAAACTGGTGGATTCCAGACATCGTTTTTCAATCACTATGCCACCCTAGACAGAGACCAGTAACACTCACATCAGTTTTGGTTCTGCTCCAATAGAAAGGATTGTCAATTGTACCCACACTCTGACAGAAACACCCTGACATGGCCAAAAGAGACTTGCAATATTCATAAAACCCCTGAAATAATTAAATAGGGGAAATGGCATACCCAGGAAGGGCAACAAACTGAAAAGTGTGAGAGTCGCAGAGGGCATCGAAGATGGCAACTTGCCGCAATGTAGTGTGACCACAGCCGTTAGCAAGACATGCCGCCTCTCGAGCAAAGGACAGTGGATGTTATGATGGATTTCTTGTGGTCTGTCCCAGACACACGTGCATGCAGGTGACAGTCTGGTGGTAACCGCTGTAAACATAAGCCGTGGTAGGGAGCAGCTCTAATTATGCCAGACCTTTCATGTCTCGTGCCACAGACAATGAGAGCCAAAAGGCTGTCAACAGACAACACCTTGAAGGAATAGGACTTAGGCAGACCCCTTAAATGTGGTATTTTGTATCAACAGTGTAGGTGTTAATCCACAACAATCCACTGACAACCCTGTTTTCTGTACATAATACTGTCGGAAAGACCTTGATATTTTTCGCCCCAGTGTTAAAAATCCCATTATAAATGCTTTTGATGTCCTGGCCTTTCATAATGGCTTTTGCAAATGAATTGGGGTGTTTAGAGCTGTACTTCCAGAGACCCTCTCCTCTCCTTCATTTTAGGGCTGCATGCACATGCACTGCCATTCATTCCTGCATGGGCCCTGTCTGCCACGTGGTCACATCTAGATGCACACACATACTTGCACGCACGCACACACACCTCACAAACTTAAACATATATGCACTCACATGCACATGCATTCACACATGCCCAAGGAACACACCCACGCATACATGCACACCCACACAGACATGCAGACCTGTACGCACTCTCAAACATACACCTAGTTTATTTGTTTGTTCGGGGGGTTCATGAGTCGCTTGGGGCCGTTTTCTGATAAATTCAGAGGGATGCATGGAGCACTTCACCTTGACATGATCTTTAGGAACACAGTTGACGGTGTTCCTGAGACAGCCCCACTTCCTGTCTTTATTTCTCCCTCCATCCCTTCTGTGAGGCGTGTGCATAGATGACGAAGATGATGCAGTTAACTAAACGGCTGCCACAGGAAAAGTGCTAGTTCATTACACAGATGTAGTAGTGTACCATCGTTTTCAAGTAAGACAATGTGTCTGTGTACAACATAGAGGCGTGATATTACACTTCGAGAAAACATGGTTTTTAGTTGTTTTAGGATCTTGTGTAAAATTTTGACTAGGCTCGCTCTAATACACATACCACATAAATATACACCTACTACCATAAAACCAATTTGCCCTTCTGGTTCACCGAATGTCATTATTCCCATGAATTCACTTAAGTTTTTATTCGTCTTTTTAAATGTTCTTTAATCAACACCGTCCTCCCAAAATCGTGGATACAAGAGCTGGTGAAGCCGCTACTGAAAGAAACCTACTTTACTGCCAGCAGAACTCTCTAGTCCGATAGCACTACTCCCATTTCTGTGTAAAGTAGTCTACAAGCAACTGCATATATATGTGGAACAAAATTTGTTTCTAGATCACCACCAAGATGGTGTTCGTTGAGGGCGAAGTACAGAGGTACAGGGTTTCAGCCTTGGAAGACCTGAGAAGGGGGATCGCCATAGGAAAGACTGGTGTTTTAATCCTATTAGACTTAGCTGTAGTCCTTGGCACAATTGATCACTTCACAGTGATTCCACGGCCACAGGACACTGGTGTCAGAGGAACTGAGTTTATATGGCTAAACTGAAGCCTATCTTCTATGTTTCAGAAAACTCCTGAAGACTTAGTCGATAAATAAATAAAAATAAATTTCTCATTTTACTCATGCATTACTGTTTGTGCCGAGAAGCTTCGGTGAATGCTGCACTTAATAAAATCTTAATCACATAACATGACATAACATAACATAACATTGAGGACTATGGCTTCACTGCCACGATCACGCCACATTTTGGGCCATTTCCTATACAGGTGTAAAGAAGCAGAAAAACAATGAATGTACTGGCAAATTGGGATGGCAGAATCTGCTTGACAAATTTAGCCAAACCTTCCAAGCACATACGGCCCGATGTATGAAGCATTTTTGCGGTCCCAAACGGCCCAATCCCCAGAATCAGGCTATTTGGGATCGCAAAAATGCATTTATTTATGTACAAACCACAAATTGTGATTCGGTAACAAGTTACTGAATAGCAATTTGGGTTTGTGATCCTATACCGATTCGGTATCTGTAAGGGGCATGTTTAGGGCGTGCGTTCGAAATAACGAATCGGATATGTATTAATGTTTTGCGACTGTATTTTGGAAGCAAAACGTTAACCTCCTCAAAAGATGTGGTAAGCCATTTGCAAATGGAAAGGGGTTTGATTGGACCCCTTCCCCTTTATGAATGTTTACACATACATTTTTTAAGAGTACTACTCTTAAAAAATGAAACTCGCACTTTCATTTTTCTTTTAAATGTATTCAGTTTTCCTTTAAGAAAAATGGGTTGCATTTTTAAAAAAAATGCTTTATTTAAAGCAATCACAGACATGGTGGTCTGCTGACCTTAGCAGGCCACCATCCTTCTGATGGCTACCATTCCTATGGGGTCGCAATGTGCGACCTACCTCATTAATAATCATCAGGTAGGCCGAAATGCGGCCTACTAGGAATCATTAATTTGCAAACTGACCTATTAGTACATTGGTCAGTTCGCAAATGACCACACTTGTCACAAAAATACTGGTCGCAGATTGCGACCAGTACTTTTAAACTAGTTCTTAGTGCATCTGGCCCATAGTTTGTAGGACAAATCAATACCTTAAACTCAAGGATAAATCAACATCCTAGTATGTTTCTGTAATTTGGAGCTCAAAAGAAAAAATCAACACTTCTGATATGAGCATTCTAGGCAGTTTTTCTTTGGAGCACGCTTCCAGGGCTGCCAAATGACTGGTTTGCAGAATACCATGGGTAGTCTCCATTTTACCTATGTCTCTTTCTTCCATCATTCATTCCTTCCTGTCTCTTTATCTCAATTTTGAAGGTTCTTTTTCATCCCTTCTTTATTAAGTTGTCAGCGTTTGGCTGTCTTTCACTGCCATTTTCTTCATCCCTTTTCTGCCTTTTTCTCTCTTGGTCCAGGTCAAAGTCTAAGATGAACAAATCCCAGCATTTAAAAATGAGTGCTGATGCCAACCACTGGTAACCACCGGCACAAATTAGGCACTAGTCAAATCGCATCCTTTTGTCTAGAGAGAGGTATCTTCATAGTGTTTGGTTGTTTTATGTCTATTTTTGATGTGAGTAAAGCTTTATTGTTATTTTCACCTTTGAAAGTGGCTTTACGGTTTGATTTCCATAAGCCACTATGATTTAGGGAACTGCTTTCGATTGACCTGGTTAGACATATACTGTGAACTATTCATTGAGCTGGGCTAATGTATTTGAGCGGTACATAATATTGATATTTATTTGGTTTCATCAAAGGAGGTGCTGATCCTAGGAAAGAAGCATAAAAAATAGCCCCAGAATATTACAGCAACTGTAGAGCCGGAGTGGCTAATGAAAGTACAAGGAGCCAGACTTCAGCTGTGTCAGGGCATAATAATGTGTTTCATGCAAATATCCAGGAGGCGTATGAAGGTTGGGCAACATGTCAGTTTTTTACAACTATTGTTTTTCAAACCCTGATATACCGGACGGTTGGAGAGGTTCAATTTTATGTCCTATATTTAAGAGTGGAGATCGGACTTCAGCCATAAATTATAGACTGGTTGCCCTACTAGATATTGAGACAAAAGTTTATGCCCAAATTCTATCAGAACATTTAGAATACTGGGTGGCCGAGGAGGGCATTTTTCCGTTCTTTCAAACAGGGTTCAGAGCGGGGCATCTACGTAAGATAATATACAAGCTCTTTCTGTCCTCAAGCACCATGCCCTCCAGAGGAATAGACCACCTCTCCTGTGCTGTTTTATAGATTACAGTGCAGCTTTTGACAGAATGGATAGGGATTTCCTCTGGAGGAAGTTTGCAGCATGGGGTATTCCAGCAAATCTGTTAAGAGCTATTACATCATTATATACAGAGACCTGGGTGCGGGTGAAAACTAGCGCAACAGCAGTAACACAGAAAGTAAAAACAAACTGTGGCCTAAAACAGGGTTGTGTCCTGGCACACATGTTGTTTAACTGACCTAGGGAAAGCACTGGACGGATGTAGTCTGGTCCCCCCGAATTTAAGCTCAGTCCGATTACAAATACTTCAATACGCTGATGATATCGTGATCATACCAAGTCGGGTTTGCAAAGGGCTTTAAATGCCTCAGGTAAATTTAACAAGGCCAACCACCTATTGGTAAATCAGTCCAAAACTAAAGTCCTGATTTTCGGGGGTTACCGAAGGAAGAAGTTGGCAACCTGGCAATTGGAAGGTAAGACCATTACCACTGCAAGGCATTATAAATATCTGGGCGTGTGGTTTAGCGAATCTGGTTCTGCTGTTGCCCAAGTCAAAGATCCTAATAAGAAAGCAGCAGCTATTACTTATGGAATTGGCCAACTGAACCGCTTATTAAGTAGCGCTTCTGCTTCCCCTAATTTAAGAGTAATAAAGGCAACCTTAACCCCAGCCCTGCAGTATGGTCACTTTGCTTATCCTGGCGCACTGGACGATGCGTTGGAATTATGTCATATTAAAGCATATAAAAAAATATTCCTGCGACCGTGATACGTCCAACGCTCCAGATTAAGACTTGAGCTAGGGTTAGTAATCCAATCAATAGAGTGTAAGGCATCCATGTTAAAATATTTTATCAAGTGCAGGACGGCTCCCAAGAATTTGCTAAAAAATCTTTTGAAATCGATTTACGAAAAACCGGGTATCCCATGGTCTGGACAACTTAATGAGGCGATCCGGATACTTAAGATTGAGGAGTCTGCCTTGGGAGATGGCGATATCCCATATAGGGCATGGAAGACAGCTATTAATAAGCAAATGAAAGAGTCTTCATGGGAACAAGATTTACGTACAGTTGGGTGCCGAGGACTGGTACAGCCCTTAACAGAGTCATATCATGTCGGGAAGGCACAAAAATATTTTTCGGACTTCATTAATGCAAACACTAGGGATTAAATCCTTTACATAAGAGTGCTTGTGCTACTAATAAGAGATTTTAACCCACAGCTGGGCTGGCTTAGGGGGTGGCATTAATTGTAGGCTATGCCACAATTATCGAGAATCATGGTTCCATTTGTTATGCTGTTGCCCTGCTCTAGAACATCAGAGACTTTTGTTAAAACCTATTTTTTTGGCAGAGGAAGTTCGCTCTTGTGCACAGGCATCTTTCTTTTGCTTTCGCAGCAGTCCACCTGGGGGCTGGGGAGATGTGCTAAATTTGTGAATATTTTAAAGCAAGAATTGTCGAATGACCAGGTGAAGGCATTTCCATTAAAACAACTTCAGTTAACAATTACAGCATTCACAATTAGTACTGGGCGACCTGCTTAGCAGCTGGTGGCAAGTAAGAGCGGATTTGGAGAAAAGTGGCCCCCTAGGATGGATGGTCACCGATAGCGAGGATCAAACCCTCTTAGAAGGAATATTGGGCATTTCAAGGACCGTATAAGAAGATTACGGTAGGCATTTTTATGGGAACCTTTGTTATTTGGTATTTCCCGCAGGAGAGGGAGGTACCAGGAGGGTATGTCAGAGATAAGGAGAGGGACAAGCTCAGCAGGCACTAAGCCCAAGCAAGTATATTGGAGGATTTAAATATGATAGATCAGAGGGCAATAATCAATCTGTCCCCTTAGATCGCACTGATACATTGGGCCCATGGAAAGGATTTAGACATAATTGTATTCCGGCTCACCGTAACTATAAACCAGATCTGGGTACATATCGTTGACCTTTTATTATGAATATTTATATTGAATATGAATTTTAGTGGATATGAGATTATGTTTTACTCTTATAAAGGAAATTGTGCTTTTAGATTAGGGCAGACCGAGGCACGTGGCACTTTAGTACGGTATATTGCTGACTACCTGAATAATGGAATATCGTTGGTTTTAGTGTTAATTAAGTATTTGTAAATTTAGATTATCGCTGTTGATTGTCTGTTCATTTTATGCTTAGTTGTTATGATTTTAATTAACTGTACAATAAAATGTTACTCACTCAAAAAAGATATCCAGTAGCAATGATGGGCCATGGATCCAGAACCTGGCTGTGCAAACTGAAGGTGGGTAGGAAGATAAGGTGCATTGAGAAGGGCACAAGCATAGAGGACACGAAAGGAAGCAGAGGTAAATAGAAAAGGGAGAGGAGAAGGTAAGTGCAGCAATACCAGTCAGGCTCACAGAAGAGGTGAAAAAAGGGAAAGGGAGAGGCTAGGAGAATAGTTAGAGCGCCCACCTGCATTAGGAAGGTCACCGTTTACGTCTCCAAATAATACATCATCCAACGGGTAGAGGTCAGTCACTTTTCTATGAGGGAGGTGTGAGGTGTGTGATGGGAGCAACGTTGGCCTAGGAAAATAAAGTGAGCAAAAGTTAAAAGATTTTCCCTCTTTCTTTGTGTTTCACACTGTCACGCTGACACTCTTAGCTAGTCAATCTGTGATCCAGGTGATCTTCAGTCTGTCACTCTGTCCCTGATTGCTCACAACTCATCAGTTTCTTATCCTTGCTGCTTCTTTTGGTGTCTCATTCTCATTAACTTTATTATTACCTTACTATTTGAGGCATCTCTTTCTCACATCTCTTCTGCCTCCATGCTCCTCTCACTATTAAATCTTGGATATCACACACATTCCAGCAGTTCCCCCCACAATCCTCACACTCAATTTCAAATGCTAATTTCACAGCCAGATCCCCCCCAGACTTCTATGTAAAGTTTAGGTGCACACATCTCCTCTCTCCTTTCTCTGACTGACTCTGACATTCCTTCGATCTTACTCATCCTAGCCATATATATTCATTCACCTAAAACATCACTTCCTTCCCTGCATTACATCTCTCCCTCCTTGTATGCACAAAATCTCCTCTCCACCCATGCAAACTTTTGTGATCTTCCTCTCACGTCCTCTCTTGCTGTTTTCCACCTTATTCCACTGCTTCCAGGACTCATCTTCTCCACACCTCCTTTTTTCTGACTTACCTCCATATCCTTTCCTCTGTAGACTTTCATACTACATTACCTGCAGCTCTTCTATGTCTCATTAACACTGTGCTGCTGAGTCACTCTTCTGTACTCACACTTAATTGCATGTGCCTGTCAAAAGAAGTTATCTTTCTAATCCCTTTTGATGCTTACAAGAAAAATATCAGTACCCCTTCAAACTCTTAAATAAAATCATCACTATCCCCATCTCTCTATCGTACCCTAATGTTGGAAAATGCCTCTTTTTGCCGGTTCACCCTCATTTTTTTGGACTGATGCTTCTGGGCTTTTGACTCTCGGCACTGGGACTCTGCTAACTAGGCCCCATGCATGTGCTCTGACTCGTAAAACATGTTGAAATTGGCGATACTCCCAATTGGCATATTTAATTTACCTCCAAGTCCCTACTATATGGTACAAAGTGTACCCAAGGCCTGTAAGTGAAATGTTACTCGTGAACTGCAGCACCCATTGTGCCACCCACTACGGTGACAGTGCAAACATGACTACAGACCTACTAACACTGTTATCTCCCTGTGCAATTTTAAAACTACAATTTCAACCTGTCAAAATAACTATTTGTGACAGGCCTAAACTTTCGTTTTAAATATGAATAAGTCACGCCAAAGAAGACCTTGAGACCCATAAGGTAGGGTACATGGCATTTAAACGTAGGGCACGTAAAAGTTTAATGTTAAACATGTCCTTAACAGTGACGAGGCACAAAACGCTATTTTCACTGTAGCATGGTTAGCTGTTTCATAGGAAAACAGTGAACTACAATAATACAATTAATAATTGTATCCCTGCCCAGGAAATCGCTACAAGGTTAATTCTTGGACTTTATGAAATATTTATTACAATCCAAATTCACTGGTAAAGTCGCATTTGTAATACATATTTTGGAACAGAGACTTTTAGAAAGTCACTTTTTTCCTGCCTAAAAGCCCTGATGTTATGAACCCCAATGTACCCCAATATAGGCCTAGGTAGTTACATGACCTTTTACCTATATCTGTCCTACCATTGTTCTACATAACGAGTTTGGCGCTGACCTTTTACCTAGTTAGGTACTACATGACTGTTGTGTGGTTTTCTCTGAAAACTAGCCTCATGTATTATGCATGAGGATTCTCAGTTTCACAGCAGGATTACCATCTTCTGCATAATAACTCTGTATAAGGGTCACTTCTATCGTCATCCTTTCCTTTCCCGAAATGCCCACAGTACACTTCTAGGTAGAACCCCTGAGTGTACCTTGCAGGTATATAAGCACTATATCTTTGCTGGGCAAACCAGAGGAGAAAGACTTCCATGCTGACACGCTGACTCGAGATGCTGAGGTCCCTGCATGCAGACACTCCAGCACGCAGTGGTCTGACAACCCTTCCGGGGTGTCCATCTCGAGACCAAGACAGGATCCTTCGCTCCACATCAGGTAATAGGGTTGGCTCTATCCGAAGGGAGATTCTTGGCAGTACTCCTACATACATGCTAGGTACATTTAGGTACATCTAGTTAGGGTTTGCATCATATGAGTATGCATTATTACTGTTATGTGTCTATATGCCTGCACTATGGTTGAATTCTACCTTTTCTTTACTCTACTGGTGCTCCTAACCATGTATATATCTGTTTTTGTCTAATGGTTGTTGCAGCACACGTATTTTATACTAGAATGACACAGGTTCAATAAATGCTTATTGAAAACATCCCCACCGTGTATCTCTCTGAGACAAAGTAAGCACGAGTGACGGAGTGGAAAGTACTATACTGTTTGCATGATCCCTAAGGGGTCAGGATTGTCATGTTCAAATAGTTGCCAGAAACTATTTGCTCCTTGGTAAGAGGAGCTCATAGTGGCACTGTGAGCTAGCTGGTCTACAGACTAACATAACCTTCGGGGGTGCCTAAAATCAGTCTAGACACCAATCACTTAGTTTATGTTGTCTAAATGCGCAGATCATATATAGATTTGTAGGAACTACACGACATGGCGCCGCCAACGTTGGTTTGGTTCTTATTTAACGGTCAAATCTGAGTAGTTCAGTCGTGCTTTCTCAGAGACCCCTACTCACATGTACCCAGAGACATCTGGAGTGGGAAGGGAAAAATCCACCACAGCTGAGCAGGAATATCCTGTGTATTGGCTGTAGGTGTATTCAAGCTTTAAGGATTGTAGTTCCCTACATTGTGCATAAAACCTTATCTCACTTTCCTTGACACTCTTTCAACAATGTCTGTCGAAGAAAACGCTGCGCCAGTATCACATGCGAATAGAGCAGGGGAAGGAAAGCAGGAAGGTGCTATAAACATTTCAGAGAATGTCAGAAATGCACTTAATTTAACACTAGCAGAGTTTGGAGTCTCAGCATTAGGTGGGACTATAACGTTCGTGATTGAGGCACACGAGTCATTTAGGAAGGAGGTTAAATTTCCACCTGCAGACGCACGCACAAATAAATTTCATTCATATACCCCGGATGAAACACCGGAAGAATATTGTCCATACGAGGACACTGAAGTTCCGCTCAGTTACCAGGAGCCTATAAACTGGTTTAAAGGTGCCCTCCCCAACACCACCGATAAAGTAAGGCTCTGTCCGCTCAGCAGAGATGGAGCAACTTGGCAGGTCCTAGCGGCTTACACGCTGCATCCAGATGTTGACATATTGCCAATAGCAGTCTTACGTCCACTTCACAAAGAAATAATAAAACTCTACAGAAATTTGACACAGTTCTTCATGAGAACCCTCACACTTCAACCAACTAAAATTACCCCAGCAGGTCAACTACAAGGAACTGCAACTAAAATTACCCCACAAACACTGAACGCGGTTATGGGAAGAATGCCCACTAAACGTGAGCAAGTGCCATTCTGGATAGCACAGAAAATAGCACAGTTAGAGGGAGTGTTTCCCCACACAGCCCACAACAAAAACACAGAGTACTGACAATCTACTTGCCAATGGGGATAGCTCCCCCGATAGAGGATTTGACCACTTGGGGTACCGTTTTTGCTGCCATCTATACCAGAACTCATGGTATCCCTTCAATAGCAGTGATACCAGAAGTATTACGACAAATACAGAATGAGTATTGAGCAGAACCTGCTCTGAACTTGGGGATGAAATTATTAGACAATTTTTCCCAGGTATCTACAATTATGTTAGCAAACATAAAAGGGGAGGCAGCAGCAGTGGCTATACACCAACGCTTGAGGGAATGCACTCCTGCACAACAGGAGCAAGAATTACCAAAAAGTATTGAAGATATATATGCCGAATTAGGTAGAGATAATTTGGGAGCCAGAGCTATGAAACCACAAGTAATGGGTAGTCCTGAAAAGGATAACACCAAGCAAGCACCTGATTCTTCAAAGAAGAAATGGGATAATAAAAAACAAAAAAATAGAGCGAATAGATCACAATCAAGGGGTG
Source organism: Calotriton arnoldi (assembly GCA_963921515.1). Lineage (NCBI taxonomy): Eukaryota > Metazoa > Chordata > Amphibia > Caudata > Salamandridae > Calotriton > Calotriton arnoldi. The sequence goes on from CAWUFW010013371.1 coordinate 56,847, forward strand.
GGTCTCCTCAACAGGAGCCCTCCGAAAGGAGGTATAAACTTAGAAATCGTGATAACATTAAAAAACCTGACAGGTATCAGGATGCTGATACACGTTCCTCTCATTCCTTTCCGGGTTCATCAAAAAACTCAGAGAGGGAAGGACGGTCAGAACACAGATGAGAAGAGCAAACAAAGTCAAGAGACACGCATCGCAGTTCAGACTTTAAATTTAAAAAAGAAGATAACCCAAAATCAAAACCTCAATTTAAAAAGAAGAAGGTAGCAGGGCTTAAAATAAGAAATGCCCTGGCTACTGAGGGCTCAGCTTCTGAACAGGGAATGGGCTCTGACAATGCTAGACAGCGCAGCAGAAGTAACAATAACTTGCTAGAACCTGATGGAATTTCTGGTGACAGTGGTGTTGAATGAACAACATATCACGTTGGAAACAGCTGATGCTAGGGTAAGTTTCCCACACCAGTTATACGAAATAACACTCCATATGGATGGGACATACCTAGGAAAATTAAAGGTCTCTTTTGGGAGAACCTGTCCTTTGGATACGACATTCTTTTAGCAGAAAAAGATCGGCCGCCTGAGTTTGTTATGGACTGCCCAAAGGGAGACAAGGTAATTTTACCAGCCTTCTCCGACCTCGTTCCAGAATCACTAAAACATTCATACGTGCAGGAGTGGGCGGTTGCACTAGCTCCTGCCTTATACCGAAATCATGCAGGGTGGGATGCTGAGTCACCTGACCATGCAATCCCAGTAAAAACTACTCCAACTCCACAAAGACAGTACCCAATAAAACATGCTGCGAAAAAACAAGTCAGGGAGATCTTAGATCAACTTGAATACCAAGGTTTAATAGAGAATTGTACCTCTTCCATGAATAATCCTTTGTTTCCCGTAATGAAACCCGATAATTCATATCGTCTAGTTTTAGACTACAGGCATTTGAACACATGCACAAAGACATTTGCAGTAGAAAATGCACAGAGTGCCGCATTAGTGAATAACATTGTGCAGAAAAATCCTCCTCCAATTGCGACTTAAGATGATTCGAATTGAAGCAAAAGAAAAATTATACTCGCAAAGAGTAGGAGCTATGGATAAATGTTTTGAAATTTGGGGTGGGAAGAAGGATTACACTACGGTTACTAGTATTATAGAGACTGGAGGCTCTTTCTCATTTTTTCATTTTTAAGAGGGAGCACTCTCAGAATAAGAATAGGTCCCATGTATGGTAAGGCCATGCATATGCTTGTTTATGATTATATCTATATTTGATTTACATTTACTATGTATATTAAAGATATATAATTATCTTGATGAATTATGTTATGCTTTTTTTACTAACTGCAATAAAAAAATATTTAAAAAAAAACAAACATTGTGCGGAAAAACTACAAAACAACACTAGCTATCTCAAATGGATTCTTCTGCCAGAATATAGCGCCTGAAAGCAGATATTTGACAGCATTTTCAACCCTAGCCTCTCAGCGTCAAATCTGTCGGCTGCCCCAAGGGTATAAAATAGCCCCAGGCTGTTCTCAGCAAGAGTAACAGAGTTGCTTCAAAATTTTGATGAGGAGTCAATGATGATATGTAGATGATATCTATCTGACGGATGATGAATTATTGGATCATTTGAACAGAATGAACAACATAATTATGGGGTTCGCCTCTGAGGGCTACAAATGTAACTTTAAAAAATCAACAATTGCCCACTTCAATGTCCTATTTTTGGGATTTGAGCTCTCAAGTGAAAGAAAAAGCTTTGCAGCCAACTTTTAGAAAAATGTGCACTGCTCCAACCTCCAAAAGCTCTGAAAAATTTACAATCAATTTTAGGACTCCTAAATTTTGGCAGAACATACATTTTGGATTACACAGAAAGAGTAAAACCATTCTACGATTGATTCAGACCTGATTTCTCAGTTTGACATTGGACACAAGAACATATAGAAATACTACGTTCCCTATAAGCTGACATGATAGCTTCCAAACACTTACACACATGTGTAAACACGACAAATTTGGTGATCCCTGTAGTCGCGGGTTAGTCAGGATACACTTACCTCACCTTCAATGAAGGCGAAACAGTACCGATTGCATACAAATCTCACTTGTACACGAACACTGAAATGCATTTTGCATCAACTGAAATTTTTTTAACAGCTGTACGGACTGCTGTAGTGAGAGGAAGAGCACTGGCTCCGGGGAAACGAATAATTGTTGCTACTCCAGTACCAACCTTAGAGGCTGTTACGAAAGCAAGCGTTCCAAACGCAAAAGCACTGCATCCACAATGGATACAATGGGCTAATTCTCTCACTGCAACAGATGTAGACTACAAGTTTGACTCTACATTGAAAACACAAGCATTTCTGCAGTACGAACAGAAATATCCTCTCCCAAATGAAATAATGCCTCTAGATCAGTATGAATACATAATTTACACTGACAGTTCTTCTCAGCCTGCCGTAGGAAGTAAACAGCAATACTGTTGTGTAGTTCCTAGGAGTCCCCCCGGACCTGCGTGTTTGGGATGACCTAAACTGAGAGCTTGGTGTCCCAACTGTTTCCGGACACCCCCACAGGATATGTCAGCCGTTAGACCAGCTAGCTCTACAGTGCCACTACCACCCCCCTGTATTCTACAGTGGTGTAGGTAGTCTCTGGCAACCACTGAACATGACAACCCTGATTCCTCAGGGATCGTGGAAAACAGTGTAGTACCTTTCACTCAGACACACACAGGATGGCAATTGGGACGTTGCAATAAGAATTTATTGGTCCAGTGACAGCCTGGTGTAAGACATATGTGCTGCGACAATAAGAAGACAGAAGCATACAAAAGAGATTGCTAGTACCAATATGGTGAATAGTAGATACATTTCTACCATATGCTAATAAGATGAAGAGAAACAGTTCAGATAAAAACAGTAGCACTTGCATATTCCTAAAATACGCGCCCTAACTAATTTGCTAAAATGTACCTAGCTTAACCTGGATGTGTAGGTGTGTATGCGTATCGCTGTGTGTATCTTTAGCCAAGAAAACCCCTAGGGATGAACCACCCCCTCACCTGATGGTTCAAAACGAAGGACCCCGTCTCTGCATCGTGGATGACAACCCGCAAGGGATGTCAGACCGCTGTGTGTCGAAGATTCAGCATGCAGGACCCCTGTCTCAGCTTGGAAGGAATTCTCCTGTAATCATATGACTGTGACTCATATTTTAGCTATGTTTTTAGGCTTTTAAAACAGTCGTATTTTAGCATTTAGTATTATGTCGTCCAGTCGGATGAAGAGTGGGTGTTATGAACCCCAATGTACCCCAATGTAGGTCTAGGTAGTTACACAACCTTTTACCTGCATCTGTCCTACCATTGTTCTACATAACGGGTTTGGTGCTGAACTTTTACCTAGTTAGGTGCTACATGACTGTCGTGTGGATTTCTCCGAAAACTAGCCTCATGTATTATGCATGAGGATTCTCAGTAACACAGCAGGATTACCATCTTCTGCATAATAACTCTGTATAAGGGTCACCTCTATCTTCATGCCTGTTCAACATGCCCACAGTACACTTCTAGGTAGAACCCCTGAGGATACCTTTTGGGTATATAAGCACTACATCTTCGCAGGGCAAACCAGAGGAGAAAGACTTCCATGCTGACATGCTGACGCAAGACGCTGAGGTCCCTGCACACAGACACTCCAGCACGCAGTGGTCTGACATCCCTTGATTGGTGTCCATCTCGAGACCAAGACGGGGTCCTTCGCTCTCCCACATCAGGTAAATGGGGTTGGCTCTATCCTAAGGGGATTCTTGGCTATACACCTACATACATGCTAGGTACATTTTAGGTACATCTAGTTAGGTTTTGCATCGTAGGAGTATGCATTAGTACTGTTATGTATCTATATGCCTGCATATATTCATTGTTTTAGCACTATGGTAGAATTCTACCTTTTCTTTACTCTACTGGTGCTCATAACCTTATATATCTGTTTATGTCAAATGGTTGTTGCAGCACACGTATTTTATACTAGAATGACGCTGGTTCAATAAATGCTTATTGAAAACGTCCCCACCGTTTATTCTGTGTATCTCTCTGAGACAAAGTAAGCAGGAGAGACTGAGCAAAAAGTACTATACTGTTTCCATGATCCCTGAGGGGTCAGGGTTGTCATGTTCGATAGTTGCCAGAAACGATTTGCTCCCTGGTAAGAGGAGCTCATAGTGCCACTGTGAGCTAGCTAGACTACAGACTAACATATCCTTCAGGAGTGCCAGGAATCAGTCTGGACCCTTAGTTTATGTTGTCTGAATGCACAGATCCTATATAGATTTGTAGAAACTATACTACACTGAAAGCCCATTTACATGAGTTTTTAACTATCATCCAAAAGGTGAATAGGCCACTTGATGAGGCGGAAACTTTTTCTCAGAGCTGAGAGAAAGGCCTTAGTTGCAGGGAGGTATTCAGTTCCTCTGCCAGACTGACTATCTGGGCTATGCCCAGGAACTTAGTTAACTTTAAAGAGGCCTACCCTGTCACAGGCTGATGTAAGTAACACCTTTGTCCCTATAGTCAGCCAGGCACCAATCCCTGTGGGACAGGAGCTGCCCTCAGAACCAGTTTTGAGTGATCACAGAGGACGGGTTGCTCATTTGTCTTACACCGCTGCTAAAGTGTGGAACAACACCCACTCCACATCTTAAATTCTGAAAGAAACTCAAGACTTGGCTTTTCAGTTACCCTGCCTACCATAGACAGGTGTAGGCACACACACATGCTCAACACCATGATACCCTTGCAGGTTTACAAATACATGTACCATAACATAACATTTCATTTCATTTCCCTGGCCACACATATAGGGTGGACAAAGGAGCTCTGCACTGGGAAGAAAATGTTCTGCGATGATGGAGTTACGGAGAGAGAGGCACTTTGGGATTGTTTCCAGGAGGGGACACAGGAACCATTTAAAAAGTGCATAGAGGTACCCCTTGGAACTTTCTCCATATTGTTTAGGGAGGGGCCAGGAGTTACCCTCACCCACAGGCTATCACACAAGAAATATTACGCACAGGTCTAAACAAGTATGGCTAATGACCAGTACTTAATTTATTAAAGAAGAAGTGCCGGGGCTCAAAATGTTGCTCAGAAGCCATTAATTGGTGCTATTGTAAGTTCGAGTGTTTAATAGCAAGGCTGAGTATTCTTGATTCCACCTTATTACACTTTAATTTACAAATCTTCCCTTCCTGAATCCTTACCTCACTCTTACGGGCTCTTTATCATCCCTGCTTTCTCCCTTTGTCACTGTTTTTCCATTGTTCTCTTCCTCCTCCTTTCCCCCTTTCCTGTTTTTTCTCTCTCTCTTGCTCTAAACCAAAGTCTATTGAGGAAAAATAAGTGCTGGTTCCCAAAAATGAGTTCTGGTGAGCCCCACCTGCAACCACCAGCTCAAATTAAGCACTGCTAATGGCATGGACTGGAAAGAACACGCTATGTACAGCATAGAGCACCTGAAGAACAAATTCTCTCCACCAGCCGGACACCTCTTTCATTGCCAAACAGCAGCTAAGCCCTCGAACGAAGAAACCACTGCCCTGATGAATACCATCCACTCAGGAGCCCCCTCAGACCCTTTCCTCCACTTCATATACAACCTGGAAAGAACCATCATCTCCCCATGCTCACTGCAATCATAAACACTTCCATAACCTTCCTTTCTTGTTGGAAAAATGCAGAAGTCAAACAGCGGACCCCAACGCCCTCAGCAGCTACAGACCCATCTCGCTCCTGCCTTTTCCAACTAAAGTAATTGAAAAAGCTATCAATACCCAACTCGCAGACCACCTAGAACTCCATCAACTCCTAGACAGCTCACAATCAGGCTTTTGCACCAACCACAGCACAGAGACAGCCCTCATTGTGGCCACCAATGACATCAGAAGCATCCTCGACCGAGGAGAAATGGCCGCACTCATCCTACTTGACCTCTCAGCAGCTTTCGATATGGTCTCCCACAACTCACTCATCAGAAGCTTCAGTACGTAGGTGTCTGTGGACCGGCCCTCAGGTGGATATCCTCCTTCCTCATGGCCAGAACTCAACAAGTTAGACTTCCCCCCTACACCTCAGAACCCAAGAAACTCATCTGCAGAGTCCCACACGGGTCATCGTTCAGCCCAACACTCTTCAATGTCTACATGACGCTCCTTGCCGACATTGTCAGAGACCACAGCACCAACATAGTATCCTACACCAATGACACACAGCTCATTATCTCCCATACCGACTTAACAAGCACCGTTAAAGCAAACTTCTTCAAATGCTTGAGCAACGTTGCAGCCTGGATAAAAAACAACTGCCTCTAGCTCAACAGAGACAAAACCGAAGTCCTTATCTTCGGCAACAACCACTCCCCCTGGGACGCCTTTTGGTGGGCCTCGGAACTTGGCAAATCCCACCCACCCCTGCGGACTTTCCCAAGAAACTCATGATCATCCTGGACACCAACCTCTACACGAGCAAACAAATCAACCCTGTCTCCTCATCATGCTTCCACATCATGCGAATGCTACACAAGATTTTCAAGTGGGTCCCAATAAGTACCATACAAATGGTCACCCAGACTCTTATCACAAGTAGACTTGATTACGAAAATGCCCTCTACATTGGAATCCCAGCCCATCTCCTACGCTGGCTCCAAACCACCAAGAAAGCCGCTGCCAGACTCATCCTGAACATCCCGTGAAATAACCACAACTCAGCAATCTCTACTGGCTCTTAGTCCAGGAAAGATGTAAGTTTAAGCGACTCACCCATGCCTACAAAGCTCTCCACAACACCAGTCCAGCTTACCTCAACCAACGCCTCAACTTCTACCAATCAACCATACACCTTCGACATGTGTCCCAGGCAAGAGCACACCCCGCTTGCATCAAGAAGACCAGAAGCGGAGGGCGCTCCTTCTCATACCATACCTGGAACGACTTTCCGAAACACCTTAGAACCTCCCCCTCCCTCATGGACTTCCAAAGGAACCTCACGACATGACTCTTCATTATGAAATGCCCATGATCTCCCCCACCACCCCACTCAGGCCTGCCCTACTCAGCGCCTGGGTACCCTCATTGGTGATTAGCTGTACTCTACAAATTCACGTAACGTAACATAACAATTAGTTTTACAATAAAGAACTTTGCCTTTCGAACAATTCTAGAGACTGACTAAAATAAATTTCAATCATCATGGGGTTGTACTTCCAACTATTTTAAAGTATAAAGCTTAATTGCATAACTCAAACATATGGCTTTCTCTTTTCGAATTTTATAATATGGTTCATTACAGATGACTGCCTGGCAAATTAAATTAACATAATCTTTCATTTACAATGTTAGCGGTTCTATTTATGAAGTATAAACAGATGGACATAGTTGCAGGGGCCTAGTTAAATGACTGTAAAATACATTTGAGAAAACAAAACCGTACAAGAGGGTTTTCCTAAAGTATGCTGACCAGTTTTTCACGAACTCTCCCCAAGTTATTTGCCTCACGGTACTAAATTGCCGCCGCAAAGAATGTGCACTCTCAAAGTTGCAAATTGGCCTTAAAAGAATCTCTGCCCCTCCAAAATTTGTTTTTGAAAAGTAACACATCAACAGAGCAAAGTAAGTGATGTTTAGGTTACTGAAACGTGAAAATTGTGCAGTAAAATGATTACTTTTGGCTGCCTTAAACATTTAGGAGCATATTTACTATTATTTCAAAAACACAGCACAGCAAAGGAACTTGCTGTGCCCCGTTGCATGAAAGGGAGAGAGCAGAAATGCTCAGTATTTACAAAGATATGGAGCATTTCTGCTAGCCCATTGCGCTGGTGCACTGTGTGCTGCCTCGTGTCAACGCAAGAGCCATTGCACCATAGTGCAAGGGTGCCTGCGTTACAGACAGCATTGTTTTTGTGCAGGTAAGGATAGCTTCCTGCACAAAAACAATCCTTAGAGACTTATTCCTCTTTCTATGTGAGCTGCTGATGGCAGCACGCATGAAAGCGGAAATAAAGAGGAGAAATAAAATATTTCTCCTCGTTTCACCTGTCTGTGGTAGACGCACCATTTTGGAGCAAACCCAGGTTTACTTCAGTAAATTTGGGATTGCGTCATATTCCATGGTTGGATGCACGGGAACGTCCATGGTCCACCCATGGAACTCCTCCCACAATGAAATGTAATGCAATGCAGTACAAGTGCAAAGATTTACAAAGTCACGGAAGGCGGTGCAAATCGCCCCTTGTGTGGCTTTGTAAATCCCTTTTAAGGACTTGCATTGTGCCACACAAGTCCTTAATACATCTGGGCCTTAGAGGACATTCATCTCCCTTGCTACACTTGCTCTATGCAATGTTAGAGAGGCATTACACTATTTATCGAGACAGGTTTTAGTTCAGCCATGGGAAGGTGTAAGGGGAAAAGGATGAAGGAGGAACAGAATGAAAGTATGACAATCATTGCCTTTTCTGAGTGAAAGGATGAAGGAAGAAAAGATGTAATACCTGTGGTTATTAGAGATGTAACTGATTATCTCAAATAAATTAAAAATTGAAGTTTATTAAGTTTATTGTGAAGGTGAAGATTTTAATAGGCAAATGCATACTTAGGATACACAATATACAAATGTATAGGGCGAAGTATATAGTCTAGGCATGAGGTAAATGAACTCTGAAGCCAGCTATCTAATTCACTCCATTAAATGAACACTTCTGCTGTGAAACATCAAAAAGTTGTAGGTGGACTTTATGAGTCAAGGGAAAGTGGAAAATAGAGAAGGCGAAAGCAACCCAGGCAGATCTTTGGCAGTCTGGCCACATTTCTGACAAGTAGGTTAACGAACAGTTACCAAGACAACTCAGACACTCAAAGGCCTCCAGATGTTTTTGGAAGGAAAAACACATCTCATACAGTTCTACAGTTTTTAGCAGATGATGAGAGACTCAGTGTGATTCCCATCTATGTAGGCCGTGTTGTGCCATGCAGTAAAAACCACCACTATACCTACGAATATAAAAATAAATATATACGAGTAAACTGTGCATTGCAGTGCAACCCTATCCATGCATCACTCTTGTTGGCTTGACGCAACAAAGGATAGTGCTAGGTTGTGGGTAGCAGTAGACAGCATCAAAATGAGGCTGGTGCTAGGGAATACAAAATACATCTATCTGAACCTTAGCGAATATGATGAAAACCTTAAAAAAGGCACAGAAAGATAACACAGGCAGTGTAGGATATGTGACCACAAGTGTTCATAAAAGGTATTTTTAAGGCCAACTGAGCCGACCGCACGTCAGCTCAAAAAATGCATGGAAGACATAAAAAAAGGTGTCTACTAAAAGAGAAGGGTCACAAGTACAACTACCTATCAAGAGATAGCGAGGGAGCTGCAAACTGTTACCACAAGTCAGCTAGCTCCCTCCAGCCACTTCATAGTGAGGATGCAGCAGGTGGGAGGGACCAGGAACTCTACCACGGACAACTTGAAAACCCAAATAGTGGCAGAGCACGTCAGCAAAGACCATTTTGGGCCCAAATTATGCCCACTAGATTCCTACACCAGGCCCTGCCATCAGTGAAGATTGTTTTTTATGAGGGGTCGCCATACTGCTGCTGGGCTCTGCCAACACTCACACACCCATTGTGATTGTCAGCACAGGGCAGCCGAGGCCTACAATAAACATGGGGAAAAGTCATGGGCTCACACATGGTGATTGGTCATGTTCCGGGTCCGAAGGAGCACTGTCAATCACACTGATTGTGTAGGCCTTCCATGCAGTCTGGAAGACAGGGTGAAATTGACAGAGTACAGTGCATGCTATGTGCAAGATCAATAGTGAACAGAGGAGACAGGTACTTGATTGTTGGTCTGCTACGATGCTGTCTGATGCATAAAGAAGTGCATGTCTGCATGCATAGTGCATCTGCGTGTCATTGTGTCTCGATGCATATATCTATGTATGTATGTATGTGTGTGTGTGTTTGTGTGTGTGTGTAAGAGAGAAGGAGATTGTGAATGTACTACTTTGTCAGTCAGCTCTGAGTAATGATGCCTAACATCTCAGGACAAACAGCAGCCATGCCATCTGGCACCACCTTCGATTGCAATACTGGTATAATCTGTTTCTTGATAGTGGGCACCCCTGGCACAATGTTAGGAGTTGTTGGCATATGGTGGGCATCAATGACATGATAATACCCACCTCTGACATAATCCTTCCCTTGGCATAATCAACTGGTAATATCAGTTTAAAGCATCAGTATCTCCAGTACCACAGATAGAAGTACTTGCATGAAGTCCACGGCTATGTTAAACCTAACACATGCCATGGCCACCATATTCCCTTAAATAAACCATGTGGGTTCCGTTCCATTCCTGGCTAGTGAGATGAAATTATAGGTCAAGATTGTTGTTGGTTTTGTTACGTTTTTACCATGTTTGTGAATGTGAATTTTGGCTCAAAATATGTAAATTTCTTGGTATAATTTCCCCTCCCAATATGGAGAGATTATGCATGGCCTTAATTTGGAAGATGTACCACCCGTTCAGCAGAAACCGAGGTGGACCTAGCAAAACATTAAGGTGTATTTTCTGCCAATTACTGGCCCACTAAATTGGTGTATACTGCACTCCGAAATATGCTATTTCATAGTGGGTCTTACCTTTCTACGCATCTCTTAATGAGAACCCTTTTCTTCTCTTTAATGTTACTGTTGGACCTGACATCCTTGGCATGGGTTCCCCAAACTTTTTGTCCTCATTCCTTCAGTTTTTGCTGACTTCGTTTTTGCTTGCCTTACATCTCTGTACAGTCTACCACTGCTTACCAGTGGTAAAGTGCTTGCACTCTCTCCCTAAAATATGGTAACATTGGTTTACACCCAAATGGCCCATTAAATTTACTTGTAAGTCCCTAGGAAAGTGGTACTACATGCACCCATGGCCTGTAAATTAAATGCTACTAGTCGGCCGTAGCACTTATTGTGCCACCCACTTAAGTAGCCTTTTAAACATGTCTCAGGCCTGCCATTGCAACCTGTGTTTGCAGTTTCAAACTGGTATTTAGACTTAGCAAAAAACCTTTAGCCAGGCTTAAACCTTCCTTTTCAATACATATATGTCACCCCTAGGGTAAGCCTTAAACAGCCTAGAGGGCAGGGTGCAGTGTATTTAAAAAGGTGGACATGTACTTTAAGTTTTACATGTCCTGTTAGTGAAAAATTCTTACATTCGTTTTTCAATACTGCAAGGCCTGCTTCTTCCGTAGGATAACATTCGGTTACCTTATTACATTTAATATGAGAAAACTTTCAATTGGGAGCAGGTAGAAAGTTTGAGTTTGCTGTCTACAGAAGAATAATTCAAAACCCTTTTTAATGGTAGAGTCAGATTTTAAGTCACAATTACGAAAATGGCACTTTTAGAATGTTATACACAAAGCAAAATCAGGTGGTTCCATGTGGCAGGAGGACGATGTGATCCAGAGGGAGCCCTAACAAGCTTTTGTAAAGGAATCACACTGGGCTCCAGAATCCACTTCTAAACAAATAAAAATTACAGAGACTCACAGAACAACATGAGCAATCCAGAAAAGCCTGTCCTGCTCCTTTGATTTGGTGCACGAGTACAAATCCCTAATAACCTCGACAACTGTTAAGTCGGAATCAAAACTTTTTGTCGGGCCCCCTAAGAATTCACCAAACCTTTGTCCTGAAGAGAACCCCCAAAGAAAGTGTGGGTTTGAAACGCGTAGACCGGGATCAATAGGGGATCCTGGTTCAACCAGTATCAATATGGACGTATAAATTCATTTGTCTAAAGAAACTATTGGAAGCCCATATTAGATACCGCTGGACCCTTTATACATTCCAGTACTAAGAGCACTTTCTGTGAATGCAATGCTCTGGTCTTGTAAAATCTTGAATTGGTAAAGATTCAATTCTATCCTAGTTCATGTATAAATTTTGTGTTATCACAATGTATTTTTGATTTATCTTTTCATATTTCACACATGTTTTTCAAATATTTTTCACTGTATATCCATCGAGTTAAATGTGGATTGTCCTTTCTTTTATTGCACCAAATTTGAAAGTTTAAAAAACGTTTGTGTTCAATCATTACTAAAACAAATTTGAGGTCATGATTATTGAGTAAAATGTACCTCATTCATAAGTAAAGATGTGTTTAAATCTCACAACCACCTGATTTTGTTTTGTGTATACAATTGTCTAAGGCCCAAGGTGGTTGTAGGTAAGGGCCAAACCCCCCAATTCCCACACTTTTAGAATGTTGGCATTTTCTTGTCCTAACCATTTGGTGTCTACAGCCTGTATCCCTGGTCACATGACTAGGTGTAGCTGGCAGTTGGCCTTTGTGTATTGCTCCCAAACAGTGAGACAAGTGAGATAAGTGTTGGCAGCATGGGTCATCTCGGAATTGATGAGGGGGCAGAGCTGTCACCTGCCACACTGGCACATCACACAGCCTTTCCTTGAGCACACTCACAAAGGGTTTGACACTAGTCTTTTGTGCCCCCAGACAGGCTGAGGCCAGGGCAGGGAGGCAGGAAATTCCAGACACCTCTACGATTAGAAACCTCCAGAACCTTCTCCTACATCAAAGCTGGCACCAGGTATAAATATTGGACCCTCAAACCCAACTGTTCATTTGACCTCTGGACCTGTGGAAGACTCAGAAGGACTATTGTGTTGCTCTGCAAGAAGGACTGCTACTCTGCTGCCTGTTGCCTGAGTGAGGACTGGACTGGCATCTTGAACCCAGGATCACCAGATTGACTCCAAGAGCTAGTTGGCTGGCCTCCTGATCAGAGCCTCAGGTAGAGAAAAGTCTCTAATGTCCTTATACTCAGCACCTGGACACTGCCTGCTTTGAGCCCTACCCCCAAGTGGTGCCACGCTAGTCCTGGACCCTTGGAAGTAGACCTGTAGGTGCTCTGCCAGCCCAGCTGTGGTCTCTTGGGCAGAACCAACGCAGGACAATGCATCTCTTCGCAGCCCCGCATTGGATTCACAGCTGTGCAATGCATCCCTGACGCTGGACCTTGCATCATAGCCCCCCGCTTCTCGGAACCACCGCTGCGCGAACATCCCCAACGCAGGACTTTGCATCGCAAGCCTTCGTCCACGGCATCCTTGACGATGATGCAGGTCCTCCCATCACAAGACCCGCTGTCGACCTCATTAGAAATGCTGCTGCATGACACATCTCAGACGCCGGACTTCACATTGCTGCCCACAGCCTCTCGGAACTGTCACTGCGCAACGCATCCTTTACATGGGATCTCGCAATGCTCTGCAACAAGGATTAAATGTACTTCGTTCAGCAGGCCTAACTTGGTCCCTGCATCTGCCCCCGCTCCATCTCATTCGGCCTGAACTTGTGACTTTGTTCCGGTCCAGTGGGACCAGATAACCACAGTTGGTGCTTTGTGCTTTTAGACGCTAATTTCACTTAAATCTTTAAAATTGAATATCTCTGGTTCTACTGATTGGAATTTTGTCATTTTGATCTCAAATAATTTATTAAATTTTACTTTATTGTTCTAAATTGGTGTGGGATTTTTCTTCTGTTATGTTTTCACTCTATTGCTTTTTGAAGTGCTGCGTAAAAACTTTACATGTGCCTCTAAGTTAAGCCTGACTGCTTTATGCCAAGCTCCTAGCTCCTAAGCACAGGTTAATTTGGGGTTTGCTTGTAACTTCACCCTGACAGAATATGTGGTTGCAGCTTCAGTATGGCTTCATCCCCTCACCCAATTACCCAATTTTCCACAATTACATTGTCATTTGTAGACACATCCTTCCAACACCACAATGCATCCTTCTACATTGATAAAGGTAATGCCCTTGAAGGGGGCGGAGCTTGCTCGCGATGAAGATGGCTGCCTAAGCGGAAAGCTCCGCACGGCCATCAGACTATCCTTTCAATATCCGGCATCTGAATAGCGCAAACGGCTTCGCTGGGGCCGATTTCGGTTCTGGAGGAGCCCTGGAGTGAATCATGCTGCCTCCGACCCCTGCCCTTGCCCGGACGACGGAGCAGGAGACCTCGGCTCGGCCTAATGCAGGCCGGAATTCCCGGGCTGCCGTGACCGAGCTGTGGCGGCCCGACGCTCTCCGGTGTGACGCAAACCTGAGCCCCGGCAAAGACTGGTGAGAGCAGAGACGCGGCAGCGGAGCGCGGGACTTGAGAGGAAACCCCCTCCACGTGGGGTGAGGTGACAGAGGACGCCTAGAGCAGGCGAGCCGGAGGGGCGACCGGAGCGCGAGGACTCGTGCGGGGAGCAACAGAGAGCGGAGGCGTACCTGCGGAGTATTGTGGAGGGACGCAATGGACATTTGAAGTGCGCCGTCGGTGCAGTAGGTAGCGCCCTCGGAGGTATCCTGGCTGCGCGCTTGGAGTGCTGTGGGGGGCGCCGTACCGGAGGTGCAAAAACTTAGACACTGGGGCCGTAGGAGCTGCGTAGAAGGCACGATCCGCCATTTTAGGAGCAGGAAAACCGGAAGCCCCCGGCTGAGCAGTTCGCCCTAAGGGGCGAGTATGGACTGTAGCTGCCTGGTGGTGCCCCATCTCCCCAGAAAGAAAGATACGGTACGCAGATCTCTGCTTCAGCACCCACGTGACGTCAGAAGGGGAGTGAGTCTTTGATGGGGGTCGGCAGTCTTGGGGGTACCGAAGGCGAATCTGGAGAATTAACAACGCATGTAGTGAGGACGCAGCAGTCTGGCCCCCTCTGAATGGTTACAGGACGAGTCCAACTGCAAACCGGATAGTGCAAGCATAGTAGACAGCAGTGCGTTGGGCTGGAAACCCCACACTGAAGGACCCTGCGAGTGGAGATCTGTGCTGCGCCCCAGGTGCGTGCAGTGGAGAGGGGACGCTGGTGGAGGTGGTAGCCTGCCAAACAACCGAGCAGAGTAAGATTCGCCTCCGACTGATAGTGAAACGCCCAGACTACTGCATATCTACAGCGAGGCGCGCTCTAGCGGAGATCCTGCGCCCTGACGCCCTGCGGTGGCTGCCTCGTGGGTAACCTTGCAGGTAGGGCAGCGAAGATAAAGCCTGACCCAGACTGATGTATTCGACGGTGATTGTTGTAGCGTAGTATACGTGACAACGGAGGTGTTTGTCCTGGGAGAGCACGGATCTAGGCCCGGAACAGTATTAGAGCCGCTCAAGAGATGGGCAAGGTTGACAGGACACAACCGAAACTAACATTCGACCAAAGGAAGTCTAAGGGTTGAGACGCAGCCGCTGAGGATGGTGATAATGCGCATGACCCAACCCAGGAAGACGCAGATGGCGACATTCGTACTATGCTGGTGGCGATGGAAAAGGGGTTACAAAGCAGCCTTTCAGTCCTAGGCACCAAGATAGACTCCCTCTCCTATCGCATGGACAGAATGTCCGAGAGACTGGATAAACACGCAGAACGGTTGGACATGGCGGAGCGCCGGGTCACGGAGGTCGAGGAAGCACAGACGACACTTGACGCTGGCCGCAAACAATTGGGGAGAGCAATGCAGGTTCTGCAGGATAAGACAGAGGACCTCGATGCGCGGTCCCAGCGCAGTAACTTGAGGATCACGGGCCTTCCGGAATCGACCCAGACCGGCAATATGGAGCAATTTGTTGAAAAATTGCTAGTTACACTCCTAGGCAGTGAAACTTTTTCGCCTATGTTTGTTGTCGAGCGGGCGCATCGCTCCCTGGGCCCTCGCCCAGTGCCTGGCGCTCCCCTGAGGCCGATTATAGCGAAGTTGCTGAACTATCGGTACTGGGACGCAGCGCTGAAAGTCGCCAGAGACAAGCAGTCACTACAATACGAGGGTTCCACCATATCTCTGTTTCCGGACTTCACACTGAGGGTACAAGAAGCACGCCAACAGTTCGCCCCCTTGAAGAAACAACTCAGGGAGCACAACATAGACTACGCCATGCTGTACCCTGCTAGACTTCGAGTTAACCGTCAGGGCCAGTTGCGAATTTTCACGGACCCTAAAGTCTTACAGAAAGCCATGAGGGAATGGTCTAACGAGAAACGACGCAGCCCGGAGAGAGGCTCCTGGGAGGGAGCGGAAGGTGGCCATTTGGACTAACAGGATTGAACTTTGGACTTCTCTAAATCCAGATAAGAAAGTCACTGAAGGGGTTACCAGTGAAAGTCTCCATTGTAATGCATGGGGGACACGTGTATTGATGTGCTTTAGTTATTCCTAGTATCACCGCTGTCAATGTTGGGGACCTGTACGGATGGCTTTCGGGCGGGGGCGGCGACTGTTACAGGGACTTGGTTAATTGGACAAACATTTAGGTGTTAGGGCATACGGGCGGGATGGGGGTTGGAGATCCCATTTCTCATTCAGATGATTTATATTTTGTTGATGGTGTGCGGAGCGGGGACCAGATTGGGGGTTTTTCAGTTCTAAATTGTTGAGCGTGCTACCTCTGCCCACGAGTGAAACACACACTTGGGGTATGGCGCCTTGGGGGTGGGGAGGGCGAGACCTCTTTGTTCTTCGCTGAGTGGTTGGAGATTGCTGTTTTTCGAGATGGTTCAAGAGGCATGTTTGATAGTATTTCGCCTAGGCGCAGTTGGGGAAGGCCTACTGTGGGTGGGGGGCGGGGTGGGACGGACACTTAAATGACAGGACATTTTTCATGGGCACTACTCGATGCAAGTGACGATTGCACAGGTTGTATGTTCCTATGGCGGGCACGAATAGTGCGATAGCGCATGACCACAGGACAACTGGCAGTACTCCCCATGGGGCTGCAGCGCAGGGTAAGATACGGGCACTCACATGGAATGTGAGAGGTCTCAATGATCATAGGAAGTTGCGTAAAGTTCTGGCCTACCTGACGAGGCATGAAATAGATATTGCGCTGTTGCAAGAGACGCACCTTCCACTTAATAGCCCCATGCTCCGTAGCAAGGGACTGCAGGGTTTTTCTCATGCAGCGGGATTTACCACACATGCCCAGGGGGTACTTACATGGGTCCGCCCAAGAGCCTCCCTCATGCTAGAACCCTTGGTAAC
Organism: Calotriton arnoldi; assembly: GCA_963921515.1. NCBI lineage: Eukaryota > Metazoa > Chordata > Amphibia > Caudata > Salamandridae > Calotriton > Calotriton arnoldi. Next base: position 73,970 of record CAWUFW010013371.1, read on the forward strand.
TGACGCAGATGGACGATATGTAATTTCCAAGTGCCGGGGACGGGGACTAGACATGATTATAGTCAATCTATATGGCCCCAATTATGACCACCCCAACTTTTATACTGTATTGGCTGATAGAGCTCGTGAATTGTGGGATGGGACATCAACTTTGGGGAGGTGACCTAAACTTAGTTCTAAATCCCGATCGAGACCGCTCGGGAGTAAGGGTGGGCGGAATTTGCGTAGTCGCGTTACGCAAATCTCCACGAAATTGTTAAAAATCTCCGCGAGCACGTTGAAATTCCGCGAAGACGCGGAATTGCTTGTCCCCCCCGTTCGCGATGTGTTTTTGCGTGCTCGCGGGGAAATATATCGCTAACTTGCCCATGCGGTCGCTAATGGGCGTGGCCATCTTGTTTTTCACTTGTCCCGCCCGCGATGGTATTTCCTGTTCCGAGTCGCGTATTGCATGTTCCCGCCCGCTCGCGATGCTTATTTCCAGTTCCGGGTCGCGTATTGCATGCTCCCGCCCGTTCGCGATAAGTATTTCCTGTTCGGGAACGCGCATTACGTGTTCGCGACGCTTTTTGCGTGCTCGGGGGGAAATATCGCGCGAACTCTGCCCATGCGGTCGCAATGGGCGCGGCCATCTTTTTTTCACTCTATTGCTATGGTTCTGGGCCTGCTTTTCAATCCTCCCTCTATCTTTTCAATCCTTTGTTTCTGGAAACTTTTTTGATCTTTTTTATTCATTATCTATCTCTCTATTTTCCTGATTCTATATTTTGAGTTTTTTTCTACTTTTTGTGTTTTTACTACTTTTTCACTCTTTTTCTATTACCTGCTTTTTAATTTCTTTTACTTACTTTTTAATTCCTACCTTTTCTTTTCCGCCCCCCCGCCTACCCAGAACCATGGCAAAGGGCCACAGGGCTCGTAGCCAGAGCCACAACCGCCTACCTTGCGGAAGGCGGCGCCAAAAAGGGGTGCAGGCACGGGCCTTATTCGGTGAGGCGGAGGTGGCCGCACTGGTTTTTTTGTTCAGCGCCACCTCCCCTTAACCCTGGCAGCAGGCGGCAGGCCTGGGTCCGGGTCCGGGCTCCGGGAGCGTCGGCAGCGGTGGGGCAAGGTGCGTCGGGCAGTGTTTCGCTGCTCTGGTGTCCGGCGCACCAATAATCAGCTGACGCACCGGTGGTCCGATATTCTGGACCGTGAGCAGGACCTGCTGGACCTGCTAGGAGTGGAGGTCCCGGGGCTTGGTGAGTAGCTATTTAATATTACTACTTTGTGTTCTTCTGCTCTGTGTTATATATTGCGAATATTTTTTTTTTCCGACCAGCAAGAATGCTGCTGCTTACATTGCAGGTAAATTACGTTTAAAAATCTGTGATTGTTATGACACAGGCGCTCAGCGCTACTAATCTTACTTGTTTGCAACTTTGCGCTCGCTTGGCCTGATGATTATGTAAGAGTTTACTTTAAAGAACTTAAGTTAGGTAATGCTAGAGAGACTCTAGTCCTTCCTTTGTCCTCCTGCCACTAAGAAGGGATAGTGGTGGATTGATAGGTTTAGTTACTTATTAGTTGGTAATTTTTAAGTGGTGTGCGTGACGCATTCTCTGTCACGTCACGTGCTGCTGAGTGCTGCTTACCCCAGTCCTTAGTAGAACCTTTTGTAGTTTGTTTAGTGAGTGTTAATAGGCTTATATCATCACTAGCAGAACATCAGCAGCAACCAGCCAACAATTTGGTGTATGCAAAAATGTATGCATGTGTCCTCCATCTATGCATTTTTGAGGACTAAAATAAATGGAAATGCTGACTTACTGAACAATTGGCCCGTCTGGATTGGAATAGGTGGGCTAGGTCAGGTGGTAGTTAGGCTTACTAGACGGTCCGTGAATCTCGCAATACTACTAGTCGATCAGATTAGATAGGTCAATTTTATTGCAATTGTTGTTCACAAAAATGTTTTTGGAGCGTATTTTAAAATATTTCATTTGTTTCACACCAAACTTTAATTTTTGTCTCTTTCTTTATGAAATCTTACATGATCAGCACCCAGGGGCAAGAAGACGGGGTCACAGGCGGCGAGACAAGAAGATCATCAAGATGCCTCCCAGGGCCAGGACCGCTCCTCTACCGAGGGCTCTGCTGCTGGCCCCAGTAAGTCCTCCAGTGGTTAATATTAATAATTATATTTCCCTAACTTTTCCTGCACCTTATTTCTTCCGAACTATTATTTCGGTATCCTAATTCTATTTTTTACAAATTCTTCTTTGATCTATACTATCTGTTTCTAAATTCTTGTTATCCCTGCCTCTAACTGCGTCTGCTATGACTCTCTGTACTACTACTATTAGTCTGTCTGTAGCTAAGCTTGCCCAGTTGGCCACTCTTTATTTAAAATATTTTAAATAAAACTCAGATTCACCAATAGCTCTAGCCATTGAGTCCAGTCCTTTGGGTTGTCCTCTTCTACTACTTCTAGTCTTCTTAATCTTGAGGCTTTTCGACAATTCCCACCAAGAAAATGCCCAACCAGATTTTACTATTTTTGATAGGATACGACATACTACTACTGTTGTAGGGATTCTGCACATACAGAACTTTGCACAAGAAAATAGGACGTTGGTGATGGGAGGTTTGGCCTTCCTCACACCTCTATCAGAAGCCACCACAATCCCCTGACCTACTAGTTATAGTGTCTCATTAGCTCTCCGAAACCCCCCCCCCCAAGATACCCAATGAGTAGACAACCCAGAACATAACACTCCCGACCTCTGTCGCGGAAGCAATGCACACCCTTTCGCTCACTCACTCGTGTAAGTCCACACCAAATACCACCGAGTCTATGTAAGTTCAAAAGGTTTATTTTCAACTGACAAGCTCTGTACGTTGTTCTATAATGCAGCAGCAACAGCAAAATGCATAAGATTAAAACAATAAACATCTAGTTACACTTACAACTACAAGTCCATAGAAGACAAAAGGCGAAATCATGATAACTGAACAGTGGTGGAAGAACCACCCTCCCCTTGGTAGGAATATAGTTTATATAAAATTATAAATGGAGATCTGAGAATTCTGGGGACCCCTCACCTTAGAAGAACCTAGCACTGGTTACATCATAAGCTCTGCAAAGCTCTGGTTCGTATAAGGGAATCTTCCGTCTGATGTGAGAAAAATGGTGCGCGTTAGTATAGTGCAAGCATTTCTCAGTCGTGCCAAAAAGTGTAGTATTTTTATGGATAAGCAATATGGACTAACACCAGAACTCCATAACAAAGTGGCTTGTTTTTCGACCTTGTACGTAGCGCTCAGACAGTAGCAGTATGAGCTCATGTGGGCTCAAAGGCGTCTTACACAACAAGCTGCGAGGTAACTTGCGCAAAAATAAAAGACACAAAGCTAAAATGGTTGCATGGCTCGGGGTAACTTAGCAAAGACTAGAATGACCCTAGGGACCATATAACACTACTAGTGTCTACTCTACTACCTGATTTGTACTAGTGATGTATGTTGTATATGTATTAACTTTTTTTTCAATCTTGCTAGTGAAAAATAGGGGGAGGTGTATATGGCATCTGAAAAATGTGTAATGTTTTTTCTAGGCGTACTACCGACCACCAGTACCGGGGCCAGCGGCGTAGGTGACGCGGCCGCTGAGGGTGCAGGAGATGCGGCAGTTGCAGGAGGAGCTGCAGGGGGTGAGCCAGCAGCAGTGGTGGGCGGTGGTAAGTTATATTCCTAATCCTTACTTATTGACATTACACTCGCTGCAAGGGTGTAATGTATACTGTACTGTTGAGACTTAAGTAAGAAGTTGTTGTGAACGGTTGAAGAAGACACCCTTTACTTAGCATTAGCAATAGCATTAGCAACGGGAGTGTACTGTTGAGTAACAAATGGCCTCTTCTATCGGACTTCAACTCAGCTGTGAAAGTTTTATGGAGAAGACTAAAAGTCAGATCAGATGACCTTGATGGATGGGTTGAACGAAAAGGGAAAGAAGGGTGGAAGGAGGAAGGACGGGTGAGATTTAATATTTATGACTGGCAGAGAAGGATACGTGGGATGCATCCATAGGTGTCTGATAGGAATCAGATGCATGGGTGGTGGAATGCCTGAAACTCCCACAAATGTTAGAGGCCGAGGTAGTGGGAGGATACATACATACCACAAATGTTATGTACTGTGCTTGCTAGTGCTACTGTGCCACTATGTGTAGAATTAATTTGTCTTACTGCTTTGCTAAGAGTATATTTTACAATAGTCTTGTTTTTTCTTCTTGATATAGCTACTCCTTCCAAAGTGAAAGTAGACAGGAAGGAGTTGGCAGCCAAGGCCCGGCGCCGGAAGCTGGAGGCCATACAAGCTGAATACCGGCGGCTGGTGGTTCTAGAGGAGGAGGAGGCCGCAGCAGCTGCAGCCTCCTCCAATGCCCCGGGCCCCAGCCACCCCCCTCCAGTGTTACGGCGCCACCGTCTGGCAGCCGCCCGCCGCCATACTACATTAAGCACTGCTGCCCCCCCCCTGTGGATGCAATTGCCGCGCACTGAAGCGCCGCGTGGCCCGTCTAGAGGAGCGCATTCGTGTCCTGGAGAGGCGAGCCCGCTGAGACCCCATTTATTGCCCCTTTTTTATTACTTATTTTGGTGGGTGGGAATCGGGCGTTGGGGTTTTCACTTTTGGACAATTGGACATTTCATTTGTTGGACTTTTTCGTTCCGGGAAATGGACATTGGTTGGGGTTAGGGAGAGGGGTGGGTCAGGTGTTGTGGGATTTTTTTACATAGTTTATTTTTGTTAGGGGATTAAATTATATATTTATACTTTATATACGATGTTGTTAATGTTTTGTGGGTGGGGTTACTGTTTTACGTCACACTGTTTCCTTGCTGGTGCAGGGCCACAGCCAGTGTTTGATTTAAATAATTGGCTGAGTTACTAAGACACAAACAGATAGATGCGGTACCCCTCACTGAGGGACTTCTCCTACTCGTACTGTCAGTCTCTCCTCCTAGTCTATGCATTCTGCAACTGGACTCAAAGGGGTGTGTGAAATAGAATTAATGAAAAAATTTCCATTATTAATTATGCCTCCCCCAAACTTCTTCTCTTACCTGTGCTTGATGTTTAACTTGGGCACGGCGATGGCTGCATGGGGATGATGGTTTTCTTTCCCAACATGCCATGGTTGTGGTGGTAGTAGTAGTAGACCCTGGCAGTAGCATTTGCAAAAAAAAGAAAATGAGACAGTCAGTCGCCTGAGAGAGACTGTGGGAGGAGTAGTAGAACGAAGTACAGTACGGAACTTACTGCCAAACAATAATATGCCAAAATACAATAAAACATAATGGTGGCGGGGATAGCCTAGTACATAGAGTTACAAACTCTAGCTGTGTCGAGTCACTCGACTAGGCCTACAGTACACTCGACACAAGCGTAACCGTTAGTGCTGTGTAGGAGGATGACAACAAATCCAATCGATGCCGGCAATTAATGCTGATGGATTAGGTTCCTTTGGTAAAAAAATTATCTCGCAAATATACTGCTCATGGGTGGGCAAGCAGAAGAAGATCCTCGCCCTGCCTTGAAATTGAATTAGTGTTGCTTTTGCCACATCCGCCCCAGCAAGCGTGTGATAAATTATTGGTGTACATTTAATTTAGTCACACCTCAATAAGTCACACAGCCCGGGGAAGAGGGTTAGGGTTTGATGAATGGTTGGGAAGGGGGTTTTGGGAAAGGTTTGACAAAGAAAAACAGTACGCATGGACAACAACAAAACACAATCTTGGCAGACAACCATATCCATAAATCTGTTAAGGGAGAAAAAGGAAATGCATGCATGATGATGATAACTTGATGGTTAATGATAAGTAGTACTTACTAACTACTACTAGACAATTAGACAGTACAGGGCAGCAGTATATTATGCAATTTGCCTTGCCTGTCTGCCCTCCGAGAGACCCGAATTACATACAGTTTCTGTTCTGTTGTACCGGCCCGGGCTTAAAGATAGCAAAGAAAATTCAAAAATAGCTGTAGGGATGAATTGAATTATAAGCAGAGAGCAAACATAACAACAACAACAACAACACACAGTAGTAATGATTGAAGACAAAAAATGAATCAAATTTAAAAGATGATGAAAGTTGATACTGTTACTGTATGTTATCCTGGTCAAAATGGGGAGTTGCATCTCGGCATTCCTCTTGGTCCTCCCTTCCATGGACGCTCCGGCCATCAATCTTGGGTGACGCCACTGCCTGCCTGGCAGATGTAGATTCATTGGTAAGGTAAGTGAGAGTTGTTTTTCCCAGTATAGCACAGGGTAAGGGCCGGCCTGTAGTTGTAGATGGGAAAACAAAAGGGATATTGAAAAATCAAGTAGAAAAAAAATGCATAAATTACAGTGGAGTGCAACAAGAACACTTTCAGAGGCGGCATGGATACATCATGTCTACTCTAGTCTGTTTCCAGCATTAACCTCCAACAACAACAGGACAGAGCAGGCCCACGGCACCCGTGACCCATCCTCCATTTAGCGTACATATTTTGACAGAGGCAGACAAAGCAGATATACAGCAACATAGCATTTTACAAATTAAGTGACTAAATCAATGCCCCGCTGTCAGTCATACCACCACACTCGACTCCACCACTACACAGACATGTAGGTCTGCAGTGGTTGTTGTTGACTTGGTTACCTTTTATGGCACTCATGAAACGCCCTGAGTTATTCCATCAATCATCTCGGATCGTACTGAGTGACTGCGAAGATATTATGTCACTGTGGTCATCATCATGGTGTGTTGTCCAACTCAGTGTGCAGTGTACAGATTGAGTCCCCTTTCCATATTCAAAATGCAATGGATCGGCCTGCAGTAGAAGTAGAAATTTGTTATTAAAAAACAAGAATGGAAACAAACATTGCATTGAGTTACTTTTAGTGTGTAGATTAGATAATAGTACACAATGAATTAACTTCATGCACTACAAACAACAACAACACAAATCACTCAGTCAGCGTCCAATGCATGTCATCATTCATTACCTGTTCCTTCTCATCTTCAGTTAATGGGCAGTCTGTATCGGCTCGGAAAGGAGGATAGCTATAGTAGTCATCATCATGTTCCACTTCTTTTGGAGAGACTCAACGAGGCAAGATTTTAGTTTTTCTTCGATTATGCTACATCCAATCATCATCTGGCTTGAGGGCAATAGATTTAGGTCGATTCAGGAGGATGGAGGAGCAGGACTCGGAGGAGTGGACTGAAATGCAGACAGCTGAAACTCATATATGGCAATAAAAGACGAAGACGGTGGTGATGGATTTGTTGTGATTTGAAGTTTCCAACCAGAAAGACAGACACACAAATAAAAGTAAATAAGGGAGAACGACAGTAAGAAGTGGAAGCCTAGTTGTCAGGGAAGTATAGCTCGTCCTCAAACTCTGGGGGTTCAACCAGAAGTAGGTAATCAGCATCTAACACGCTACTTCCGTCACCTGAGCCGCTGTCCTCATCTTCCTGCGTTGATTCATGTATTGTGTAATTCGGTGGTATAAATTGCTGATTCATTTTGATCATGGTTAACCTCTCCACGTTTTTTGGTGAGAGACTGGTCCTTTTCACTGTTACAATGGAACCAGCAGCACTGAAAACACGTTCAGAAGAGACACTTGTGACAGGGCAAGCCAGATAGTTTATCGCCAGCCTGCTGAGCACTGGCCATTGGCCCCTTTTGCCATACCAATACCGCAATGGGTTTTGATCAATGTAGACCTCTGTTGGGTCATCCAGGTAGGCCTGGACCATCCGGTCAATGTTCAGGGGTGCTACACTTTGTTCGGCCTCTTTTGTCTTTGCATCAGCACTGGACCTAGCAAGTCCTTGCTGTAAATACCAATCCTGTGCCGTTTTTACTGGGGCTGATGATCCGGTTCTTGCTGTTGTCGATAGTGTTGGTGTTGGTGACAGCTGTGAACCAAATGCACTGCCCTCAGGCTCTGAAGTTGAACTTGACGCCGGATGCCCTGCTGCAGTACTTGTTGTGGGTTTGAGGCCTTTAATTACCAGCCGTTCCTTTTCCAATTTACTGGCTGCCTCACCTATCCAAGTTTTGTACCGGGCAACATCCACTTCTGAAAAAGGGAGTAATGTCTTACTGTTCAGTGCCGATTTGTACCGTGGATCCAGAATTGTGGCACAAATGTAATGTTCTTGTGACAAAATCTTAGTTTGCACCCTTGCATTTTCAGTTAAGCGACATGATAAGCTCTCCACCAACTCATATGCTTCTTTTTTTCCTCCACACCTATGTACGCTTCAGACACCTCCTTCAGCTGTTGCTCTAGCATGTGCAACAATGGGATAGCTTGGCCCATAGTACAGTCCTCCTTGCTGACTTCACGTGTGAAGACCTCGAAAGGAAGAAGCATCTCTGTAAGAGATTTAACTAGGCACCATTGGTCCATCTGAAGGGTCATGCCTTTCACAGTAGCATCCGCCCTTCGCATGACATATTCATTGATTGGTCTGTACTGCTCAAACAGACGGTCAAGCATGTAATACGTTGAGTTCCAACGTGTTGCCACCTCCTGGATGAGTGCTTTGACTGGCATTCTATAGTCACGTTGAATGATCCTCAGCTGCTTGCGGGCTTTAAAAGAATGGCTGAAATGAGTGCATATTCTGCGGCAGGTGGTCAGTAAGTTGCTGACTATGGGTTCTTTTTTCAGAAAGTCTTGAACTATAATGTTAATGCAGTGCGTCAAACACGGGACCCTGAAATAGCCACCAACCTCCATGGCCTTAAGTACATTACTGCCATTATCTGTGGCAACAAAACCAATGTTAAGCCCTCTTGGGCACAGCCATTCAAAGACCTTGCTGTTAAACTCTTCCAAAATGTTTGCAGCAGTATGAGATTTCTCCATGGCGAACATGGCTACAGTTGCATGTTTCCGAGAAGCATTAAAAATCTCAGCTGTGTCAACAGCACCTACTTCAGATAGCTTTTCTCTAACCCCCACAAAAGAGACCCAGTGTGCAGTGATGCACATGTAATCAGTGGCGTGGCAACTGGTCCACATGTCTGTTGTCAGGTGGATTTTGTGAACAGCACTCTGCTGCAAAGCTTGTCCCAACCAATTCCAGCACATCGTGATGTAGTGCTGGAACAGCAACTCGGGCGAAATAGGACCGGCTGGGAACCTTCCATTTAGGGCAGATGGCTGACATAAATTCAAGGCAACCCACCCCTTCCACAAATGAAAAAGGGAGAAGGTCCAGCGCTAACATTTTAGCCAGCTTTGCATTGTACAACCGTGCCGTTGGGTGGTTGCGTTGGTACTGCCCCTCCGACCTAAGCATGCTGTCAATGGTAGGCTGGAATATTTTCCTTTGTGGTGCACCCTTCTTCTTGAACCCAGTTAGGCTCAACGACGCCGCACTTTTGCTCATTGCAGTGCCCGGTTGCCTTGGTGTCTCAGGCTGACTCTTAGTACGGTGCCACTGAGATGTTGCTGAGGATGTGGGCGTTACCACTACACTGCTGGGGGTAGGGCTAGAAATGTCTCCCTCTTGTTGACCTTCCACCGCGATCATATCTTCCCCTACTTCTTCATCCCCAACAACAGCAATGGGTCCAGTTTTACTTTTTTCTAAGTGAAGTAGGTGAGCCTCCCACTTGATACTGTGGTGTTTTTTGAGATGACTTGTTTGTCCTCCGGTACCATAGTTTGTACCAAGCTTACCCCGCCTAACAGCCTGCCGACAAATTGAGCATATAGCAATGTTCTCCTCCTTACTGCTAACCGAAAAGAAGTCCCAAACTGGGGAGGAGAACTTTCTGGTGCTGCTGGAGGTGCCACTTTCAATACCAGATGAACTGGAGGGTGTGCCTGGAATTTGACTCTGTGCACTTACATTACCACCACCTACTGAGGTGGTGGTTGAGCTGGATGTAGGTCCCTGCCGGGCCTTTGCAAAGGCAAATATGGAAGCTGGAGGTCGTGTTGGTGTTACCTGTGTTGGTGGTATCCGTGCTACATCCCTCGCAGCGATTTTGGATAGTCTAATAATGTTGGTCTTCATCTCCGCAGGCCCAGGAGTGATGTTCATGATGACTGGCTCTTCATCATCATCACCCCCCTCGTCTACATCTACCTCCATAACTCTAAGGCTTTCTGGAACCTTCCTTTTCACTAGCCTTGTCTTGTGGCGTGCATCACTCTCAGGCCGAGCTGGTGGCTTCCAAGTGGCATCTAGATCATCAGAAGCGGGGCTTGAAGAAGAAGTTGATGGACTAACCCTCCTTTTCCTTGCTGGGGGTCTGGAAGACAATGGATCTTCTGAAACAGTGGCTTGCTCCTCTTCGTCTGCAAAAAGCTCGATTTCCTGAACTGCCCCTACTTCATGTGGAACAACTACTATTGTGGGCTGTGGTTCCGGCTGTGGTTGCGGCTGCGGTTGCGGCTGCGGTTGGGGCTGTGGTTGCGGCTGCGGTTGGGGCTGCGGTTGCGGCTGCGGTTGGGGCTATGGTTGCGGCTGCGGCTGGGGCTGGGGTTGCGGCTGGGGTTGCGGCTGCGGCTGGGGTTGCGGCTGTGGTTGCGGCTGTGGTTGCGGCTGTGGTTGCCCACTTATCTGCTGAGTTTCCCCCTGCGAGTGCGTGGATTGGGTACTACTTTGCGATAATGACATTTCAACATCACTGGTCGTTAGTAGACTGGCTACCTCTGCCACACTCATGGGCTTGGGCCTAGGTTGCTGGGGTGGGCCCGCTGATGCGGAGGTGCTGCTCCCAGCTTGGTCCCCGCCGGACACCGCTGCTGCAGGCGTAAGTTTTTTTTTTACCAATAAACACATCGGCCGGCACACCAGTCTTGGCAAGTGCCACTTCCTTCTTCTGTTCCTTCTTCTTCTCACTGGCAACTTTCTTGGTACTGGAGGACCTGGTACCTTTCTTTGGGGCCATCTTCTTCAGTTGTCAGCAGGACGCAGGTGCACAAGTTGCAGAGATGTCTGTGGTCACACGTGGACGTGACGCGCAGCAGGACTTCTGTCTGGCAGTACAACGGGTGATGATGATGACACCTCCTCCTCTGTCTTTTTGTGCACCTAAAAGCAAAGAAGCCAGGAGAAGAACATCAGTGAAATGTTGCATTTGTTGTTGTGGTTCAATTACTAGTAGTACAAACAAACAAATAAAATATATAAGTTAGTGTAGCCATTTGTGAGACTGTCAACAAGGGCTTTCATGGTATACTGTGTACACTGTCAGGAAGGATAGGAAAGAAGAGGAACAACAACAAAAATACAAATGTAATAGAAGTGGACCCTGTTTGGCATTAAATTATTTGCTCATCACATCATTCAGGGAGCTGCAGCTGGCAAAGGGGATGGATGGAAGCAGTAAGCCAAGAGGAAAACCATGCAGGCCTAAATGGCAAAAGCAGCACACTTATAACTCCCACCAGAAATGGCCACCAGCCACATGGACACTCACAAATCACAAGCAACAAGCAGGAGGCCTGGAAAACAATGTACTGAAAACAGGCCTATGATAGCCAGGCAAAGGCTGCATGCTAAACCACACTGCTTTGCCTGTAATGCAATAAAATGCAAAAACGAAAATCCACAGGGCTAAACAAGGCCTGCAACACACCACACACAACTAAGGCATGTATTTAACACACACCCCAAAAAACTGAAATACACCCAAAAATACACATTTTGCAATTCAATCCAATGCCATCCATGTGCCCTAAATGATGTTTAAATTCAACAGAACACACAGAAACAGTTGTTTCATGCACCCCTGACTACCTCTGGGCCTACTGGATGAAAGGCCTGTTGGCAGACTAGGCCACAAGCTTGCAGGCCTATGGATAAAAGCACACTACTGGGCTTCAAAATGGCCACCAGCCACATGGCCAGGCCCACAACAACAAGAAACTGAAGACAGACAATGCAGGCCTATGGCAAAAAGCACACTGCCTGGCTTCAAAATGGCCGCCAGCCTCATGGCCAGGCCCACAACAACAAGAAACTGAAGACAGACAATGCAGGCCTATGGCAAAAAGCACACTGCCTGGCTTCAAAATGGCCGCCAGCCTCATGGCCAGGCCCACAACAACAAGAAACTGAAGACAGACAATGCAGGCCTATGGCAAAAGCACACTGCCTGGCTTCAAAATGGCCACCAGCCTCATGGCCAGGCCCACAACAACAAGAAACTGAAGACAGACAATGCAGGCCTATGGCAAAAGCACACTGCCTGGCTTCAAAATGGCCGCCAGCCTCATGGCCAGGCCCACAACAAGAAGCCTAGGCCACAAAGGAAACACATGCAGGCCTATATGGCAAAAGCAGCATGCTTATAACTCCCACCAGAAATGGCTACCAGCCACATGGACACTCACAAATCACAAGCAACAAGCAGGAGGCCTGGAAAACAATGTACTGAAAACAGGCCTATAATAGACAGGCAAAGGCTGCATGCTAAACCACACTGCTTTGCCTGTAATGCAATAAAATGCAAAAACGAAAATCCACAGGACTAAACAAGGCCTGCAGCACACCACACACAACTAAGGCATGTATTTAACACACAGCCCAAAAAACTGAAATACACCCAAAAATACACATTTTGCAATTCAATCCAATGCCATCCATGCCCCCTAAATGATGTTTGAAATTAATAAATAAATCACACAGCAAAGGAACAGTTGTTTCATCATGCACCCACCCATGACTAGCTCTGGGCCTACTGGCTACCCGGAACTATTTAATTTTAAAAATGATGAAAAGTACAAAAATTGTAGTTGCAGCAACTGCAATGCCCCAATCAAACAACACCAACTTACTTGTAAAATCTCAAATCCAAAAATCCTCAAATCCAATGATAATGATGCAGCAGACACAAAGAGTGATCCTTCCAGCTCAAATCCAAGTGAAAAATTAACAGGAGATGGACAAAGCACTGGGAGGAGCCTGCTGGACAGGAACAGGAAGTAGGAGACTCTGTGGCACTTCCTCCCTCTCCCCCAAAAAAATTTGACAAAAAAGGACAGCCAAATATCAATCTGAGGTTTTTTTTCATCCAAATCATCAGTTTATAGAAGGTTTTATGCTGCTCGCGATATTCTTCTTCTCCAGATTGAAAATTTTGCGTGTTCGGGATCGCGAGCTTTACCAACATTCCGCCGGATGTCTGATGGCACGCCCGAATGACGTGTTCGCGATCGCAATCTCTCTCGCGGTGCACGATGGCGCGGCGAATGACGTGTTCGTGATCGCACACTCTCGCGTTGTCCGATGGCATGGCGAATGACGTGTTCGCGATCGCAATCTCTCTCGCGGTGTACGATGGCGCGGCGAATGACGTGTTTGCGATCGCACACTCTCGCGTTGTCCGATGGCGCGGCGAATGACGTGTTCGCGATCGCAAACTCTCGCGGGATCGCGCGGCCGGCTACCAAAATCTCGTGGCGTACGCGAACGGATAGGAAAACCCGTCGGCGAACGCAGGAATCCCGGTAAGTCGCTATCGCGCACGCTAGAACGCATTTTTAAAGCGCGAACAAGAAAATAATTCCGCTACGCCGCGGATCGCGGAATTGTTGGCAATTCCGCGTTCTCCGCGGAACGCGAAATTGCCTAAATTCCGCGAGCGGAGCGGAATTTGACGCCCAGGGTTACTCGGGAAGACCAGCAAGAAACGTCACAGGGCGGCTAGAACGGTCACTGATATTATGATCCAATTGGACTTGCACGATGTTTGGAGGCAGAGATTCCCAGATACAGGGGGATATAAACATTACTCAGCGTATCACGGCTTACATACACGCATAGACTACTGGTTAGCTACCGGGCAGCTGTATGGGCGCGCGCGGTCTTGCGAGGTGCTGCCCCGTACTTTTTCGGACCATTCCCCGATTTTATTGGTTTTAGATGTCCCCCAGGGAACTATTTCCCCCTTCACTTGGAGGTTCCCCCCGTACTGCTGGACGCTGTATTTAAAGCGGAGCTGGCGGATGCGATCAAAACATACTTTGAAAAGAATGTGGGTTCAGTGGAAAGCTTTCAGGTGGTGTGGGAAGCATTTAAAGTCTACATTCGCGGAGTGACTATGTCCAAACACTCTGGGGTTCTTAAGGCACTGCGTAAGAAGCTTGCAGATCTGGAAACTGTTTTAGCCAACCTAGAGGCGCGCCTCCAAACTAGCGCCGATGACGAGGTATTGGAAGAATTCAAAATCCAGCTAGAAGAATACCATGACACCGCTGATGCGGAACTTAAGCACCTTGGTAAATACGCCACGGCTCGTCTCTACGGGGAAGGTGAGCGACCTGGCACGGTACTAGCCCAACTATTAAAGAATCGGCAGAGACATACAGCCGTTTCTGAACTCAAGCCAGCTGAGGGTGAGACACTTACTGATGAGCCCGCCATTGCAGAGAGGTTTAGACAATTTTACTCACAGCTACATGCTACCCGCAGTGCAGGTTCGGAAGAGGAAATCCTAGACTACTTAACTTATATTAAGCTGCCCTGGCTCACGAACGAATGTATAACAGAATATCGATGGACAGAAAATCGACCTGCAAAAATATCGACACAGAAATATAGAAGTCAAAAATATCGAAGTCCAATCTACATAAAGGTAAGTACAAAAATATTGAAAAAAATATATAGTTGTCAAAAATATCGAAGTTAAAAATATCGTTTTTTTTAATGTTTTAATAATAATGTAAAATTAAGTAAATAATACATATAATTAAAAGAAATATAGTTAAAAATATTAAAAGATATTTAAAAATAATAACTAATACATTAAATGTTAAAATAAATTAAACATATACATATAAATTAATATATATATACTTACTCCACATAGTGCAACAGTAGAGAAAGCGTTGGATAGCGTAGGGGTAAAATTACTATTCCCACTCCAGAGAGTGCAACAGTAGGGAAAGCGCTGGATAGCGTAGGGGGTAAAAATTACTATTCCCAATCCAGTGAGTGCAACAGTAGGGAAAGGGTTGGATAGCGTAGGGGTAAAAATTACTATTCCCACTCCAGAGAGTGCAACAGTAGGGAAAGCGCTGGATAGCGTAGGGGTAAAAATTACTATTCCCACTACAGAGAGTGCAACAGTAGGGAAAGCGCTGGATAGCGTACGGGTAAAAATTACTATTCCCACTCCAGTGAGTGCAACAGTAGGGAAAGGGTTGGATAGCGTAGGGGTAAACATTACTATTCCCACTCCAGAGAGTGCAACAGTAGGGAAAGCGCTGGATAGCAGAGGGGTAAAAATTACTATTCCCACTCCAGTGAGTGCAACAGTAGGGAAAGCGCTGGATAGCGTAGGGGTAAAAATTACTATTCCCACTCCAGAGAGTGCAATAGTAGGGAAAACGCTGGATAGCGTAGGGGTAAAATTACTATTCCCACTTCAGTAAGTGCAACAGTAGGAAAGCGCTGGATAGCGTAGGGTTAAAATTACTATTCCCACTCCAGAGAGTGCAACAGTAGGGAAAGCGTTGGATAGCGTAGGGGTAAAAATTACTATTCCCACTCCAGAGAGTGCAACAGTAGGGAAAGCGCTGGATAGCGTAGGGGTAAAATTACTATTCCCACTCCAGTGAGTGCAACAGTAGGGAAAGCGTTGGACAATGTAGATGTTAAAAATAACATACATATAAATGAAATAAATATTGTAATTAAATAATGATTTATTAATAAATTTAGAAAAAAAAAAATACAAATATAT
Organism: Calotriton arnoldi; assembly: GCA_963921515.1. Lineage (NCBI taxonomy): Eukaryota > Metazoa > Chordata > Amphibia > Caudata > Salamandridae > Calotriton > Calotriton arnoldi. The sequence continues at coordinate 89,738 of CAWUFW010013371.1, forward strand.
CAAAAATAATAATTACTTTAATAATATTAAATACTTCCCACCCTATTCCCCAATAAACACACAACACACTCCACATAAAATTTCACACAATTAAATTAATTTTCAATTAATCAATTAATACAAATTAATTTGCAATTAATAATTAAATTAAAAAAATGTCAATAACAATAAATATGTAATAAAAAGTAATAACCAATTAATAATTAATTAACAAAAAAATTAATTATCAATACCAATAAATAATATTTAATAAAAATTAAGAGCCAATTAATAATCAATTAACAAAAAAATTAATTTTCAATACCAGTAAATAATATTTAGTAAAAATTAATAACCAATTAATAATTAATTAACAAAAAAATATCAATACCAATAAATAATATTTAATAAAAAATATTAACCAATTAAAAATTAACAATTTTTTTTATTATCAATACTAAACTTTTTCTTAATTAATTACTTAATTACAAATACATTACTTACCACCCTATTCCCCTAAAAACACACAACCCACTCCAATAATAAATTAATGCAAATAAAATAATTATCAATTAATAATAATTACCAATTAATAACTAATTAACAATACATTAATTATTAATAACAATAATAAAAAATTAATAATTACTTAATTAAAATTAAATTACTTCCCACCCTATTCCCCTATAAACCCACAACCCGCTACAGAAATAAAACACAAAATTTAATTAAAATCAATTAATAATTCCTAAAAATTATTATTTAATTTACTATAATTAAATAACTTCCCACCCTATTCCCCTATAATCCCACAACCCGCTACGGTACTAAAACGAAAAATTTACTTTTAAAAAAATTACTAATTTCTAAAAAATGTATACATATATTTAAAAAAACAGTACAATACTTAACAAAAAATATAGAACACATACATATTAAATACATACTAAAATACATAACACTCATATAAATATCGATATTATTAACATCGATAATTTAACTATCGATATTACTAACATCGATATTTGCAACATCGATATTTCTTACCTTAACTTCGATATTCTGGTTGTAGATATTCTTGACTTCGATATTTTGTCCCTACGATATTTAAAACTCGATATAACTGTGCTTCGATATTTAAAAATCGATATTTTGACTGTCCACCCTCACGAACACGCATTGTGAATTCCTAATGCGACCCTTGGAGAAAGACGAAATACTTATGGCCCTTGCAAGTATGAGATCAGGTAGTGCCCCGGGAGTTGACGGCCTGACTGTTGCATTCTACAAGACATACTTAGACTTACTGCTGCCGCACTTAGCTACATTATTTGATGATATGTGTGTGTCTGGTACTATGCCACCTTCGATGAGGGAGGCGATAATTGTAGCTATCCTGTAACCGGGTAAACCCCCTGAGGAGTGCACATCCTATAGGCCGCTCTCATTGCTTAATGTTGACACAAAAATCTTTGCGAAGATCCTGGCGAATAGACTAGTCCCTTTGGTCCCAATATTAGTGGTCCTGGAGCAGGCTGGGTTCGTCCCGGGTCGAAACCTTACTTACAACTTACGCACGGTGTTTGGTGCGATCCAGCACACTAAACCGGACACACCAGCAGTCGCAGTGTTTCTCGACATGGAGAAAGCCTTCGACTCAGTCGAATGGCCCTTCATGAGACAGGTGCTGGCGAGGCTGGGACTGGGGGAAGTTTTCCTACAGTTGCTAGGGGTGCTATATTATGCGCCCACGGCTTGGATAAAAATTGGAGACCTGGCGACGGACCCGATATGTATCACTAGGGGCACATGACAAGGCTGCCCGCTTTCTCCGATTCTCTATGCTCTGGTGGCAGAACCCTTAGCCTGTGCGCTCCAAGAATATCACAGATATAAAGGTATTCGTTTTCCGGGCTATGAACTTATAGTCTCGACTTACGTGGACGACACACTACTATATATTCGTGACCCCGAACGTAATCTCTCATCTGTACTACGAGAAGTGGTACATTATGGAGGGGTGTTGGGACTGCGTGTTAACTGGTCGAAGTCTACCATATTCCCCCTGACCCCGGCCACCACTCAGTTTGAACCTGACTACCTGTTGCAGTGGACAACGGACTCGGTGCGATACCTTGGTATCCAGATACACTCCGATTCGGACGTGGTCTTTAGGGAAAACTATGGCGTATTGATTAGTAAACTGGAGGATGAGGTAGAGAGCTGGATCAGACTACCGCTATCCCTCCTGGGCAGAGTCTCCATAATGAAAATGGTGATACTTCCTCGCTTTCTGTTTTTTTTAACTAATATCCCAATGGTCCATCCAAGCGTGTTTTTTAGGAGACTCACGACGTTGATGGTTAAGTTGGCATGGGTGGATAAACAACCGAGGGTTAAATGGCAAATTCTTACGTTGCCTTATCACATGGGAGGACTGGGAGCACCTGATTTAGACCTATACTATAGGGCAGCACAAAGTGCACATGCTTATCTCTGGATACACGGTCCGCTGGACACCCCGCACCTGCGCATTGAGAGAGCAGTGGCTTTCCCTCGACCATTGCCCATGCTGCTCTTCTCGCCCCCTGATCGTAGGACGGGAATACTAGATTCAGTCAACGCGACTACACATGCATGGCACCACCTTTTGAAGGTACAGGCAGGAGCTATCCTGTACTCTCCGCTAGCCCCATTGGAATGGTGCCACTGGCTGCCTCCATGTAGGGATGGGGGGGTAGTTTGTGCACTTAACGCAATAGAGATCAGTACTACAGGTAACTTATTTGCAGGAGGCACAACAAGGGACTGGGAAAACACGGAAATAGGGGATGCAACGCCCACCCCCCTTACCAAATTCCAATTTCACAGAACCAGACACGCGTTACTACAGATTTTGGGGGGAGATTTAGCAGAACCACCAGAACTGACCGCACTTACTTATGTCATAAAAACCAGTGAACCGACGAGAATAGTTTCTAAAATCTACAAGCTAACCATGTCCTATAGGGAGAACTATTTTACCAAGGCCCTCTTAGCATGGCAAAGAGATCTAGATAGGGAAATCGATGACGCTATGTGGACATACTGCTGCACCAACACGAAACGTGTTTCCCTCAACGGTCGACACCGCTTGATCCACTTCAAATATCTCAATAGGGTGTACTATACCCCGGAACGGCTTCGCAGGTATGGCCTGAGGGAAGAGGCGAAGTGCGAGCGCTGCAGCGAACAGGTGGCTGACTTCATGCATCTGGCGTGGTTCTGTCCGGGGATAGCGAAATTTTGGGAACGAGTTTTCACTGAGATGGCGGCGATAATTGGGCAGACACTCCGGCCGGAACCGGCTCTGGCTCTGCTGGGCTACTCTAAACCCTTGCCTAAAGGGGTGCACAGACTAGTGGACATGGGGCTGTTGATAGCCAAGCGCAGAGTGGCGATTTGTTGGTCGAAGGGACCGCTGCCTACGACTGCTCAATGTGCGAATGATATGCTGTACTGCAGCACTCAAACGGAGAACTATAGCGACCTCCTCCCTCCCCGTAATAGGCCTAAGAATTTCTGGGCGTTGTATACTACATATAGAGCAACTAAAAAAGGGGATGGCGAGTCCACAGAGAGTGTGCATCCAGAAACGAGAGCGCCCAGCCCTGAAGCTCTGTAAAATAAGTGCTGGTTCTGAAGGAGACAGAAGACACAAAGTGAGACAGGTGGGAACACTGGGATAAGTGGCATACTGTAAGCCATATAGGAAACTTGAGGGGGGGTGAGCAGCGCATACTGTACACATTGCCTGATGGGGGGTGCGGTACGATAATAACAAGTTAAGGAGTGATACTTGCCTGCTGTACTGTTTGAAGGTATAATGTAAGAATGCTAAATACCATTGCAATTGCAACGTCATGAGAATGGGAAAGTGTCCTTTGTTTACTGTTTTTGCTAAGTAATGAAGGTTTGAAACAAAATAAATTAATTAATTTTTAAAAAAAAGATAAAGGTAATGCCCTTCCCATAGGCCTACTGCTTGCCTCCCTCTTGAAATCTACCTTTGGTACCACCACAAACACTGTAACAAACAAGAGAAAGGCCAACTATATGAGTTAATTCCTTTTCTGCCTTCAATGGATCCCAGTCTAATTTTGCATCATGTCAATATGGTCGTGGTCCTTTTTCAGTTATGAAGTCTGCCCTCACCATCTCAGCCTCAAACTAAAGACAATAGCTTGCCTCCTGGATAAACAGAAGAGCACAAAAGACAAGACTCAGAAACAAACTTTATGCTTTGCTTTAAGACTTCAAAGAATTGAGTAACTAACATCAGGCGTAAAGATGACCAGTAATGTGGGACTCTCTGACTGCCCAACGGGTAAATTGCATTTTGTCGTGGATCCACCTTAGTATGAGCTGCAGTTCTCTCAAGCACCTGAGGGAAATCTATGATAGGGGGTGTGACCAGACTTGAAGTTTGCTAGCGTCAGTAATGCATCAAGATAACACCACAGTAAAGGAAAGGCAAGATAGAGCTCATATCCCTCCAAATGAAATTAAGTTTTTTGAACAATGTAGATACTTTTTCATGACAAGATTTTGGATATACTCCTCAAAAGTATGCTTCTGGATCACCCTGAAAATTATTAAAAAATTCACAATACAATACTGAGGGTTTAAGAGTTTATGAGTCAGGTAGCCTTCTTGAGATCTTAGGCATACACGCGTTTTAAGTAAAAGAATATCAACACTGACGGCCAGGTCAATGTGAAGTTTTCAAAGTACAGACAAAGGAGACTAAGAGAGTGGTGGTGGCCACTTGCCCAGCTTCTAAGATGGCCCTATGTGGAAGGTGGCGCCTGCCTCATTTATCCGATTGCTCACTATCAGTAACAGAGTGGTGGACTCACGCCCATATGTACATTATCCACGACACTGCGAGCTCTTCTGACTATGTTTTATGCACCGCTAATTTTGAAATGTTATATCCATACTCACCTCCATACTCACCTCCCTCGATGAACATATTCCACTGTCTCCCCTCCTGGTGGTTACCAGCACAAGCTATAAGTGACATAAAGTCACAATCTCGAGTACATAGAGGTTGACCTTAGTGTCAGTAATGATGTATAAAATAGACTAGATGATAACTTGCCCTCTCAGGCAAAGTCTGGCATGAGTACCACAAACACATTCAAATGTGGTGTGAATGGGAGACCCCATAATGAGATAATGTGTCACTGTGCTACTGTTTACCATTTATATGCCTTCTAAATATCTGAACTTTAGTTCGTGAGCTCTTGCGTAGTAATTACATGTCTACTATATAGTAAGCTGGTCATATGGATGGAACACTCCTTCTTTAAATTATAGGGCACACATTAAGTATTCGCCCTCTGTCACCAAAGAGCTTTTTTTTAAAGATGTCCACCAGAGAGCAAGAAGCAATGGCGTGGTTAAATCGAAACAAATAAATCCTTTTGGTATTGTTAAGCCTGATATGTCCCAAAATGCACCAGACATGAACTATTAAGTGTACGACCTCCGTATATTGCCAGGTGTTTCAAATATGGTTTCCAGATTTAGAGCCTCAAAAGTGTACTTCTCTGGTTGATGCCCTGTTTTAGAGCCTCAAAAGTGTTTCCCACTGCTTGACATCCAGTTTTATTCCCTTTTGATATCTCTCTGAGTCCTGCTCTCCTTGATGTCAGAGATAGTAAACATAAGCCAGACGAGTTCATACCAGTCATTTGTTCCTACAACATTTTGTTCATAAGTATTGAGGCTTCCAAAAAAAATAAAATGGCTTGCACAATTCTAGGGTTGACAATTTGTAATTTCCTCTCCCAAATTGTAAACTGAATCTTTGCTTAAAATTCCACTGTGTAATTTCCCATTGGCCAAGTGGGTTTGCTTAGTTTATGAGACGTGCTAGAGAGACTTTCGCTTTCTCGCAGGTCTAATACATTTACGAAAAATATAGACGGACCCTGCTGCACATTAAAGGGTATTCCCTTTCATTGGTCTGTTGCTTTTTGGCTTTTTTAATGATATGTTTAAATTTTACCCTAATTGAGCATCCTCGAACTAGACGAAGTCTATGGTCAGTCTAACAGTCATTTTCAGATTATTTTTGGATTAATTAATATGCCTTATGACAGGGTTGGATTGGGATCAAAAATAGGCCCGGGCACGCTACAAAAAAGTGGCCCCCATTTGCGGATTTCCTTTCCGCAAAACACTGCTTCGGCAAAGTTTTATAAAAAGTAGGGAGCCGGGGGTCTCTGACCGAGGAATGTTTTCTTAACTTAATTTGGATAAAAAAAAAATGCATGGATTAGTTCACACTGGTGAACCACACATGAGTGCTAGTGAGACCACTTCTACTCAGGCCTCCTGCCCCCGCTCAATCTGCATACATTAATGGGCCGGCCAGCGAGAGAAAGGGAGTGACCTCCGCCCCGTTAGTAAAATGGAGGTAACAGAGGACCATTTGCCTCCAGAAAGGCCACTCAGGCACCCACTGGGCCACTGGCGGCATCCGAACAGCACAGACACCACCCAAATCGGCTCCCAGGCTGCTCAAAAAAGCGGCCCACAGCTGGAAGTCGGATACCGGCCCCTCGTCCATTGCCCGAGTGCCCGCCGTACCAATCCGACCCTGCCTTATGAGTCCTAAATGGCTGCTGAAATTGACAGATACTGGTTAAACTGTAATTTTTATTTTGCAACTTTGAGTGACCCAGGCAGCAACAGTTTTGTGAAAGTCCTGTGATATTGGGCAGAATCCCCAAAGGACAGCAAAACACTGAATTAAAAAAATGCAGCCACAATCTATGGGCAAAATTAAAAGACTGAAATATTGATGCCCTTATAGGCTGATGTGGTCTGGGGTAACTTGTATTCTGGTTCAGAACAGTGGCATAGCTAGCCCTTTGACCACCCATGGCAGTCCCAGTGCATGCAAGAGAGGCGAGGGGGCGGGTGCTGGCGATTCCTGTTTGCCGCCCTGCGACGGTCGTAGGTAAGAGCGGGGGGGAGGAGGCCGCCGGCCCCAAAAACATGTGTCGCCTGGGGCGGACCGCCAAACCCCGCCCCCCCCCCCTTGCCACACCACTGTTCAGAAGGAACCTGATCTGCCAGTTTAGGCTGGACTGTTTTTTTTCTTCGGAGCAGGAACCTGGCTGATTTGCATATGGCTGGTTCATATCTGAGGTGGCATGGAGGACAAAAAAATGATGGACTGGGATGCAGACCCGAACAATTGTCAGTGGCTGAGATTAATTCAGTGCTGTGGAGCTTGAATATCGAATATATAATATTCTGCAACACTAATATAGTAGGCAAAATATCAAGGGACGAAATATCGAAAGCGTATGTATGGATTTTCTATTCCTAACTACACAATTCAAGCATTCCACCCATCACTTTTTTATTCTTGTGGAGCTTAAACCCATGCAAGCACGCATGTGCGCCTTGAGTTGCATACACTGTGCTTACTGTAACTGTAACTGGCCTTGAGCATGTGCAGTCGAGCCCTTTTATTAACAGGGTCATCTGACTGCTGACGCCTGTGTTGGATGGGTGTGGGGTGGGTGCAGAGACAACCCTCAAAGGAGTAGCTGGTTAACTGATACTTGCTGAACACTATAAAGTGTCCAGCAGGACACTATACTAACTAATGTGTGTGTGTGTGCGCGTTTCAGTGCTTGGTTATGTTCTTCTGTTCAAGTGTGTGTAGCTGTGTGCTCCCCTTTGAAGTAGTTTGACAGTAATTACAGACCACACGCTCTTGCTGATGCCAAACCTATGAGATTTGTCAAATGCCTTTTGGGATATTGTGTTGTGATATGAACACTGTGCGCTAGTCTTGCTAATTTTTGCACTATGTTGAGGTGTACGGGATCAAGGCTCATACTTTGTAGTTCTGATGGGCTGGTAATGGTAAGTGGATGATGCAGTCAATATACTCAATTGTTTTAGGTATGGCAGACATCACTCCAAATCCATGTCTCTTTTTTAATGTATTTGATGACTTTGCCAGACATCTCTACATATGAACTGACATGTGACGTGGTTCAGAATAATGCACTACATACTGATTTCGGGTTACTTTATGTCATGCATTAGTTTTCTCTGTGGCAAGTTATATAGCATGGTTGTCACTGAAATGTGTGGTATGTAGCATGGCTGTCAATGGACCATGTGTGCTCTATGAGTTGAATGGTATTCAAATAATTTATGGCCAGATGCCTTGTTTACTGTTTGCAAAATACTGGTTGCTATTTAGAAAATTCAGGTTCGGAGTGGGGCGGAATCCAACCTAATTCATTAATATTCATGAGGTGCAAATTGTGACTCACTCCAATTGAAGGCCATCACAGGGATGGCGGCCTGCTGGGGTCAGAAGACCATCAAGTCTGTGATGTTCTTTAAATAGAGTGAAATTTTTGTTTTAAATACACCCTGTTGTCCTGAAAGAAAACAGGACTGCTTTAAATAACAAACGTTTGGGGGTGCTAGTGAGCCTGGACGCAAGATGGCCTGCACTTTGTGAGGCTCTGCGGGCCGGAACAATTATCCATCATATATAAGCTATGATCGGGGCCATCGGGGCTGCCGATCGGAGGAGACAACTCCCTAAACGACTGGCTATAAGGGGAGCCCACTTTTGAGGTTGGGACCGCCAGTAAATTGACTCTGGAGCTGAGGCGCGAACAGTTGATTTTGGCCATCAAAGAGGTGCAATGAGGTTGGAGACAGCGCATTGGAGGCCCGAATGACAGAGACCCGAGAAATGAAATGCTGCCGCCATGACAGCTGAGAACTGAGTGAGAGGTAGAGCGAGGACAGAACCGCTCTCTGCGGCCTGGCCGGGGCGTCCCGATGGTCATGCTGAGGCATTGCAACTGTGGCCGGCGTGCTGCACCCACACTCGGGCAGGGCCTGGGATATTGGTGCGGCAGTGCTCTTGCCCCGCTGGGAATGCTGAGGAGGGCTCCAGCGGATCGACGGCCCCCCGCCGGAGCGAGCTGTGGGAGAGGCGGGTCCCCTGGTGCTTCGGTCTGGGCCCTTAAGTGGAGCTGAGATGACAGGCAGCAGAAGACGTGAGCGACTGCAGAGACGGTAACAGGAGAGGGAGTGCTGTGGGACAGCCAGGAGCGGCACTGGGATATTAGATTGCAGTCTGCAGTAAGTGATTGACTTTGAAGGGGCCCACTCCTAGCTGACTATAGTGCTGGTCCCTGGCCTGGAGGGGTCAGAGTGCTGGGGCCTCTTTCTTGTTGTGCCACATGAAGTCGCTGTCTGTGGCACTGGACTGCGGGAGAGGTAGGCCACTGTTGGTGGCCTGATTTGTGTGGGAGCACATTTTTGCAGGGGTCACATAGAAGGGGCTGCAGTTGGGCTGGAGCTGGGCGACGGCCTGCTGCACAGCGTTGAGGACATTCCCTTGTGGGGCCACCCCTCGACTTAAGTTGCTTGGCTGTCCTGGAGGACAGCATTGCTGGGACCCTGTGATCGTGCTTTGATCTGGTGACTGGTGGGATAGTTGCGAGGGAGACCCCCCCGCAGATTCTGTTGTGATGAGAAAAACAGATACGCGACAAATCAAGCTGCCACAGGCTGCCGCGGGGTTTGGAGACTCCCCGGAGGCGATGACTGCTGACCCTGCGGCTGGAGGCAGTGCTTTCCAGGAACCTGACATTCGGACCATGTTTAAAGATCTTAAACAGCCCCTCACTGCTATTGATAACAAAGTTGACTCACTGACCGACAGATTTGACATCCTAGGGGAAAAGGTCTCCAGTCATGATGAAACAATTGGCCACCTTGAGCAGTGCATATCTACGGCCGAAGACGAGGGAAACGTGACAAAAGAGAAATTACTTCACATGGAAAAGGCACTCGACCTAATCCGTGCCAAGAACGAGGATTTAGAGGCCAGATCCAAAGAAACAACATCAGGATCATGGGAGTCTCGGAGTCCACTGCCATGAATCGCATCAAGGACTACATCAAGGAAATGCTGGGTGCCCTCTTCAGGGCATGGCCGTCTAATGTATGCATAGTGAAGTGGGCACATAGATCGCTGGGGCCAAGACCGCCGCCGGGCACTACGGCCCAGCCTATCATTGCCCGGCTCTTAAGCTACAGGGACAGGGACAGGGACACAGTGCTCCGACTGGCTCGGAAGCAACACACTTCGTCTTATCAGGGAAACACGTTGTCCTTTTACCCCGACTTCGCAATCGCTGTCCAGGCTGCGCTACGCAACTTTCCCCGGTGAAGCGCCCCCCCCAAAAAACTGATCCGAAATTCTCCTTGCTTTATCCAGCTAAACTGCAAAATATGTCAAAGGGCTCCCGCCGACTAAGATGAACTCAAAATTAGCCCAGGATACAGATGGAGCCGGTCAGATGAGTGGCAATGATTGATGTCCTTGCCTCAATTGCTCCACGAACTGTAAAGGTATTGTTTGTTTCATGCTGCAGCCCAGTTGGGAGTGCTGGGATGGTATATCTGCCGGGCTCCCCTAATAGATGATATTTATTTGTTTATACAATGGTTTTGTCTCTGTTCTGGTCGGTGGCCACCTGTGGCAGACTGCCTTATTGTTCAGCCACTTGAGGCTGGGGCTGCTGGGTTCCTGGTGATTTCCCCATTGGGATGATTCCCCTGTTGTTCTATTTTGTCAGCCCTTGGTGGCTGTGGCGAGGGTGGGGGTCTGCTCTCAGCCCGATTGGGGCTGTAGTGGGTGCAGGGTGGTGGTTACTGAGGGTGTTCGACTTGCTGCATCTGTTTTTCCTTCCATTCTTTTCTACACTTAACCCTCTTCTCTCCTTGGCTGCACACACTTTACCGCAGAATTTGGATGGGCGCATGGTATCTGTGAAGTGCATGACTTGCTTCCCCATACCCCTAAACCTTCCCTATGGCATCACTGAAGGCTATCACTCGGAATGTATGGGGGCTGAATGATAGACGCAAAGCGAGGTTGGTACTGGCATATTTGAGGCGGCATGGCGCAGGTGCTTGTTTTATGCAGGAATTACACTTGACCGCACAAACTGCTGTGCGTTGCGGGCAGGTTGGATTGGTGAACAGCACATAGCGTGTTATTCAAATTATGCAAGGGGAGTTGTCATCCTCATTAAAAAAGGTTTGCACTTTCATACGCGTGTGGCCAAATGCGACCAACAGGGTAGGTATGTGATGCTGGCTGGCATGCTAGAGGGGCGTCCACTGCGGTTCATGTCGATTTATGAACCCAATGTACACAACCCTGATTTTTGTGATGAAGTCTGGCGACTGGTCAATAGCCATGGCCCGGTTATTTGGGGAGGAGATTTTAATGTTGTGTTAGATCTACAATGAGACATATCAAGTGACTCCCGCCGCACGCACCCTCGGGCCGCTACTCAACTAAAGTCCATCATAACAGCGGATGGGCTAGTAGACGCTTGGAGGAGTAGGCACGAGGATAGTCAGTAGAGCATGTGTGTGACATCTGTGCGCTCCTCTTGGTCACGCATAGACTACTGGCTTCTCTCCAAAGACGTAGACGCTTGGGTCACAGCTGCATCTTATTTACCGAGAACCTTCTCGGACCTCTCCCAAGTGTCTCTCGCACTCTTTGTGCCTGAGTGCCCGGGTCGTGCATTCACATGGTGATTGCCTCCTGAGGCCCTGAGAGATCAGGTGTTCCGGGAAGTTATCCTAGCAGCGATAATTGGTTACTTCGAATGAAATGTAGGTACCGTGGATCCCCCCCCTCTATGTTATGGGAGGCCTTTAAGTCAGTGATTCGTGGGGAGTGTATAGCAAAGCAGGCGGGAGTTATGAAGGCCATCAGAGGGGAGTCAAAATATCTTGAAGAGGAGATTCAAGCTCTTGAATGTGAATACTTTACCACGTGCAGTGCTGGGACTTTGTGTAAGATATGGAGCAAAATTGACGAGTTTGAGGAGGCTGCACTGCGTGAGACACACTACTTGGGTAAAGAGGCACGAGCTAGGAGATACTGTGAGGGGGACCAGGCGGGTAAAACATTTGCGGGTCTCCTTAGAACATCCTGGGCTAATAAATATGTATCTAAACTTCGTACTGATGAGAATGCGCAGGTAGTTGGACAGGAAGCGGCGCAGAAGGAAATTATATCTTTTAAAGCCTTCTCTACACTGCACAACAGCTGCTGAACCCACCTGATCTCGAATCCTTTTTTGACTCGATCGAGCTCCTTTGGCTTGAAAAAAAAAAAATGTTTACTTTTTTAAAAAGTTTGTTTAAGATTTGGCAGTGGTCTTGTGGACCACTTCCTACTACCCAACAACATTTTTTTTAACATTTACAAACTTCCCTTTTGTGAATGAGTTACCACCGCAACCTGGGGTCTGTAACTTTTCAATGGTTTACGACTCTCTTTCGGTCCTAAACCATTTATACACATGGATAGGAACTCCAAATTGGAAGGGACACTTACAACATGCCATTTTTAAATAGCGATTCATTATCCATTTCTGAACCCATTTTAGCAGTTAGACAAAAAAAGTTACAGACTCCGCCAATGTGTTTAGTACTTATCAAAAAGCATTTTTGCACTTACAAACTCCATAACAGAGCGTTTGCAACCACAAAAATAGCTTGTACATCTGGGCCCCTATTACTAACATAGTGCGTTTTCCCTATTTGCACCACAGCACAACTTTAAACAGGTGCGCAGGGAGCAAACGGAAAATTTGCCCTATTGTGATGAATGCGCTGCTCTCAGGGCAGCCACAAACATGCGCTGCCCTATGGGGCAGCGCATTCAAGTGAAATATGGAGCAGCTGTTAAAAGCTGCTCTATGTTTCACAGTGCAGGTGGCAAACCTCCGTCACTTTCAAGCGGCATTAGAGATCCCCTTTGAGGTGGGGCAGTGAGTGACAGTGCCCGCCTGCAGGTGGATTTCTGGGGAGTCCCATCCTCTTGAGAGGGCGCGCTGACAGTGTACTACCTTTTTGTGGCACACTTTCAGTGTGCCTCCTAAGGCTATGTTTGCCTCTGTGCCCACGTTAGTAATACAGTGCAGGTGCAGAGTCAAAGTGATTACCCCATCTAATGCAAATGAGGGGATTCCCTCTCATGATTGTGCTGACACTACATGTGTGCCAGCACTATTTGTATTACAGAAGGGGCCGTACAAGCATCTGCGGCCCCTTCTATAATACCAAAGAGCCCCGGGGGAGCACAAAGCCACAGGGACACTTTCTGTAATACGGCCCCTGGCCTTAAATATACTACTGGTTAAATATTTCCATAAGCTCACTTACTCATTCTCGTTGGAGAAATAAATAGCAGCACAACATATGTGTATGACTGAATCATTAACAATAACACAGTCACCAAAACTGCTGAATAAAATATGCTAAAATACACAAAGTATGGAAAATATCATTCAGATACACCTACCATTAGGTACTTTACTAAACCACAGACATATTGCACTCTCATCTCATACTGAGATCATTGCTTATGGTTGCGCCAGTGCTGTCGCATGTCATAAGTGCCCAAATATGATATGCTGTATAATGTTATCAGTAAAATTCATATTGTCACGTAAGAAGAAGAACTGACTATTCTATTGACCAGTATGGTTTTTAGATTTAGGCAACTTTAAATAAGGCTTTTCATCGTCCAGATCTGTTTACATACCGACTTGCAGAAACATTCAGTTCTGCAGTTTATGATGCTGCACTTATAAGGCACCTGGGTGGGCCATATATTTTCACTATTCTGCTGCTGAGCTTCGTGTGGCATCTGGGTGGACCTTGCATTGTGTGTTTTTCTCTTGTGACAATTGGGTATCTGTATTGCTAATTGCTTCCCTCAAGTTACACTTGGGTGAGTTAGGCTTTCTGATTGGGTTTAGGTCTTATTTTGACTCTTCACTGCCAAGTTGCACTGTTGCTGCATCCGGCTGGATCATTAATTTTAGTTTATTCAGTTAATTAATTTGCATTGCATCTCAATCGCCTTTTCATTGTGAAGCTTACTTACAACCCCTCTTTACTTTGTTCTCTTTCTTCATTGCTCCCTTCTCTCACTCCTGTTGCTCTCTTCTCTCACTCCATCTCAATCCTTCTCTACTTTCCTCTTTTCCCTACCTGTTGCTGTCTCCCTCCTTTCTCCTTCTTGTTTCTCCTCCCTATTTTTTTCTTCTACCTCTTATCTCTCTTCTCTCTCTGCCTTATCCTTGTCTGTCTCTCTCTCTCTTACTACTGTGTCTCACCTTGTCTCTCTGCCTAATATCTTATTCCATTCGCGCTCTTTCTCCCCTCTCCCTTTCCCTCCTCTCTCTGTCACCCCTATCTCTCTCTTCCCCTACTCTCTCTTGTCCCCCTTCACTTTATCTCCTTTCTCTATTTCTCTTCAGTCAATACCTCTCTCTATCTTGTGTGCTTTCATGCTAATCTAATGCACCTACAGCTGTTTCTTTTTCTGCTCCACATCTTCAGTTTTTTCAGAACTCAGCTGAAATATGAATATGTGTACATTAGTAAATATATTAAGATGTGCTTGAATGTTTGCATTGTTCTGTAAAATATTGCTCCTTCACAAGTCTTTATTGCAAAACGCATACAAAACATCAACTTATGTTTTCACATAGAAAACCCCACATGCAATAAATGCGACTGTGTGTGGACTGGCTTCACCTTCTTGTAGACTGGATGGAGGCCATGTCAGTGCTACCTCCTCGCATGAATAGACCTCTCTGCGTCCCAAATCATTTATTTGCCACCGCTGCCCCTCCTCTGAACATGCCTATATGTAGTACAAATCACTTCTGTACATCTGCTGCACTACACTACAGTAGGCTTACCCTTTTTTAGGCAGATGGCAAACCACAATTTAAAATTGAGTTCGGGTCCTGGCTCAAATAGGCAAAACATCTGAAACTCATCAGTTATAGTTACCAACGTACACAGAACATGCCATACCTTGCACAATGTGTCATGTTGTGCTCTTGCTAGTTCTTTTCTTTGTTTCTGTACCATTGCAAAATTTCCCTTTTGAGCTTGCAGACAATGCGAGTTATGGCATGTGTGTTGGTAACTTTAACTCATGAATATAGGTGGTTTTACACGTTTGAGACAGAACCATAACTCACTTTTTAACTGTTTTGTTCCAGTGAATTAATTTTTTTATGATGTACTTAATTTCCAACTCCAGCTGCAAATGGCCTATGGCTATGCACAGTGAGCAGTAGTGGTTGCAGGGCCTGTCCGGTGGCCAGGCCATGTCCCAACACAGGTACCAATCGCAGGCCAGGTACTACACCCAACCTGCCACAAGTGGCCAACTCCCCTGCCACACAGAGGGTGTGTTAATCATTTATTGTATTCACTCACTTAACGATGGATTACACACACGCTCAGAGACAGAATCCAGACCAATTGGGTAAGTATAAAAAGATATACTTGTATTTTATTTCTAGAACCAAGCAGGACTTGCGTTTGCAGGAGGCGCTTTTGCAGAGTGGTGGAGAAAGGGGGTGTGGCCTCCGAAGACCTCTTAGAGATCCCGCTGTGTGGGACTTACTGGAGTTAACAGGAGGAGTAGTTGGCCCCCAAGGAGGCCCTTGGGTGCCAACTATCCCTCCTTTTACCTCCAGTGAATCCCACACAGCAGGATTGCTGAGAGGTTGTCAGAGGCCATGCTCCCTTTCTCCACCACTCTGCAAATGTGCCTACTGGTGCACGGCTAGTAGGGGGATGAAGTCCCCTTGGCTATTGAGGGTCTTTGTGGGCCTACTATCCCTCCTGTTACCTCCAGTAAGTCCCACACAGTGGGTTTGCTGAGAGGATTTCCGTGGCCATGCCCCCTTTCTCCACCACTCTGCAAACGTGCCTCCCGGCACACTACTTGGGGGATGAAGTCTCCTTTGGCCTTTGAGGGTCCTTGTGGGCCAACTAACCCTCCTGTTACCGCCATTAATGTATGTGAGCAAGGGCAAGTTTGGCCGAAACGCATTATGGTGGACGTGTTGCTATAAATAAATAGCACAAAGAATTTGGAGTCTGTGCCCGGGTCTTATTTCAGCCGATCCAACAGAATATTTGTTGAGATATAGACACACACACACCATTGTTGAATGTGGAGAGGGGTCGTGAATGATGAAAGGCGAAACCTCGATGAGCTCAATATATATTTTGGGATGATTCAAACTGCATTGTGGCCATGTTACTGCAGACACAAACCTCAAACAATGGCACATAGGCCTTTGCCATGTTCTTTTTATTTGCAATGCGAACACAACTAAAATGTCCTACAAAAATGTCATGGCAACTCCTACCAGTGCTGACCAAACTGTTATGAACCCCAACAGCTGATATTACAAAATCAGTGTGAATGTATTAGCATGGACACTGAACGCAGGCATGTTGTAAAAGAGTGAGAAAACATATTTGCAAAAAATAAACCCACTCTCTAAGAAAAAAAATATCTTATTTTGACGGGATGAAAACCCAAAAGTCTGTAGATGAATGGAATGTCACACTGGATAATATGGACAATTGGCTCTTTGCCAATGCTCTGACATGACTTCAACGCACACTAGTCTTAATGTGTAAGTCTCAATAGTTAATGCTGATCTGATTCCATAAGTGACGTCTTGTACTGTTATGAAGGATTCAAGTAAAATGTATTTAAGTTACTGTTAGAAATGGGATCTCTAGTTGGCAAGGGCTTGCACCTTTGTCCAAGTAGGGACCCTTCTTCCTAGTCAGGGTAAGGGTGTTACACTCGTGAAGTAATCCCTGCTCACCCTCGTGGTAGCTTGGCACGAGCAGTCAGGCTTAATTCAGTGGCGGTGTGTAAAGCATTTGCACATAACCAACAGTAATACAGTGTAAGCACTACAAACGGACACCACACCAGTTTAGAAAAATAACCAATATTTTATATACTCAAGACAAGACCAATTACGACAAAAATCCACAATACTATACTTTAAAAATGAATGCTTGATAAGGTAACTTCTTCTTTGCAGGAATAGTCCAAAAACAAAGTTCGTACGAGTCGGTAGCTCCGTCCGAGCCTACCGCGATGCTGAAAACCCCAGAGTCTAACAGTTCCAGCCGACCGCGTCGATCCGGGCCAGCAGAGTCGTGAACAGACTCGGTTACAGTACCTTTCTCGTTGTGGCTGGTATGGAGTGTACGAGCCGGTCGGCGTTCGTCGCGGTTGCGGTGCAAGACGGAGCGATGCAAGGTGCGGTGTCCCTCGATGCGGTGCAGGCAGCGGCTCGATGAGCGTCGTGCAGACGGAGTCGGTGAGTCCAAGGCGTGCGATGCAGGGTGAGACGATGCTCGATGCGGTACTGACAGGTTGCGATGCAGGCGACCAAGCCGGAGTGCGGGAGCTGGCGTCGGACAGCGGTGTGAGTCGGAGCGGTGCGTCGCAGACGTGCGAGCGGTGCCCCAAATGCGATGCGGTCACGACTCTTGAGCCAGTTGCAGCGACCGCGTCGGTCGGGTCCGGCTGGTTCAGTGAAGCGATGCGATGCGAACTGCGGTGCCCACAGGTCACGGTGCAAGCAGCGGCTCGGTGTTGGCGGCGTCGGACGTCGCCCACGGTGAGACCAGGGTTGCGATGCGAAGCGGGGCAATGCGGTCTGCGGTGCAAACAGGTCACCGGCCAGGGATGGATTCGGTTGACGGAGTCGGTTGCAGTTCCCTTCCTCTGTGGCAACTGAAACAGCTGCTCCAGAAGCGGTACCCAGAGGTTTGTGAAGTCTTTGTAGTCCCTGAGACTTCTTAACAGGAGGCCAGCTCGGTTCCAGGCCCTTGGAGATACTCAGCACAAGTTTGTAGAAAGTTCAGTCCTTTCACTGCCCAAGGCAGAAGCAGCAGCTGCAGGCCAACCCAACAAAGCAACAACACAGCAACGGGGCAGTACTCCTCCTGGCAGCTCTTCCAGCTCTTCGTCTTGGCAGGTTCCTTGATTCCAGCGAGATCTAAATTCATGGGGTCAGGGCCCCAATATTTATATCCCAAATTCCTTTGTTCTCTGAAGGCAGAGAGGCCTTTGCCTAGTCCAAACCAGTTCTGGAGCACTTTGTTGACAAGTCTCCGTCCCTTCTTTCAGTGAGTAGGCCAGGGACATCAGACGCACCACAGGAGGTGGAGCCAGCATTGTGGAGGGAAGGCACTGTCCTATTCAGGGCCCAGGTGCGACCCCTCCCACCCATCTACATGTAGATCTTGCTATTCAACCCTGTGCTGACTCACCCTGTCTCCTGGCATCCCCCAGCCCCTGTCACTCACACTCCAGACAAGGAATACACAACCTCGCAGAGGCAGGCTTGGATGGTTAGACAAGAAAATACCCACTTTCTAAAAGTGGTATTTTCAAACACAGAATGTTAAAACCAACTTCACTAAAAGATGCATTTTATCATTCTGCGTCCAGGCATACTAAACTCGAATTTCTACCATGTTCCCGGGGTCAGTTAGGATTATAAGCTGTAATAATCAAAACTGCCCGTTCTGGCCTATGGGGAACAGGTAGCCTTGCAATAGTGAAAAACGAACTAGGCTGTAATTCACTATCAGGACATGCCATACACACCAGGGCATGTCCTACCTTTCGCATACAACGCACCCTGCCCACAGGGGTACCTTGGGCCTACCTTAGGGGTGACTAACATGTAGCAAAGGGAAGGTTTAGGGACTTGCAAGTGTGTGCACTTGCCAAGTCGACATGGCAGCCCCAGGCTGCGCACAGGCTCTGCGATGGCAGGCCTGAGTTACACTTTACGGGCTGTTTGCGTGGGTGGCACAATCCAGTGCTGCAGCCCACCAACAGCATTTGGTCTATAGGCCCTGGCACTCGCAGTGCACTTTACAAGGGACTGACACATAAACCAAATAGGTCAATCATGGAAACACCAATCCATAACACATTTTATACAGGAGCACTTGCACTTTCCCACTGGACCGCAGTGAGGAAAGTGCGCAGAATCATTACACCAGCAAAAACAGAGTCAAAACCGGGAGGTCAGAAAGCAAAAAGTCAGGGGAAACACGCCAAAAGATGCCAAGTCTAACAGTTACCATGACAGTACTCTACAAACTATAATCTTTACTTAACAAAAAATCCAATAAAGATATTTCAAAAAAAGTCTCCTATTTTGTTACTCAGTAGTAAAATCAGGTCGTGGGTTATGTAGAGTACTTCTTTCACCTCATACAAACTTGGATGTTTTGCATTGCCCTCATGCATGCCTTGCTGTGATTGGACAGCAGGTACATAGGTCATGCAGTCAGTGGAATGTGTGTAAGAAAATTACAACGCAGGACTTGTGTCATGGCTTATATGCTTACTAGAATTGAAAATGTTTCACAACTAAATCTTAGAGATTTCTTTTCATATCCAGCTATGACAGAGTCTCAGAATAGGGACGGCAGCCCATTGCCATCTTAGATTGCACTGCTGTCTGTCTGCCATGTTATCCAAAACGCCTCCGCACGCCTGATCCTCGATGTACCACGCCACAGCCACATCACCCCCCACCTGAGGAACCTGCACTGGCTCCCCGTCGACAGGAGAATCTCCTTCAAACTCCTCATCCACGCACACAAGGCACTCCACAAGACTGGCCCAGCCTACCTCAACAGACGACTCCTCTTCTACGTCCCCAACCGCCAACTCCGCTCCGCCGAGCTCTCCTCGCCACCGTCCCTCGCATTCGAAGAACTACCACCGGCGGCAGATCCTTCTCCCACCTCGCCGCCAAGACCTGGAACACCCTTCCACTAAGCCTACGACAGACCCAAGACCTGTTGACCTTCAGGAGGCTACTCAAGACCTGGTTGTTCGACCAGTAGCAGCACCCCCCCTTTTCTTTTTTCCCTAGCGCCTTGAGACCCTCACGGGTAAGTAGTGCGCTTTACAAATTCTGTGATTGATTGATTGATTGATCCGACCATAGGCAAAAATGCTTTGAATCAGCATAATGTAAAACGGGGGGCTGCGCTTAAATCTGAACTCCCCAAAATCTTTTTTCCCATTATGCATCAAACATATGAGCATACAAAGGAGTCTCTCATGAAAGACCCGCTAAATGTCCCCCCATACTTGGACTCAGGGGTTTCGGTTCATTACGTCTCGTCTTTTTAGCCCTCCCGCATATGCCCCTCCACGCACTGAACCATGTGGCTTCTCATGCTCCCATGTCTCCTCCTTAACCTCATAAAATGCTCACAAGACCCACAAAATGATCATGCCAGGCCCACAATGTATCTATAAACAGGCCCCCTAAATACTTTGAATTGTAAGTTCCATCATCAGACTTTTCAAGGTTCAAAACTACCTTTTCGTCAAGTGGTCACGATTGTGTACTTCACACAGCTACGCCTGTCCAGTCACATTTCAAAAATGTAAAATAAATTGTAAGAGATTCTCATTGCATAAGTGGGCTTTGCCTGTTACCCCGCAAAGCCTACTTTTCACAGGTTTTATTTTTCATGCGTTTTTTTTTAAACTTCATAAAGGTGCAAAAGTGGCATGAGAAAACTTCCCAAAACGTGTTAAAACGGGGTAAAAAAAAAGTGCGGCAAGTTCACGCTGCTACCTCAATGCCATATGTTTTACGCAATCAGCCGAATGTTAGTTAGTTACTGGCTTCAGTGAGCAGGTTCTCAGAGGTATCTGGTGATTTGCAGCAAAAGTTATATGATTTTCTTTTCACAGAAACACGACATGTAATACAGAGTAATAAGCCATAGGCACATGGTGGAGAAAAAGAAATCATATATTAATCGCAGGAATTTTCAATTTACCTGTCCATGGACTTTGCGATAATCTATTGCACTTTGATTGAGGTCACATAGGGAAGATCTAAAAAAAGCCCCAGGTTTGAGACTTGGACCCCGACACATGCAGACCCTTTTGAGGACGATTTCATTTTGATCCCTCTGAGCTTGCTCAGTTTAAAATTGTGTGCAATAATAGAATAAGATTGGTAATAAACAATTTATTTTTATTTCACAATTGCAACATTTTAAAGTACACTTCATAAAGTCTTGATTTTTTTTTTTAAACACATTGCTCAAATTTCACTTATAAAAAATAATAGCGAGTCATACAATTTAGAAGCATATGACAGAAGCGAGAGGGTTTATGAGAGTTCCAAGGGTTCATCAAATACTTCCATTTTGTGTTGTTACTATTAATACACGTCACAAATTCCTTCCAGTTAGAAAGTGCAATTGATTCTTCGCATCCTTTGTGCTCCTGTAAAGACCAGTCTCACCGTTTGTTTTTCAACATTTGCCATCATTTGTGCAGATAAATAAGGAATCATCTAGATCCACCTGGATTTCACTCCCAGCAAAGATGTGGGCTACTGTAAATCAACTGGAGTTCAGAAGGATGCTTTAAATTTTGCTACTCCCCACTTAAGTCTCGGAAAACAGTATTAGGGCCTCATTATCAACAAAAGGTGATGACTTAGTGTACCAATGAGAAACTAGGTTTATGTGCATGTGGCCATGACCTGAAATGACACGGCCCCACAACAACACATTTAACATATCATCAATAAATATGGAATACCACGTTATTATATCTGAAAACAAGGCTTAAGTCCTGCCTTTATCACACACATCCATGGACACCCAAACATCACTCTTATAATCTGAGGGATAAAACTCTAACTACAAACAAAAAACATCAGTAAAGGCGTCCTCTTTTACCTGTACTCCTTAGCATGACACAGCATGTGAGTCATCACCTAGAAGCGCATGACTTGCATACCTGGCTTACTTCATACCCCTACTAATTGAATCCATGGCACTCCATGTCTCTTTTGCCATGTACTGCTTGACCTTGTAGACTAAACCCAACTGAGCACTTCTCACCAGACTCTCTAACCCAGCCTGTGAAGCCATAACAAAAAATATGTACACAGTACTCTCTAAAAGCATTACTGACATCCAACAACACTGTGTACGCAGACAACCAAACACAAGAATAATACACTTTTCCACCATTTCCTCAGAGACGCAATTAAGACAGCAAACTGACACATATCTAAAGCATCTGCATCAGTAACAACTCCTTCCCTCTGGACTAGACATTGCCTGCGGCAGTATACCCGCTCTAATAATGTTAGATGACTTACTGCAACTCTTGCAACCAACACTACAAAATAACTACGCTCCATGAAGTAGCGAGCTACTAGTCCACAAAGTGCTTTAACATTAAGGCCAGTAAGCGCTACATAAATCTACAATTTATTGCAATACTATATAGTCTAGTTGCAACATTCTCTCAAATGTTCCTTGTTTACCCACCTTCATGATTTGGCAGAAAGCTAGTTAAATTCATAGGATCATTTTGCCTATTTTGCAAAAATGATTTAATTCCGAATTTCTTCTTAGTCCTCAATTTACACCGTTTAGCATATTCAACCATAAGACTTTAGTTTGCTAATCTGACATTAAACTTCCAATTTGCTGTGCTTAATTTTTTTAGACTCTTTTTGTGGATTAGCATCACAGTAATCTTGTGTAACTTGGTAGTTGAGCCTGAACTTACAATTTTCATTAGCATGTGTTATATCATAACATTTGGGTCTATGACAAGTAACTTTATATTAAATCATGCCTCAAAGGGCCAGCCCTAAAACCCAGAGCACAAACTGGGATGGGTTTAGAGACTTCCAGGTTAGGTAGAAGGGTTTTTATTTTGGGATACATCACATTTACCTGTCCTGCCACTGTCCCCTGATTAGGCACCACTCAATGCTAGATGGAGAACCAGACTTTTAATAGAAGCTGAATATCCCTCCAATCATAACTTCTGCGATCATGTAATCAATGTTTGAGATCCTGCTTCAATCACTGATAAGTGTTCATCTGCTTTATTTCCAAATGATCCACTTTCAACATGAATTTACAGCTACCTCCTGCAAAGCTGATTTTCTAGGTCTTACGTGGATATAGTTACAACTCGATTGGCTCAGACCACTAATTGATAGTGGGCAGGTTTTTCTGCAACTATTTGGGAGAAATATCTAAAAATGCAATATTGTCTTAATCAGAAAACATCAAAAATAATCGGCAAAATGACAACCCAGTGACTGAAAAACAAAAAACTAGGAACAAATAACAAATAATTGGTAAAATTATGATCTGGCTGAAATTAAAAAGGAACTGCTAGAATACTTGAAAGCGAACGGCCCATCTAGCTGCATGAATCATGGGAGGGAACCACAAGTTAGCAAAGCACACAAAAAGGCCTCAGTATGGTGCTAAACAAAACTATAAAAATCTTTGCAATATTCCAAGTAATATCTAACTCTTTAGTGCTGAAAACTGCACTTCGGACATCTCAGCAACAATGTGAGTACCTATAGAAGCACTTTGAATCTAAGATCCTCAACATGCACGAGTCAGTTGTGAAGATCTCTTTACCTTCCTCTTACCCTCACCTTCAAACCTGTGACAGTACACAAAGTAACATGTGTAGCACTGAAAACCAAAGCCTCCAACCTCCCAGTGGAACCATGTCCAGCAACATATATGAAGAATGTTTCACAGTCCATGCTACATCCTTAACGCTTCGATTATATGCAGTACAGTCCCTGCTGCAATGAAGCACACAATCATCACCCTGAAGAAACCATTAGTGAGTAGAGTACAATCAAAGAAAGGGAGATCACTAGACTACTTCAAGAGTATTCTGAACAGAACCTTAGCTTGAATTACTGTTTTCGTCAGGTTTGAGATAATGGCGAAATACAAGATCAGCTCCGACCAATATCTGATATGCCCTTCTCATTACCAGTAAACTGCCTGGATTCTGCTCTAGCTCTAAGCAGCTTACAGCAGTGATGACCACACCATTTTTCTGATGTAGCTAGAGGACTAGGTTGTGTTGTCAAGAGTAGCCTTATTCAAAATTTGATTGTTCTTTCGCAAACTGAGAGAGCAACCAAAGCCTTTTGACTGGCATACAAGCCAGGGTTCTGCTTCTATTACCACACAGGATGTCATAAATTTCAACTGAGACCTCACCTTCGTCCTGCAAACAAAAAGGGCTGCCAAGGCAGTTACTTCAGAATTTTCACTCCTTCAGAATATGCCCCATCATGATAATCACTGATTCAAGGTCTGGTGATGGTCTGTCCGGACCACTGCTATGCAATCTATACTGGTCACCCCAAAACATTGTGCAGCAGATTGGAAATTCTGCGTCCAATGGAGTCCAGGATCAAATTCAAGATTCTGCATTGTTCACAAAGTTTATCTAATCAATTTTCTGGCCACGATCGGGATTTGGAACTTCACTATTTAACATCCAGGAATTTGTCTTTTAACTTTATTCTTCTAGACCCTATAGTTTGACAATAGATTTTTCTGGGTTCAGGACCCGAGACACTGGAAAACTGGCTGCAGTCTGTGTCCAACTATCTTTAAGTCAGGAAATGCCTGGCAATTGAGTTAGTCTGATCCACATACAATAAGCACTAGCCACATGAATGGGAGGGAACGAAGAATGCATGGGCTAGGCCAATCCCTGCATCAAGCTGAAGTCTAGCCCCTTCACACCTTTCCTCTCCATAACTCAGTATATCTCCTTATGTTTTCCAGCTAGCTATCTTCAGTTGCCAAGGCAATGCATGACACTAACCAAAACTCCTAGTCAATTAAATATATAAAGTTAAAATTATAATTGAACCCTTCAGTTTGTGTAGGGAGATCGATACTGTAGATTAAGTGAGTGAGAAACAGGAAAACAAGCATTTGCAATGCAATAGGTCACACATTTACGAGTGTTTGAGCTATTGGCATTGTAAATTACAATGGCTTTTATTTATGTGTTGTTTTTTAAACAGATAAAGGGCATTGTCATTTACAATGCCAAGAGCTTAAACTCTTGCAAATGCGAGACCTATTGCATTGCAAATGTTTTCGGCGCCGTGCTATAAATTAAAAAAAAAAGCGTTATGAGAGAGCGTGTCCTGCCTGCAACAGCAGGCAGGACAAAGCTATTTGAGAAAATAGAGCTCGGAGGCTGTAATTAAAGCCTACCAAGTAACAAAACACGTAACAGGGGGTGTTGCCATAGGAGGTTACAAAATGAGACAAGGCGGTTCTAAGGAGGGACTACTAAGCCTAATAACCAATGAACAAGCCATAGTTTACAGTGGACAATGACACAAGCCAATGGAAAATATGGGCGGAGAGTGGGTGGAGCTTCGAGTCCCTACCTGAAATACAGCATGCCTCGCTCGACCTAAAAAGGAGTGGGGTCAGGGAGCTCACTGGAACCAGAGAAGATTGGTTTGTGTATAATGCTTGAATTTCTAATAGTGCCAGGATAGACATTCAGTTTCCCATCACAAAGTAAAAACAATATGCTGCATAAGCGTGTCTTTGAGTACGAGTAGTATGCGGTGGTAACAAAGGTCTGCTATCAAGAAATTGATTTCTCTATTTAGTGCTTCTGTGAACCCAGCACAAACTTAGATTTTCGATTTTGAATCCTTCAGTTTTCCTCCTGTCAAAGCCAGAACCAGAGTGGTGTAGAAAATCACACAGAAAGACAACTACATATGTTTCATAATCTCACATAATCACAGCTCAAGGGCTAACAATCTACCACCAACACCACGGAATTGTTATGGAAAGTTAAAGCTTGGCAAACTTCATGTTTCTGTGGCAACATCGGTTTCCCAAACATATACTTAAGTTGTTTAACAACGTGCTCTAAGTGTCGGCTGGCTGATTTTATAAGTCTGCGCCTTCTTTTATTCTCCCACAAAAATTTTGTAAAAACCTGCGTTCAGTTATGCTGACCGAGCTGCAGCTCAATTTAAAATCATTTCAGTTTAGAATGAAAAACGATCATTATTAAAATGAAATGCGGTGTTCTGCTGTTTGACCTGTATCATCCTTGAAGAATCGACATTTTGTGTAGAGTTTTGCTGTAGTACAGCTAAGCACAAGTCGCCAAAAGACTGACGCAAAGATTATGTATGTTCTCGTTCTTTGACGTACTGGCAACAATTTTACTAGCTGTGCACAATGATTTGCCGTGGTGCTGTCAGGGTCATAAACAGCCACCAATGGTTGCACCTTGACAGCAGAACATTTATTTATGCAAACCGCCACTTCACCATGGATGGATGGATTGACAGATGCTTGGATAGATGGATTGATGGATGTATGGATCGATGGATTGACGGATGCATGGATGGATGGATTGACGGATGCATGGATGGATGGATTGACGGATGCATGGATGGATGGATTGACGGATGCATGGATGGATGGATTGACGGATGCACGGATCGATGGATTGACGGATGCATGGATGGATGGATTGACGGATGCACGGATCGATGGATTGACGGAAGCATGGATCGATGGATTGACGGATGCATGGATGGATGGATTGACGGATGCATGGCTTGACGGATGCATTGATGGATGGATTGATGGATGCATGGATGGATGGATTGACTGATGCATGGATGGATGGATTGACGGATGCATAGATGGATGGATTGACGGATGCATTGATGGATGGATTGACGGATGCATGGATGGATGGATTGACGGATGCATGGATGGATGGATTGACGGATGCATGGATGGATGGATTGACGGATGCATGGATCGATGGATTGATGGATGCATGGATCGATGAACAACTATGGTTTCTCCATGATCATAAAAACAAGGACCAAATCGCAAAGAGAAAAGGCACCTATTTGCACTCTTTAGGAGTCATCATCATCGTGCAAGACGTCTTTTTTTCTAAAAATACGATATGGAGATTATCATATAGATATAATGTTTTTGGGATTTCCCTTTCAAAGACTTCTGGTTTGATAAGGTTAATAAGGTTCTGCACCATCAAATTTTGTTACCTTGACTGTAGCTGACAATAGTTAAACGATAGTCTTGAGCCATTCATTTGTAAGCATGCTCTTCTTCGGTTATGTACTTTTTTCACCACTTCAGTGCCTGAGGATACATTTCTAAACACTTTTTGTTTGGTTTTCAGATCTTCAAATAACGTACTATTAAACATATTGCCTGTACTGTGGAAAGTTGAAGACCTCATACTCTTTTTGTAGACCATCAAATTATCTCTCGTATCTACATTAACCCCTTTTCTCTCCCGCCTATAGATTGGAGAGTTTCACACACTACACATTTTCACCAGCGCAGTCTGCTCCGCATAATATTTTTTGACCCCATGTGAAAACGAAGGGCGGGATTTTGAAGAGTGTGGTACTGGATGTTCTGCCCAAATCGGCAATCTGCCATCCCCACTTTTAGTTGATTTCTTTATTTAACAGCTAACCAGGGCTAGCTGCTCAAGAACCTAGGACATCTAGGGGTTGGTGTTGTGCCCTAGGTCAGTTGATGCCACAGTCTCCTGAGGGCCTTGCATCATAGGGCCTGGGCTGCAGCAGCAAGCACAGTGAACCACTGGAACTCTCCATAATATTCAATGGAAAATTGATAAGTCTCCCAAGGTTTGCTCTGGATTTCAAGTCAATGGGTATTGTGCTGCAAGAGAAAGCACTGCAGTCCATTGTTGAATCTAAACTAGTCAGAGGCAATCTAAAGAGCTCTTATTAAGGTCCATCTTTAGACTTGTGATTTCACACCTGGCTCTATGTGCCTTTTGTGATAGGGAGAGCAAAATGAAGCAGTATTTTTGGCTCAAAAGCAAAGATCAGAAATGTCAGAGATAGTGAGCTGGTAGTAAAGTTTGGGATCTCCTAGCTAAATTTAAATTTCAGGGCGATTTGCTAATCTTTCATGCACCACATCACAGCACCCAAATTTACTGGGCCGTGGTGCGCCAGGGGGAAAAATAGTGCAGAGCCATATCTACTAAGACTGGCCTGCTGCTGCTGTCAGTGTGCCTTGCGTGACACACAGCCTCGCACTGTGGGGCAGAGGTCAGTGTGCACTGTCTAGCACAGATTTTGTACTGGAAGCAAACTTTTCCACTACAGATTTCTAAGGATAGACAAACTCAAAAGGATCCCACGCATTGGGAGTGTAGTTTTATTTATTTATTTAGTTACATTATTTATTGCATCGTTTTATATTTTGGTAATGCACCACCCTTTGGTCACTTCAGAACAGTATGTGTAGGTGAGTACACTGATGGTGACACATTTGAATTACAGCATTCTACTTGTAAGGACAGTATCCTCAGGGTGGATGATAAACAACCAGTCAGCAATCAAGTTGAAGAAGTTCTAGCACATTGTATTGTACAATATTGTACTGTAACATTTCTATAGCCCTTCCTACCACTGGTGTAGCCCAGAACCACTACCAGCAGTCGTAGGTGGTTACCATGCTTGCTATGAATGGTTGGAAGAATATATGTTTATAGTGTGACCTAAAAGCTTTGTGCATCATGAGTGAGAGCTAGAGGGACGCATCAGCCATCTTGCTGTCGTTTAATCCTGCAATCACATATGTCAGTGAGGGTGTATGATAGATAGAGTCACACTTGCTGGTGTGTCTCCATGACTGAAGTATTAGGTGTCAGCTTATAAAAGTGTTTATGTTGCAGGGTAGTCTCAGTGCTTAATTTGATCCGGGGTTTCCACTGCTCAGCACCGGCACTTAATCATCAACACCGGTGCTGGAGCACCAGTTAAGGACACATTAATTTTTGGTAGGCACAGGGAGATTAAGTGATTTGCCAAGAATCACAGGATATTGCAGATGCTGAGACTCGAACCTGGTTTCCCAGCTCCGAGGTCGGCAGCTCTGGCCATTACACCACAGCCTCTCCCCACTTGTAGGGTTTCATGGCTTATTTTTTAGGCGGCGCTAACAGGAGAAATGGGCTGGTAGAAGCTGTCTCCTGACGAGAGCCCCAGCACTTATTTTCTTTACAAATTAACCACTGGGTGGTTTAGGTTGGAAAGCAAGGGCATGTGGTTGAGAACAGACATGTTCTTACAGCTCTTCAGAACTCTAAGTGGCTGTGAGAGAGTCCCAGAGCTTTGTTGTCCCTACTGCAATGGAGCTTCCGACAATGTGAGACATTCTGAAACTGGGAATTTTCAGAAATTGGTCCAGCCTAGATCAAAGAGTCCTAGTCAGGCCCTCTGAGCCTTCACTTTGCCACCGCCAGTCCACACTCAAGCTCCCTAAATTGGCCATCAGAGATCCTCATCAAGTAATCAGAACCCTCAAATCACATCCAGCCTCCAGGCAACCCTAGCTGGTTATTAGCTACCTCAGCCAGTT
This sequence comes from Calotriton arnoldi, assembly GCA_963921515.1. NCBI lineage: Eukaryota > Metazoa > Chordata > Amphibia > Caudata > Salamandridae > Calotriton > Calotriton arnoldi. The sequence goes on from CAWUFW010013371.1 coordinate 118,991, forward strand.
CTTGTCGACTTCCAATCACCCCGAGCTGGCCATAAAATACAAAGATAGGCAATGGTGGTATCCTTCGAATGCACTCCTCCAAGCCCACAAATAGATTAGCTCAGCAAATAAATCTCAATAGGTGGGTGCACAACCAATAGAAAACACGTCATTGCCTGTGGGTTTCTAAAACCTGGAACCCGAAGTTCATAGAACATATATGTATTATATGTTTGTTTGGGACACTTATTGCACAGACTGCAGTGGTATAAAACCCATATTTCACAGAACCATGACATATTTCACCCTTACCTATGAAATTGTGGGTTTTGTCACCACAATGAAGCCCTCAAACAACCTAACACATCTTTAACATTGACAGCATCATGCGATATATGGGCCCAAATCATGCGCAAAGGTAATCTCAACTCTGTGCCAAAAAATACAAATTATGTGGCACATTTTTTAATTGAAACCTGCAAATTGTGAAAATTATATGGCATAATTATGCTATAAACGCTACAGTCACAGGATCACCTAAATCCACTGGTCTTCACAATTGCCCATTGTTTTATTAATAATTTATTCAGGAAAAGAAAGCAAAGCCTAAAATTCTAATTCCAATGAGTGCACATTGTTAGCTGCATGTTTGAGAAAACAACTTTTTCAAGCTTATCACCCCAATTACCGTCCCAAAGTAAACAGGGCTCTGGTGACATTTACAAACCACTTAATCTTCGACTTTGTGGTTTACGATGTCACCAGAACCACCCCCCTCCCTCCCTCCCAAATTGCAACACTGGACCATATTACAGTTACCAGTTTTTTATTTTCTCTGCCACACTTATATACAAGAAGATCGGCCACTGACCTCAAAGGAGTGTGTATTTCTTATTCTAGCTCCACGAGTGCCTTACTGCTGTCGTAGGTTAGGAAAGTGGAACATTGTTAATATAACTGCGTTTTTAGTGTTTTTTACACTCTCGCTCAAAAGTACATACACACACTACTAGGACATACTCACAGGGCACTAGTCCTCACAGACATACTGTTTGGGTTTGTCTGGCTTGCCAACACTATGAGAACCGGTCCCGTCCTCATATTCTGGGTAATCCCCCCCCCTCCCCACACACACACGCACTTGCACACGTACACCGACATCCACACAAACACACACACACACCATTACACACACAAAATAAACAAACTCACGTGTAAACACTGGATTTTCTTGGAGCCTAAATTATGGTTTTGTCATAGTTAGATATAAAGGGTGCCATTGCAAGGTTTTTCCATGTTAAACTTGAGCCATTGAAAGATATCATAATTCGCACATTTGTGACGTCTAACTTACATATTTCCACACCCGAATGATTCAAATGTAAGTGGTGTAGAAAGTGCATTCATTTTTTTCATTTTCTCAGGAGGTGTCTATGATGGCGATTAAATGGAAAAATATTTTCCATGAAGAAAAATTCGAAAGGCAAACATGTGTATACTATTTCACATTCCCTAACGATATGCCTGCTGAATAAATGTAATGTGGAGGTTCGCCATTAAAAGGCGTAGGGAAAATAGGCATACGCCAGGATAGAGTGTGCAGCACATACAGTTACCAGAATAATTAAAGAAAATCCTAAATTCGACTCGCAAACGCCTTCATTTGTGAATGAGGTAGCCAGTCTAAAATGTCCGCAATGCATAAGTGTATGTTCCACATTTGGACAACTTTCTCCTTGAATCTGCCAAAGTTTTTATTAGGATAGATTTTACGCATGTGGGGCCAAAATGACCTTTTCCGTGGTCAAAATAATCCATTAATATAATATTTTGGTAAACACGAAAAAGCTATTTAGGAACAATTTTTAAAATTGTTTATTGTTTAGACCAGATTTACAGTTTTTGTGTGCAAATTTAATACGAGAATGTATGCCAGACCATCTGTTATGGCCAGGACTGGCAACTTTTGCAAGCTGTAATTAGTCATTTTGGGGCCCAATTTGAAAAGGATTTTGAGTCTAATAAGCAATATCTTAAATTCGAGAAGGAGAATTTTTTTCTAGAGAGGTGTTTCAGGCTCTGTTATGTAACATGAGTAACTGCTATTTGTCATTTAGCAGTAGCCAAGTTCTGTTAAATAAAAGCATTTGCAAACTTTCACTTGTCTTTACCAGTTAATATGTCAGACATACTGAGGTCTGTAAAAAATGGCAGCATGTGGTCCGCATGTGAGTCCAGCTCAGATAACGAGACGATGAATATGACTCCATTTTGGTGAAAAGCATATGAGAACTATATTTAGGCTTGACTATGATTTCTGTGGGATTGTCTAGAAATAAGTTTATATAGGTGGTTTGCGCTGCAGTGACTTCATACTTAGTACCAGGCTGATTCATTTGGGAACTAGATTGCTCAGAAGGTTTCAGACAATGAATATGTTCACACAGGCACAGAAGTCTGACAGGTGGTCAGAGCAGTAGAGTTGTCCACGACCCTTGATGAGACACAACAACCAAGGCAGAGGATTTGTGGCCTACACATCACCATCAGAGATACAGATGCACAATGGTTAATATTGGGCAAGTACATTAATGCAAGTGAGGCTGTAGGTAAAGAGATGGTTATAATGTTAAATTAGAGCAGGTGGGAATTTATGACTCGTTATGGGAGAACCAAACACTGTAGCGGGTTTACTCAATTGCTAAAACAATGGTAATGCTTTTCACTCGCCCTCGCACACACATCGTTGCTAAGACCTGGAACAACTGTAGTGGATGGATCTCAGGACACTTCTAGTTAGTTACATGTAGGTTTATTGTAGGACACAGCGCACAACAACCTTCCCCTCCAGCTCCGCTCAGCCCCCTCAGTGGCAGACTTCAGAAAGAGACTCAAGAACTGGCTCCTTGACAGAGACACAGCTCCCAGAAACTCCTAGGGGTGACAGTGCTGCACTTTACACATGCTGTTTAATTTATTGATCGATGCTTTGTGCTTATGGCATTTGTTAGAAATGGGGGTCTCTTGTTGGCAAAGGTAGGTACCTGTGTCCAAATAGGGACCTTTGCTTCTAGTCAGGGTAAGGGGGATACACACTTTAGATAACCCCTGCTCACCCCCTGGGTAGCTTGGCACGAGCAGACAGACATCCCAAAGGCTATGTGTAAAGTATATTTGTACTCAAAACACACAGCAATACAGTGATAACACCACAAATGGACACCACACCAGTTTAGGAAAAATAAAGTATCTTTATCTAAACTCAACAAGACCAAAACTACAAAAATACAACATACATATAATAAGAATATGACTTTTCAAAGGTTTCAAGCAACTTGGTCCATAGAAAACTATGGTTGCATGATTCTACACAAAGTGGGTCAAAATTCACAAGGCCAAACAGCCGCAGAAAAGGGAAGTGTTGAGAAACAAAGAGATGCAACAGTTCTGCTGCACGCAGGACAAGTGATGCGTCAAATCCGTACTGAAGGGGGAAGTGATGCGTCGACTCCAAGACAGTTCTAGTCTGTGGGCGATGCGTCGGAAAAACTTGCTGCACAGGTGCGATGCGTGGAAATCCGGGAGGCGCTGGTGATCGATGCGGCGGCAGCAAGCGGCGCTGCATCGGTTTCTTCAGCCGCGATCCCACGATGTGTCGGTTCTTGCAGCAACGACAGGCGCTGCGTCGTCTCGGCAGCCGCGCTGCGATGCGTGAAGATTCTTCTCACAAGGCGGTGCTGCGTCGGGAAAAACAGCAGCAAGAAGAGTGATGCATCAGTTTTTTTAGTTCTTCAGGTTTACTCCAGCTCCCAACAGCAGGAACAACCTCCACAGGCCCAGAACTGGAATAGGCACCTCCTGGCGGGTCAGAACTCTCAGCAGCAGAGTTCAGGGAAGCTGAGGGTGAAGTCTTTGTGTCCCTGAGACTTCAGAACAGGAGGCCAGCAGACACAGGCCCTTGGAGATTCTTCTTCAAGCAGGTTCACAACAAAGTTCTAGTCTTTGTCCTTTCCTTGGTTGAAACAGCAACTGCAGGCCAACCCCATACAGCACCCAGGAAAGGGGCAGTACTCCTCCTCACAGCTCTTCAGCTCTTCTCCTTGGCAAAGGTTCCTCTTGAGTCCAGAAGTGATCTAAAGTTCTAGGGTTTAAGGTCTACTACTTATATCCCATTTTGTCTTTGTTCTCTTTGTGCAAGGGTCTCTGAGTTCAGTCCAAACCAGTTCTGTCCTCACAGGTGCAGTATGGCCACAGGGGGTGGAGACAGCATTGTGCAAGGGAGACAGGCCCTATTCAGGTGCAAGGAAATCTCCTCCCACTACTCTAAATGCAGCCAAGCCCCATTCAGCTCAGCTCTGAGTCATCAAGGAAGGGCCAGCACACCTCAACCCCCCTAGTGGCTGTCTACAGTGAATGCACATCCCCAGCCTCTGTCACTCCAAAACCAGACAGTCAATCCACAAACAGGCAAAAGCACACAGAATGCTTAAACAAGAAAATGCCTACTTTCTAAAAGTGGCATTTTCAAACACATAATTTAAAACCATCTTTACTAAAAGATGTGTTATTAAATTCAGAGTTCAGGGAGCCTAAACGTTATTTCTCTATCTTGTCAGAATGTGAAATTATACTTGTAAGATGTTACAAAGTATCTCCCATTCTATCCTATGGTGCAGATAGCCTTTCAATAGTGAAAAACGAAATTGGCAGTATTTCACTATCAGGACATGTCACACACACCAGTACATGCCCTACCTTTCACATACACTGCATCCTGCCCATGGGGGTACCTTGGGCCTACCGTAGGGGTGCCTTACATGTAAGAAAAGGGAAGGTTAGGGCCTGGCAAGTGGGTGCACTTGCCAGGTCGACATGACAGTTTAAAACTGTGCACAGACACTGCAGTGGCAGGTGTGAGATACCTTTTCAGGGCTACTCATGTGGGTGGCACAATCAGTGCTGCAGGCCCACTAGTAGCATTTGATTTACAGGCAGGCCATGGCACTCTCAGTGCACTTTACTAGGGACTTACCAGTAAATCAAATATGCCAATCAGGGATAACCAATTGTAATAACAATTTACATAGAGAGCATATGCACTTTCGCACTGATTAGCAGTGGTAAAGTGCCCAGAGTCCTGTAGCCAACAACAACAGGTCAGGAAAGAATAGGAGGAAGAAGCAAAAAGTTTGGGGATAACCCTGCAAAAAGGGCCAAGTCCAACAGCATTTGCAATACCAACAGACTTTCTCAACAAAAGTAGTATTTAAGACTGAAATTAACATGGTGGTCTAGTCAAATGTAGGCGGAAAACATTCAATTGCCAGCTAATAAAAGCGCAAAGGAGTTGTGTCTGATCCGGAAAGATGAGGTATGATCTGCCGTAAGGCAGTATCACGCAAGATTCATGGAGAAGGTCTACATTATTGATAAGGGACCTGGATCGGATGCAGAACCTGTGCCAGCTCCTACCAGAGGTCACCAAGACCAAGCTCAGGTGTATAAAAGGTGGTCCAGCTCACAAACCTCAGCATATGCTGGATGAATACTCCTGTTTATGAACATAGATCTCTGGTGCAGGCACTTTCAGTTAACCTGCATCATCATCATCTTCCGCCAGGCTATTTGGTGGTTCAACATTCATTAAACAGGACACACTGGTATGCTACACACTTGCCAAGGACAGCAGCACACAAAGAAGGGAATCTATGAGATGCATAGCATGACGGAAATCACTGCCACCATCAACGGTAGCCACAGCCCATTAAGGTACCTTATGACATCCTGTGTGTGTACTTTCACAGGCATGATTATTTGATAAGTGTACAGAAAACCTCTAAGGGCATCTACAGTATCACCAATGAGCAGTGATAGTATTCAAGGGTATACCAGGGTAATTCCTCTCTAACATAGTACAGCAGTCATTGATCTGCAGTTATCGATGTCAAATAGTATGTATCATTCCACCGAAGGCTCACTATATAAAAGGAATAGTGTATTAGGGACAGTGCATTCCTCAAAACATGCATCAATTTTGATGGGTACCCTACGAATTATTATGCCAAGGGATTAGAGGTATCATTAAGTAATGGATATTACAATCATGTGTCTGGAAACAGAGCTTTGATGATGCAAGTCTCATCAGTTCCCTGCTAAGCCCCATGGTTTCAGGTGAAAAGTTAGATTTTTTCAACCAGCACATCCATTCCACTCATCTCTACAAGACGATACAATGAAACTGGAGCCTCGATGAGTTAAAAAAACTCATCTCAAAGCCAGAATGGTTCGCAGCTGTGGTTGGAAGCTCCTAAGTGTAATTCCCAATCTTGGACATAATCCTCAAAGAAATGTGGCGGTCTGAAAATTCTGGATTCGCGTACTTCACCTGCACCCACAGGAATAGCATCATTACCGCATACTGAAGTTGCACTGTCGATGCCTCTTCCCTCATTCATGTCACCCTCGCCACTCAAACCCTGTCTTCTCTCTTCATTCACAGAATTCCTCCTCCCCATAACAACTCCACCACCATTCTCAACAGCACTTCTCAATCCACAAGTAGATTTCCTGAGTAACTCCTCATCAGCCAACATAAAACTGCTGATTTCACCCTGACCCTGTTCGCCCTTGACGAAGACACTGTCACCCTTCTGGTACAGCGCTACCATGCGATGATTCCATTTATTGTCATTCTCCAACACAACGTAACCCTCATATACCTCCTTAACCTTAAAAGGCCTCCCAAACTTAGACAATCCACCAGTCATTCTCCCATGTTTTACCTTCACCCAATCACCAGCTTTCACCTGAGTCCTAATAATTTTTTCACTGCTTTCTATTGCTGCTTCACTGCCATTTTCAACCAGCCACTCAGGTGTCAACTTCGTACCTGCCTTTCTCCCCCTCATCCTCACAAAAGGGGAAGTGCTGGTTACACTAGTCACAGTTGTGTAATGAGCCCAAATCATGTCATTCACCACATCTTCCACATCTCTGCCACACTAGTTTGCCATCAAAATAGCACCCTTGACCACACGGTTGACCCTTTCCACCATTCCGTTGGCTTGAGGGTTGTAAAGACCTGTGCGATGGTGCTTTACTCCACAATTTTCCAAAAATGCCCTCATCTCATGTGAGGTCAGTTGTGTCCCATTGTCCGTGATCAAGAGATGGGGTAACACTCCTCTGAATAAACTTTATGCAAGGTTCAGATGGTATTTTTTATAGTCAATTCTTAAACAAACTTCACAATCAACCACTTGAAGTGCATTTCCACCAACACTACAGCATTCTTAACCTCTCCTCTCTGAGCACACATGGGCCCAATAAAATCCAAAAAACTGTGCTCCATGGCTTCCCTGGAGCAACTATATGTTCCTGCACCACCCAAACTCCTTTTTCAAGCCTCTTCTCACTCTCCCTGCAAATCTTACACTGTTCCACTCATTGTGTGATTTGATCATCCATACCTGGCCACCAAAACATCTCATGTGTCCTGTTTTAGTAAAGGTTTGCCCCAAATGCCCCTTGGGGGCCAAGCTGACAATCCTCCCACTGATAATCCTCCCCTTCAAACCCTCTGGTGGCACAAATGTATCATTCTGCATGATCACATGCTCTCTGTACAATGTCAACTCATCTAACACCTTCACGAATGGTCTCAAGGAAGGAGCAATAGTACTCTCCCTCCTCCCACCACCTACCACCAATCTCTTCACACCCTCTAGTACAAGATCTCTTTCCATACATTTATTCCACTCAACAGAGGTAAAAGCTCCACCCGCACACTCTTCAACATCCGTCACGCAAGCTACTGCTCCCTCCTGTTCTTTGGCCAATATATCTTGCCCATCAACCTCCAACCACTCTAAGGTCATTCGAGAGAGACAGTCAGCTTGGACATTTTTCCACCCTGGAATGTGTTCAAGCTTATATCTATACTCTTGCAGTCTTGAGGCGAGCCTAGCCAAACCAGAAGACCACTCACCCGCACCACCTGGAGTCAACACCTTTACCAAAGGTTTGCAATCCGTACGGATACAAAATTCCAACCCCATAGGAAGGTCCTAAAATGTTCTACACTCCATGCAGCAGGCAAAGTTTTGTGATTGATCACTGAGTAATTCCGCTCTCTATCAGTCAACAAGCGAGAATTGAATGCCACAGTTTTTTCTCCTCCCCTTCACAATCGAGACAGGACAGTTCCTATTCCACAAGCACTGGCATCTACAGTCAAAATACAGCTCCTCCAGGTATCAAAAGGAACCAGGATGCCCGCCTCATACACATCCTTCCTCACCAAATCAAATGCCTCCTGTTGATCCACTTCTCATTTGAACATGCACCCCTTCTTCAACAATGTCCTCAAATCTTCAGTCTTTGCGGCAAAATTGCTAACAAACTTCGAATAATATTCGATCAGCCCCAAAAAGGAGCGCAACTGGTCCTTGTACTGGGGAACACGGGCTGACCGTGTGGCCTTGAGAAGATCAGTTTTGGACTTGACTCTTTGTGTGACCTAGGTACTTAATTTCCTTGACCAAAAACGTGCACTTTTCTTTCCCGAGAGTAAGCCCTGACACACACAGACTTCCTAAGACAGCCCTCAATACATCATTATAATTCTACCTTGACTCCCCGAACACCAATATGTCATCCTGACAAAAAATGACCGGCTCTAGTCCTCTTAAAACTTCTGTCATCATATGCTAGAATACCCTTGCAGCAGAGGAGAGCCCGAAGTGCATCCTCGTAAATTGGAACGTGCCTTCCATCATGACAAAAGCCGTCAACTCTTTGGAGTCCTCATGCAACCTAATTTGATGTTATGCGCTTTTGAGGTCAATCTTCAAGAAGTATCTCCCTCCTTTAAGAAGTAAGAGTACATCATTTATATTGGGCACAGGGAATGTGTCAGTGACCACATGCTGATTAAGACTATGGAGATCCACACAAAACCTAAGCTTGTCGTCACTTTTTTTGCGATAACCACAGGGGAAACCCAATTGGTGGCCTCAACAGGTTCTAAGACACCATCCCTGATCATGTCTTCCAGCATCTTCTTTACCTCCCCTCTCACGACCACGGGTACTTTCCTCAACTTATGTTTCATCGGAATGGTTCCTTTCTTCCACACTATCTTGTGCATGTACCCCTTCATTTGCCCCAGCTCCTCCTTAAGCACATCTTTCATCTCACTCAGTATCTCCTCCACCTCATTATCATCCACTGCCATGACTTGGTTGAGAGCATGTGGATCTATTACAATACGAAGCTCATATTGGTGCCACTAACCCAAAATTGGCGGTCCATCTTTAGCCACATACACCTTCCCTTGAATGCATCTCGACTCAAATTCAGTCGTGGATAAGAAACAACCCAACACATCTATATTTTCGTCCTGAAAATCCCTAGAAAGTGACCTTTGAGTCCATTCCCTTTCCCTCATCACTTTCGATACACTAGTGAATCGGCCAGAATCCACCATTAGTTCCATTGTTTTGCCAGAATCCACCATTAGTGCCATTGTTTTGCCAGAGGCAACAAATGAAGCTCTTGGCCTTGATTTTCCCCCTGCTTCAAATGTTCCAGGGCCCACCATCAACACCCAATCACTGTGCTCTTCTTCCCACATTTTCTCCTCAGCAACGGCCACCCGAGACTTGCCACTGTCTTTGCACATGCGGGCATAGTGCCCTTTGTGACTGCATTTTCTACAGTCTTTGCTGACAGCAAAAAACATCTTTGAATCACTTGAATGAAGAGTGCTCCCGCACCTTGTGCAAGATTTAGTTTTGAAACCTCTCTGTACCTTACTGCAGTGTTTGTTGCCAGAATTAACCGCCCCCACATTGTCCTGAGAGTCATCCTTTTTCCAATGGCATCCCCGCAATACCAGGGCCTTTTACATTTTTCTTCTCCAACTCCTTCATGCACTGTTTGGAATCCTCCATGATCTTTGCAATAGATATTGCATCCCCTAATAATGGGTTCTTGGCAGCCCACAGCCGTTCTTGCGTTTCTTCGCTTTTGCACTGGACTATGAGCAGGTCCCTAATTAGTTCCTACGTCATTGCTCCAAACTTGCACTTAATGGATAACTCACGTAGACTTGATACAAAATCCTCAAGAGATTCCCCTGCCTTTTGCGGCCGGGTGTAGAACTTGTATCTAGCCATCACTATATTCTCCTCTTTTGCAAACCTATGCCCTAAGAGCCTTTGGGCCCCCCTGTACACATCCTGCACAACTTCAATCAATCATATCATTTGTAAAGCGCACTACTCACCCGTGAGGGTCTCAAGGCGCTGGGGTGGGGAATGCTGCTACTGCTCGAAAAGCCAGGTCTTGAGGAGTTTTCTGAAGGTCAGCAGGTCTTGGGTCTGCCGTAGGTGGATGGGGAGGGTGTTCCAGGTCTTGGCGGCGAGGTGGGAGAACGATCTGCGACCGGAGGTCGCTCTTTGGAAGCGGGGGACTGTGGCGAGGGCGAGGTCGGCGGAGCGGAGCTGGCGGGTGGGGGTGTAGAAGCTGAGTCGTCTGTTGAGGTACGTTGGTCCGGTGTTGTGGAGTGCCTTGTGTGCGTGGGTGAGGAGCTTGAAGGTTATCCTCTTGTTGACCGGGAGCCAGTGCAGGTCTCTCAGGTGGGGAGTGATGTGGCTGCGGCGAGGGATGTCGAGGATCAGGCGTGCAGAGGCATTCTGGATGCGTTGGAGCCGTCTCAGGAGTTTGGCCGAGGCTCCTGCGTAGAGGGCGTTTCCGTAGTCCAACCTGCTGCTGACGAGGGCGTGGGTGACCGTTCTTCTCGTTACAGTGGGGATCCACTTGTAGATCCTGCGGAGCATGCGGAGGGTGTTGAAGCAGGCGGAGGAGACGGCGTTGACCTGTTTAGTCATGGAGAGGGTGGAGTCGAGGATGACCCCTAGGTTGCGTGCGTGGTCGGTGGGTGTTGGGGCGGTTCCCAGTGCGGTCGTCCACCAGGAGTCGTCCCAGGCCAAAGGGGTGGATCCGAGGATGAGGACCTCCGTCTTGTCCGAGTTCAGCTTCAGTCGGCTGTTCCTCATCCATTCAGCGACGGCCTTCATTCCTTCGTGAAGGTTGGTTTTGGCAGTGTGGGGGTCCTTGGTGAGGGAGAGGATCAGCTGGGTGTCATCGGCGTAGGAGATGATGTTGAGGTCGTGCCGACGGGCGACGTGGGCGAGCGGTGCCATGTAGATGTTAAACAGAGTTGGGCTGAGGGAAGAGCCCTGGGGTACGCCGCAGATGATCTCGGTGGCTTCGGAGCGGAAGGGGGAAGGCGGACGCTCTGTGTTCTGCCGGAGAGGAAGGAGGTGGTCCAGTCCAGGGCCTTCTCTTGGATCCCGGCGTTGTGGAGGCGTGTTCGTAGTGTGTGGTGGCAGACCGTGTCGAAGGTGGCTGACAGGTCCAGGAGGATGAGGGCCGCCGTTTCTCCGTTGTCCAGCAGGGACTTGATGTCATCGGTGGCGGCGATGAGGGCAGTCTCGGTGCTGTGGTTGCTGCGGAACCCGGACTGGGAAGGGTCCAGGATGTTGTTCTCCTCGAGGTAGCGGGTCAGTTGTTCGTTGACGGTCTTCTCGATGACCTTTGCCGGGAACGGGAGCAGGGAGATGGGCCGGACGTTCTTGAGGTCCTTGGGGTCCGCCTTGGGTTTCTTGAGTAAGGCGTTGATCTCGGCGTGCTTCCAGCTCTCTGGGAAGGTTGCTGTCTCGAAGGAGGTGTTGATGACTTTCCGGAGATGGGGCGCGATGGCTGTGCTGGCTTTGTTGAAGATGTGGTGTGGGCATGGGTCTGACGGCGATCCGGAGTGGATGGTGTTCATGATCTTGATGGTGTCGTCGTCGTTGATGTTGGTCCAGGAGAGCAGGCGGTTGGTGCGGATGGTGGTCGTGGGGGCGGAGGTCTCAGTGGTTGTCGGGGCGGTCGTGGCGTTGAAGCTGTCGTGGATGTCTGCGATCTTGCGGTGGAAGAAGGTGGCCAGCGAGTCGCACAGGTCTTGCGAGGGTAGGACGTCGTTGCTGTTGGAGCTGGGGTTGGAGAGTTCCTTCACGATGTTGAAGAGCTCTTTGCTGTTGTGCGCGTTGTTGTCTAGGCGGTCTTTGAAGGAGGCCCTTTTGGCGGATCTGATGAGGTGATGGTGTCTGCGGGTGGCGTTCTTGTGGGCTGCGTGGCTGTCCGATGTTCGTTCACGGAGCCAGATCTTCTCCAGCTTTCGGCAGGTTTGCTTGGAGGCCCGGAGGTCTTCAGTGAACCAGCTGGCTTTCTTGTTGGTGTGACTGTTGGAGGGTTTCTTGATCGGGGCAAGGGTGTTGGCGCAGTCGTTGATCCACTGTCTGAGGTTGCGGGCGGCGGTGTCGGGGTCGGTGGGGTCGGCGGGTGGGCTCTGGGCGAGGGTGGTGGTTAGCTGGTCTCTGGTGACTTTGCTCCAGCAGCGGCGAGGCATCTGTTGGGTGCGGTGGTGCGTGGTGGGTTTCTTGAAGGTGAAGTGGATGCAGCGATGGTCGGTCCAGTGGAGTTCGGTGGTGTGGTTGAAGGAGACGTGGGGGCTTGCGGAGAAGATGGGGTCAAGCGTGTGACCGGCGGAGTGGGTGGGTGTTGTGACGAGTTGTCTGAGTCCGAGGTTGGCTAGGTTGTCGATCAGGGTGGTGGAGTTGGTGTCGTTGTTGTTCTCGAGCTGGAAGTTCAGGTCCCCGAGGAGGATGTAGTCCATGGAGGCGAGGGCGTGTGTCCTGACGAAGTCGGCGATGGAGTCGCTGAACTGTGGTCGGGGTCCGGGGGGTCTGTAGATGAGGGTTCCTCTGAGGGTGGTGTTGGGGTCGGTGTGGATCTGGAAGTGCAGGTGTTCGGCGGTGCTGAGGGTGTCGTCGGTGTTGGTCGAGACTCTGAGAGTGTTCCTGTGGACGATGGCGATTCCTCCTCCTGCTCCGTTGGTGCGGTCCCTGCGGGTGATCTTGTAGCCTTCCGGGATGGCTATGGCTATGTCGGGTGCCGAGGCGGGGTTCAGCCAGGTCTCCGTCAGGAAGGCGACGTCTGGGGAGGTTGAGTCGAGTAGGTCCCAGAGTTCAACGGCGTGTTTGCGGGCGGAGCGGGTGTTGAGAAGGATGCATCTGAGGTGGTTGGGTTCTTTCCTGGTCGGCACCATGGTGGGGCGGATGCTTGTGTAGCTGCAGTTCCGGCAGGTGAAAGTTCCGTGGGTCCGCTTCGGGCGGCCAGGAAGCAGGTGTGTGATCGTCCGGTGTTGAGTGCGTGGAGGGTTCTGGCATCGTAGCAGTGTCGGGCGTCGTGGCGTTCGCGGGGTCCAGGGGTCCTGGCGCTGGGTGCGGTCCAGGCGCGGATGGGCGCAGACGGGCTTGCCTTAGGCGCGCCCGCTGCGCGCGTCTGCTGCGCGGCCTCCATATGAGGGGATGTGGGAGCGAGGAGCAGCTGGGAGGCGGGAGCGGGGCGGCGAATGGGATTGCAGGGGGGCGGGGCCGCAGCGGCGGGAAAAACGGGCGGGGGCCGCGGGAGAACTGGGCACAGGAAGGAAAAACAAGTCTGGGCAAGAAAGCAAGTACAGGCACAGAGGAATAAAAACAAGTCTGGGCAAGAAAGCAAGTTAGGCACAGGGGAATAAAAAGAAGTCTGGGCAAGAAAGCAAGTACAGGCACAGAGGAATAAAAACAAGTCTGGGCAAGAAAGCAAGTTAGGCACAGGGGAATAAAAACAAGTCTGGGCAAGAAAGCAAGTTCAGGCACAGAGGAATAAAAACAAGTCTGGGCAAGAAAGCAGGTTAGGCACAGGGGAATAAAAACAAGTCTGGGCAAGAAAGCAAGTACAGGCACAGAGGAATAAAAACAAGTCTGGGCAAGAAAGCAAGTTAGGCACAGGGGAATAAAAACAAGTCTGGGCAAGAAAGCAAGTTAGGCACAGGGGAAAAATACAAGATTAGGCAAAAACAATGCAGGCAGAGCCGTGCAGCAGCGCGGGGAGCGACCTCCTTGCGAGCAGGGTCAGAGGTCGCTCCTTTCACCGCTGCGCGGCCTCCATATGAGGGGATGTGGGAGGGAGGAGCAGCTGGGAGGCGGGAGCGGGGCGGCGAATGGGATTGCAGGGGGGCGGGCAAAACGGGCGGGGGCCCCGGGAGAACTGGGCACAGGAAGGAAAAACAAGTCTGGGCAAGAAAGCAAGTACAGGCACAGAGGAATAAAAACAAGTCTGGGCAAGAAAGCAAGTTAGGCACAGGGGAATAAAAACAAGTCTGGGCAAGAAAGCAAGTTAGGCACAGGGGAAAAATACAAGATTAGGCAAAAACAATGCAGGCAGAGCCGTGCAGCAGCTAGGGGAGCGACCTGCCTGCGAGCATCTGCCTGTGACCATCTTTGTCACGTAATGTTAGGTATATATTTTAACATATGATGGCCTTCTTTACCTATTGTCCCCAACAGCAAAGCTTTGTTTCTTTCAGCTGAAAATGTCTGGCCATCTAGTGCAATTAAATAGTTCTCGAACAGATCTGTCCAGTCCTCCCAGTGAATAGACGGTTGGCCATAGTGCTGAAGGAACGGAGGAGGTATAACTATGGAGAATGAAGCCATTGTAAAGATGCAGTAAAGAGTAGGGAACTTTGTAGGCAACAGAATGCAGTGACTGGATTCACCCTTTTTTTTCTATAAACACCAAAATGAAGAGTCAGTCCCAAGGTACTTTACTCCAAACTCAGCCGAGAATTGCCTGTGTCACGTGACGTTCAGGAAGAACACTATACACAACAGTGAGATGGCGTGTGCTGGCGATAAGCACTTGAAGCCTACGCTCTAAATAAAGCAAAGGCCACACCAGTGACTAAGCGCGTTGCCTGGGGGGCACTCGATCACCAGGTTAGTTCACTCAGCACATGAAAAGTCAATACAAGTGATGCCCGTCACAATAGGCAGTCCACGCGAAGAAAGGCTTGATGCACGTCACAAAGGGCGGTCTGCACTGAGGACGACTTGCGGGCAGGTTGGAGTTGTTACAGAGCAGGGACGCTCTCGGGCAGGCTCATGTGCAGGCTTGATGGTATCACAACAACTGTTGACACACGAGGGGCACTGGTCGCACTGCCGACACACGATAATTTTTACTTACAGTTCGCCTTTTAGTTTTATGCCTCATCGCCAGTGTCTTCTCCCCTTTTCCAGTCATTACGCTCATCACCCGGCAAGCTTGCCAAACTCACTCCATTCCTGTTTCTCGAAAACGAGTGTTGTATAGTTTATCTCAGTTATGCATTGTATTTTCCCACTTATGTATTGTGTTTCCCTTTAATTGAACGTGGGCTGAGAATGGCATGGAATACTCTGTGAGTTCCTCAGGGATTCCAATCCAGGGCGTCAGTTGCTACCGGTGTCCTGGAGTGGAAGCCGTGCTGCCTGGCGCTCACCTGTTTCCTCCTGTGTTTATGAAATAAACCTTGAATCTTCACTGCGTCCTTTCATCATTACAATTGGCGACGACTACAAGAAAGAACCCACAAGGATTTCTACTTTCAGATATTTTTTTTATTTTTCCGGTTGTTGGAAATCTATCATCATTAAGGCTCTTGACAGTCTAGTACTCCACATCATCCTTTGAACGGATTCTACGCTACTCTTCTTCAACCCGTGATCTCTTATGAACATTCATTGGGTAAGATTTTCAACTTACTAGTTGTACAATAGATCGTTGCGGAACTGTCATCGGCCGCATCTTTCGAGCGGGGGCAGTGTTCCTTGCTCGAGCGCAGCCTCCGCACACTTGGAATTCCTGACGTGACAGTGTGCCGGGGCATGCGCAATCGGCTGTGACACGCACCTGTTGCATCATCATTACAACGAGTAGGGTTCCCACCTTGCTCGCCAATAGGTGCCACTTGTTGCTTACATACAGCATGTCCTGGTCACTCTTCAGGCTTCACCACAGCTGTGACTGGCGCTCGTCGCCAAAAAGTGTGGTGAAGTACGCCAGGACTCTGTAGTAGTAATCAATAATTTATTTGTTGAAGCCTAAAGAAACGTGATAGTCCTCTCACCGGTCACAGCTCAGCTAACGAGAGTAGAATCTCTACACAATACATGTGCTTCACGGAACCCTCCTGGATAAAGATTCTAACCCACGTTAAAGAAAAAATGTCTAAAGCACCTAACCACATTACTACAGGTTACTTGTGGTGCTTTCTGCAGGGGGCTTTGCCTGGCAGTTTGGGGTGGACTGTTTCCAAGAGGGGCAGGGTCTTTACTGATTTGAATAAGTCAGACTTTTGTTAAGAGTGGCACAGTGGGTGGAAAACGATGAGTTGGAATGCTACTTAAATATCAGTGCCTTTATCACCAATACACACAGATACTTGTGTTGTCATGCTTTGTCTCATGGTTGGGAGGGTTCATAATTCCTTCCCATGTTTTCGTCTTCTTTTATATCAACACCATTTGGCAGTGGCTTTTAATCCCATTTATAGTTCAAAAACAAGTCTTTCACCTATTTAATTTGGTCGTCTCTCCTCATTATTGTTTTTGTCAGATGAATACAGCACGTGTTTGTATTTCATCAGAGGAGGCTCATATTGGAAATCGAACGAGTTATATGCTAAATGTTGGCTACAGGATCCGCGTATTCCAAGTAGGTTTAAAAGCCGTGCCCCGAGTGAGCCTCGGTAGGAGCAGAACTAAGAGTAACTCTGGATATTGACAAGAGTAAAGCAGCGCTACATGTACAAGCACATCAAAAGTCCCCTGTGCTGCATGGGTACAACATGCAGGCAAATTCAAAAAGAAAGGTGTTCCTTAAACATCCTACCAGAAAATTTCAGCGTTCTATAAATGTTTCCAGGTTCGAAGTATAATCATTTATGATTTATGCTTCAATGATTGATACAACCTTAATTAAAAAAATAAAACAAAGATGAGGAGTTTTCAACTGCACATTAATCCAAGGCCATGGTCTCCTTGTAAACTGTTGAATTAGCCTAGGCACAATATCCCGAGGAGCATTTTCGCCACTGTATACTGAGCTGCAGTATTCCATTGCACAGGCCTACCATGGGCATGCTCATTTGGTGTGGTAGTGTACAGTAACCCTCCATTTTTCACACAGCCTCTTTCCATATGACGTCAGTCACCACTGTACCCCCTTCTCCCTCCATCAATGATATCTCGTTGTGCTTGCTCTTGCCACTCCAACAATCTTTGTTTTTTAAATGTTTTAATTAAACTTTTTTTAAATGCTTGCATAAAGCAGATAAGCACGTCTCGTTTTGTACCATGTATCAATTACTTTGATACATGGTGATTTGCATCCTACTGCACTTTTTCAGATCTTTTGTCTAGTATGTAAAAGATGAAGGTCAAAGCACCGTATGCATTCAACAACAATTAATAATATTTACTACTTAGCATGTCGAACACCCCGTTTACCCTCTCCTCAGCCTGTTTTGTGGGTGCCAGTGTGTGATAGCCCAGCAGGCTTCACACTCAATTCATTCCTGGGCACTCTTTTAATGACGATCCATGTGATCATACCTAGAGTGTCCTCCTTTTCCAAACAGTGACCCATCTGCATTCATTAGGTCAGTCAGTCGGTCAATTATCTTTATTTTTCAGCATTTATTTTCTACTACATATAATGTGCAGAGAGTAAAAAGAAAGACATTAAAAAAAATCTAAAATTAATTACATTAATAAAACAATATTACAATCAGTATAAAATACATTAAAAACAATTACTAGTTCCTTTAGAATTCCAAATAAATCTTATAAAATTTCACCCCTAGGAACCTGGAAAGATAGGTGTTATAAAGTGCTCTATGGCGACTGATATAAATACATTCACATCTTAAGTGGACTTAGGGTTCTCAAGCTAAGCAAGCTCTCCTCAATTTCATGCAAGACCAAAGGAATGAAGCTAACGCAAAACATACAAGTGGGTCGTTACGTTTTTAAAGAAATAAAGTGTTAGGCGACATTGGCTAAAACGCAAAAGAGGTAGGATGTACCTTGACCTTTGTTCTTTATAAAAACAACAAAAGAAGATTAAATGAAGATCAGACTGCTCAGAACTACCACTACAAGGGCATGCTGTTAAATCACTAGGCAAATACCTCTTCTGTGGGAAACCCATCATCAGGGGGATTAGTTTAAGCAGGAACCTCACCAGATAAATCTATGCTGTAAATTCCCCACGCTGTCTAAATAAGAGTAGTCCCCCTCCATAGTGGGGGGTCATTTGATATAACCTTACAGAAAGATTTTAAATAGTTTTTTCTTTTAACTCGTATTCTGCCTCTAATGCAAAAATTGCCTTTAATGCAAAAATTGCCTTTAATCTAATTTTAGGGAATTTCAAGCAGCTACTAGGGTTTGTATACAACTCGGCCAGAACTAGAGAAGTCAATATGGACTTTACATACTGCAACCAAACGATCTTATGTGCGTTATCCAGTGATAAACAATCTTTTATTATCGTTTGGGTTAGATTGACAGTAGCCCTCCTCCAGATCGTGTGCCATAGTAGGATGGGGGCAAGCCAAATACTATCCGACCCATATGGTGAACCTAGTTCAATATGGCAATTGTAATTCGAACAGGAGCGAGGAAGGGCCAATAACCTCTTCAGAAATCTGTCTTCTAGCCTTTGCAGGCAGTCTGTTGCCACCATACCCCAGACCCCTGCCCCATACTTAACAGCAGCACTATATACCTTTTATATTGTCTTGATAGGTTTTGACTCCAACTTTTTGATAAAATTAAAGAGGCTGTCACACTTCTCTCCATTACAAGAGCCCTATTGGCCACCATATTAGCCAGGATGGCTTTTTGTCAAAGAAAACCCCTAAATAGGGGAAAGGTCCACCACTTCCAGCCTTCGATTCCCTATATAGAAGGCTGGGAGTTTCTTAAAAGAGGATGTCCCTGTCACCAGTACAAACGATTTTGATTCGTTCACTCTCAGATCCAGACTTTTCATAAAATCTACATAGGCCGCTACAAGACTTTGTAATGCCACCCCTGTTCTTGCTATTAAAAAAGCATCACCTGCATATGCCAGTATTGGAAGTGGAACTGCGTTGAAAGAGGGGACGTCTGGAGTAGAACCTACGACTGCAGTCTCTACCCCATTAGTATAGATTGAAAATAAAAATGGGGCAAATACGCAGCCTTGTCTAACGTCCCTCGAGATCTGAATAAGTCTTGTGCACTCCCCCTTTTTGCCGTAATGCACACATGCAGTGGCTTGTGGGTACATCTGGCGGATAAAATTAATTATTGCTACATCTATACCCATCTCTTCCATTATTAGCCATAATTTAGGGTGGGTCACACACTCAAATGCGGCCGATAAGTCCATATAGGCAATAGAAATCTGCCCTTTCTTGGCTGTTGTATATTTTGCGAATGTCAAACTCAAGCTCAAACACTGATCTATCATCCCCCTGCCCCGTTGAAAGCCATAATGTACTGATATCAAAATGTTCTTCTAACTGACCCAATCCTCCAACCTGTTCAACAGTAAGCGCCCCATCATTTTTGAGGTGCTGTCCAAGAGAGAGATGGGTCTATAGTTCTGCGGTAGAGCTTTATCCCCTTTTTTATAGATTGGGGCTATTATAGTGATTCTCCAGGAAGCTAGAGGTCCCACCTTACACAGAGTGTTAAAGATGTCAGTCAACAGTGAGACCCAAAGTTCTTGATGCCCTAGGAAGAAATCTATAGGGACCCCATCTGGCCCAGGGGCCTTGGCAGTACTACACTTGGCCAGCCCACATCTTACTTCGGCCAAATTAAATACCAGGTGCTCCGTAGATGCTAACCACATTATGTCTGAGATGGTCGAAGATTCCTCCACTGCCCCAAAAATCGGCCCAAAATGAGCCACCCAGGCATCCTCACTAACGTGGGTGTCCAGCGTTGGCTCACAATCGTCTTTAAGGAAGGGAGCTTTATCACTTTCCAAAAGTCCCTGCTATTCTTGGTAATTGCGGATTGAACCAAGTTTTCCCATGCATCCTCCCTCAGTCCCTTTACCATGGCTTCTCGAGCTGTCCTATAAGTTTGCGCAGCTCCACTGGCCAAGATCTCCGGGTGACGCTCTGAGGGCGCTATGGAGGTCTTTTAGAGACTTTAAACAAGTAGCGTCAAACCAGCAGATCGGGGAGGCCTCTTTAGCAGATTTGGATCGAGTCAGATTAGATTTGATTTCGCCCAGTATCTCACAAAACAATGATGATAAAGAATCGGGATGTAAATCGGAGTCCAAACACCTTAATACCACCTGTAACTTAGTAGATAGAATCCATGAAACCACTTTCTTCTTATTAATTTGGTCCTATTTTAGCTGAAAACCATTATTTCTAGCAAGAATTGGCTTTGGGATTTTTGCTGTTAACTGTGTGTTACCGCCCTCCCAAATCAAAGATAGAAATAAAGTTGCGTGATCACTGTATACGAAAAATTTGGAGTTAGCTTGGGTTATTTTCCCATGCAGGGATTCAGAGGCTAGATCATCGTTTTTGTTGGTTAGCTTAGTCAATCAATAGATTTTTGCCATGATTCTTCTTTCTTCACTAGCCATTTTAGCACTGTGATTTCAGCCTCTACCCAACTCCTTATTCCACCCACTCGACTCAACCCTGAGACCAGTAACCTCTTCTATACAGTTAAGTATTCGAGTCCAGTATGATGCTAGTGTTTGGAAAGTCCAAAACATATGCAAGAGATCAGCCTCACTCACCCGACAACTAGGATATCTATCTGACACCCCAAGAAGCATTCTGAGCAGTCTGCTGTGCATCAGGTACGTGCGGTGTAATAAATTAAACAGCAAAAGTTTGAACCTCACATTTCAGGCAACAGTTTTAGGATATACCACCATTTTTTCCAGTCACCATCTGAAGTGGCCCTATTCACATCTTCCACCCACAGTTCTCTTAGCACAGTCATGTCCACCATGCCTGATATATCTGGTTCCTCGCTTGGCGTGAATTGTCCTGTTTAATTAGTGTAATGACATGTGTGTCCAGGTGTGCAGTCATTGAGCCTCATGCTTTATGTATCATCTCAATCACACTATTAAATGCCAAAATTTGTCCCACTTGGATCAAATGGGACTGCTGGAGATGTTGAAACATATAGACTTAACGATCCTTAATCAAGTCCCAAAATGTCTTTACCCCTGCAGGCACCCATGGATCTTATTGGCCAATTTATGCAAAACCGGTAGTGACAATAAGGGAATATCTACCACGAAAGACACTTTGGAATCAGTGCGCGATAAAATCCTAGTCATACGGTGCTTCGCAACGAATGTCACTCTTGTATATTTAACATTTTTGTCCCGGCCAGACAACCCATATCTTAAATCCATGCTGGTTGTAACTGAGAGACACCTGGCCACTCATTGCAATTGTGCAGGCGGGTAGCAGAGCTCCATATTCAGTGTTCAAAGTCCCCGTCCATAGCAGGGAGCAGTAAGTTTTTCAAAGCACATTTATGTCGGTGACCCTCCCATATCAGATCAACCAGCGTGCTATTAATCCTCCAAAACAGACTCAGAGCAAAATAATAAAATAACATTGGAAGGATGATCATTTTTGATAGGGCTATCCTACCCTGAAATCAAATAGGGAGCCTTTTCCAAAACCCAAAGGACCCTCTTATTTTTGCAAGGCAACTCAATATGTTACCAGCTATTAGGTCCTCATCTAACCGATATATTTGTATACTGAGTTATTTAAAAGCACTCCCCTCCTATAGAATAGGGGACACAGCCTCCTCTCCCAGAAGGAACAATCTCAGTGATGTACAGGATGAACACAGATCTTTGTGAGATTAACCCTCAGGGCCCACACCTATACAAATTATTTAAGTGTTAATGTTAATGTTAATGTTATTGGGACTTATATAGCGCAAACTGTTACCCGAAGGTGTCCTGGCGCTGTGTGAAGTCCTGGCTGAAACTACGTCGGTAAAGTTCTAGGCAGGTTTATTTAGAGAAAAGCCATGTTTTTAATGCCTTACGGAAGACTAGGAGATTATTCATGCTTCTCAAGTGGGGTGGGAGGTCATTCCATGCTTTGGCCGCATTGGCAACAAAACTTCGGCCGCCCCAGTTAACCTTTTTTACCCGGGGCACCACCACTAGATTAGCATCAGAAGACCGCAAAGCTCTTTTAGGTATACCTGCGAAATTTTTGTTTTAGAAAGTCCGGCCCAGTTCCATGTAAGGCTCTAAAGACCAGACATAGCGCCTTGAACTGAGAACGCTTCCTGACCGGAAGCCAATGGAGCTCTTTTATTTTGGCTGAGATCGATTCAGACTTTGATGTACCTGTAAGAAGTCTGGCTGCAGCATTTTGAAGGATTTGTAATTTGTTCAGTGATCCTTCATGGATCTTAAGATATAAGCTATTGCAATAGTCCAATCTTGACATTATTAGCGCAGTGACCACTGTTTGTTGCGCCTCTTTAGGTAAGAATGGCATTATTTTTTTGCATGATCTAAGGGTGTATGATGTTAAAGAAACCACTTTATTCACCTGGTCCCTAAAGCTAAGTTTATCGTCTGTCCACACTCCCAGCACCCAGCTCATGGTCCACATCTTCAAACACCAGCCACAAGTACAACAGGACATCATCTGTGTACAGCTAGATAATGTACATATCCTAGCCTATGACTATCCCAAATGCTCACCCTCCCTTTTATGTCTTGAGGCAAAGGGCTCCATGGCCAGAATGAACAGAAGTGGAGAAAGTGGACATCCCTGTTGTGTCCCTTGCTCAATTGGCATGGAGCCGAAATGGTCAAGCCTGCTCTTACTCTGGCTTTTAGGTGTGCGTGAAAGAGGCAGATCCATCTAAGGATGCTATCAGCAAATTCCATTATTTTTAGGAATGAATAAATATTCTCATTGCAAAGTGCCAAAGGCTTTTTCTGAATCTATTGGCATAACTCAGTGATACTCAAAGTACGGCCCCGCTTGTGGCACTCTTGACCTTTACATGTGGCCCACCCTGGTGAACAACAGCATGAGCTGCTGTTTACTTGCTGAGCATTGATATTCAGAAAAAAATGTTAAATAAACGGGCAAGCATTTATTTGCAGGTTAAATGAAGTTACGAAGCAACTAGGGTGGTGTCCTGCACCACTTAACTTTAGTTGGCCTGCAAATAAATGCTTTTCTTTTATTTAACATTTTTTTAGATTTCTTTACAGAATCCCTGACCCACCCAGACCCCCTACAGCCACCCTGCTGGCATCAGTGCAGCCGTCGGTCACCCCACAGACCATACTTTGTGACCCCATGGCAAATGTTTGTGAGTACCCATGGCATAACTGCTGGTGATGGCTGTGTCGCGGCGCATTCCACCATAACATGGAACAGCAGTATACTATTCACTGCAGTGCACCTGTTAGAAATAAATCCTGTCTGATTGGGGTGGACCAGTTCTGCCATCAAGGGATCCAGCCTGTTAGCCAGTGCCTGACTAAACCCTGTGGAGGCCCCTTGGCAGTCGAAATTTCAGGGCCCCCTCCCAAATTATCTCCTAATGCCCAATACACTGGATTTTTA
Organism: Calotriton arnoldi; assembly: GCA_963921515.1. Taxonomy (NCBI): domain Eukaryota; kingdom Metazoa; phylum Chordata; class Amphibia; order Caudata; family Salamandridae; genus Calotriton; species Calotriton arnoldi. The sequence continues at coordinate 142,545 of CAWUFW010013371.1, forward strand.
TACAAACTAACAGCTGCCAGAAGATGAGCTTTTAAGAGACAAACTGTTATGTGAATCTGATGTCTCTGGTTTATGTTCTTTGGTTACATTAATACAGTATTTTCTCTATAGAGGCTTTAATGTAAAGTGTTCGTTTCTTTGAGTTGATTAATTTTTTTTCTATCTTTTGGAAACAATAGTTAAGAAAACTTGATTGTAATTTTCTTTCAAGATCAAATCAATATGATTTTGATCCGTTGTCGTGGGCCCCTAAAAGGAGTGGGGCCCATAGGCTGGTGCCAAATTTGCCTATTTGGTAATCCGGGACTGCTGTTAACAATAATCTTTGCCAATTTCTTATAATCAATATTTAACATCAATAAGGGGTCATACACTGTATGTGCTAGCAAATCTTGGCCTGCTTTTGGGAATGTGACTATAATTGCCTCTTGCAGATAGTGGCAGTGTCCCACCATCATATACTGCTATATAAACTTTCTGTAGCTTGGGAGCCAAAACCACAAAATAGGTGAATAAAACTTCACCAGGAGTCCATCCCCTCCCGGGTTTTTTACCAGTGGCCAACACTTTGATGTCAGCTCTAATCTGTTCTGTGCTTAGTGGGAACTCCTGATCCGGCCTTTGTGTCTCACTGAATTTTTTTAACCCCTGCATCCCTCACATATTGAACCATAACACCTTTATCACATTCGTTAAACTTGATAATAGTCTGACATTACTATATTGTGTGGTCACTATATCCCCTCCTTCTTTCCCTAATACCATTAATAGCCCCCGATTTTCCTAATTTCTTATTAGTCAAGCTAACAGGCAACCTGTTCTTTCCCCCCTTGGCATGCTGCCTGGCAGCTGCCACTTTATAGTGCAATTTACACAAGCTATTTGTCAGCTCACTTTGTCTTATTTAAGTTAGTGTCGCTTCTTCAAACTAATGTGCGCATGCTGCCACTTCTCTGTCGATTTGGGCTATCTCCTTTTCAAGGAAGAATAGTGTTTTGCCTCAGCACTGCGTAGAGCCCATGCGTTGTTGATATGCAAATATCGCTTATATGTAGACTTTAAATGTGTCCTACTCTATTCAGGCGTCATCTGGTGAGGTTTTGTTCACTTCAAAATACTTATGGATGTGTAACCCTATTGTTTCCCTGACCAGTCTATATTCTAGGCTATTGCATTACTAGAGGGTGACAGATCAGGCCTGTGCTTCAGCTCTATTCGTAATGCTCTCCTTTGTGCTCCACCACTGAAGCTGATGAATATGCCAAGGTTCAATACAGAAAAAAAGACACTGCACTGCAAAATGTCAATTGGAAATGCACAAAATATTACTGTAGTGCTTGTTACGGGAGGACTACTGCAAGAACTGTGTTTTTATTAATGTGAGAGAACACAACAATCTCACAAATGCCACCGAAATCAAAGTAAGGCATGCACTACAAGGTTTAAAAGAGGCACACACTAGCTCCCAAGAGCCCACTACTAAAATTTTAAAAGATACACTCCTTAAAGTCCCTCAACACAGCACAGTCCGCTACCAGCTATCCCCACTTTGAAACGCTTAATACCATGAACTAAAAAGCCCCAGTGATACTCCTCCTTCTCCTCGAAGATACGAAGACATTCAAATTCCTGAGCACTTAACCAACACACACAATGAGGAATCTTTCCTCCCACATGACAACCTTAATAATGACAAGTGCATTATTATATTTGCTGAAGAAGATAACTTACTAAGACAAGACAATGTCAAGCATGGATGATGGATGGGACATTTGATCCATTGAGGGATTCATAAGGCACTTGGCTGCTTCACTCAGAAGCGTCCCGGTGCTAGCCTGCAGATGAAATTACAGAAATCTTACTGGTTAGCGAAGAGGAATGCCTTTAGCCTTTTCCTGACTACGCTTTCTGAGTCCAACATCCTCAGTTCCATTGGGAGAGCATTCGATATCATGGTAGCCAGTAACAAAAATGAACAACCGCCCGATCTGGCCTTGTGGAATCTGGGAGACTGCAGCAGACCCTGATTCGCAAAGCGCAAGGCTCTTGAAGGATGATAAAGGCAAAATCTATTTGAAAGGTAGGCAGGACCTTTTTTGTGAACTGCCCGGAATAGAATACCAGAGCTTTAAAAGTAATACGCTCTTTAATCGGGAGCCAATGCTATAACTTAAGGCCCACTTAAATTGATTTTAGCTTAGGCACTTGAAGTATAGCTATTATTGCTATGTTCTGGGCCAATTGAAGCTTCCCAATTAGATACGCAGGAGTGCCCAAGTATGAAGAGTTTGCATAGTCCAATCTGGAATTGACTAAGGCCAATACAATTGGTTTACATGTCTGAAAAGGGAGCAGATTCAAGATCTTTCTCAGTTATTTCAGGGTGCCAAAACAGGTGCCTGTCACTGCCCTAATTTGATCTTTAAAAGATAGATCCTGGTCAAATTTTACTCCTATTACCACTTTGGCTGGTGGCTCGCCAAAAGAGGATGGCCACCTCTGTAGCAGATTGAAGGGATTGACTTTCCTAAAAAAGAGAAGCTCAGATTTATTAGAATTGAGCTGTAAAAAGTTTTATGCATTCAGATTGAGACCTAAGAGAGGCCCGCCTGAAAATTCTCATTTAAGACAGTGTCAATATGCTCTAAAGAGAGCATAAGTTGCGTGTCATCTGCGTAAGACACTAAATGAAAGCCCCAATGCTCAAGAATTTTAGCCAATGGAGACTGGCATATGTTGAATTAGGTTGGACTCAAGGCTGAGCCTTGAGGGACCCCATGATTCAATTCTTTGTACCCAGATTTGACATGGGGAAGAAAGACCGCTTGCCATCTGTGTATTAGGTAGGAACATAGCCAATCTTTGGCTTTCCTCACAATACCGACAGAATATGCTCTGTCCAACAGGATGTCATGTGAAACGGTATCAAAAGCCGCTGATAAATCTAACAGAACCAGAACCGCTTTGGTCCAAAATGATTTTAACAAACTCTAAGACCTCCAAAAACACAGTCACAGCACTGTGACTTGGGCGAAAGCCCGACTGAGATGGGTCCAATATTTCATTAGATTCAATAAATTAAGCAAGCTGTTTATTTACCAACTTCCCCAACATTTTACCTAACGATGGGAGCAGCTAGATTAGTCTAAAATTGCTCAACATGGGCGGGTCGGCAGTCAGCTTTTTTAAGCTTTTTTAAGAGAGAGAGGACCTGCTCTATTTTCCAGCCTGACAGGAAAATTGCAGAATCAACAGACTAATTAAAAAGCTCATTTATTACTGGATTTAACATAGAGGCCCCTAATTTGTGTGGGGGCAAGGGTCTAAGGGAGAACCAGACTAATTCTGACTATGCTAAGGAAATCTTCATAAATTTGGACAGAACAGAGCGATTTTGCCTAACCACGCTGTCGCTATCCTGATTGATAGAGACAGCTGTCCTGTGATTATCAAGGGAAAGGTAGGTATCAGAGATTTTTTTTTTAAACTGTCGGAGAGACTATCACATAGTTCTTGTGAGGGGAACAATTTTTGTTGACTGCCCCCTGGGGATAAGAATGCTTGAACTCTCTTAAAAATATCCTTGGCTTTGTTATTTGATTTATCTATTTGATCAGCCAAGGATGCAATTTGTGCTAGTCAGATCTTTTTAGGATGAACTTTTAACCCTGTCTTGTACACTTTCTTCACCTCCGCATCATAGGACTTCCTCCATTTCCTCTCTGGCCAGTTGCATTAATGGTTTCCTTAACGCACAGAGGAGTTAAACCAGGGAGAAGGCGGATACTGTCTTTTTGTAACATTCTTTCTCAAAGGGGCCAGTTTATCAATGGCCCAAGATAAGAAAGTATTGAAGAAGGATATATTGGTATCCAGATCAGCCTTAGGGACTTATTACCGGTACAGCGGTCCTGGGATTGGCGTACTCGTGGTGGCAGTCCGACCACCGCCACCCCTGCAGGTTCGCCCGCCGTATTTAAAGGGTGGCAGTCAGACCGCCAGAGCACCGTCGCCCCCGCCATGTTCCGCATCGGTGGCGGTGTGGAAAGGGGCAGGTATATGCTGTCGCTGCCAATGCCTGCACCGCCAAGCATATTCCGAGTTGCATTTCCACTGCCCATTTCATGGCGATGACCCCGCCTTGAAAAGGGTGGGGGACATGCAGTTAAGGGGATCCTAACAAGGCCCATGGGTGAATTTGCCCATGGGGGGCCTGACGGGGGGCACATGTTGTGCCCCCCTATATCTGCACCTTTGTTCCTGCACTGTGTGGCATGCACTACATGGTGTATGCCACACCGTGCAGGAACGTGCTGTAGGCGCAGTCATGGTGGCGGTCTGCTTGCTAGGCTCTCCTATGAGCCTAATAGACCCCCGTCGTGACACCGCCGCTGCACCACCTGCCCACCCTGGATTCAACTCAGAATCCGAGAGTGGGTGCACCACAGGCTTGGCAGTCCCCGCAGCGGTGGTGGTCCTAAAGGGGGAACGCCAAACACGTAATCAGGCCCCAAGTGTTAAAAGCCCAGAAATCGAAAGTAAAGCAATTCCCTCTCTGTAATTTTGTACCATGGGCGAATAGGGATAGAAGGCTTATGAACTATCCATAGAGCCTGATAATGATACTGAAAGAGGTATGATCAGACCAGGTTGTGGGAACAGGGTTGTCCACTTCTAGCTCAGTGCAGTTTGAAAAACTTATATCTATCATATGGCCTCCTTTATGGGTGGGTCCAACTACCTTCTGCTGAAGAGCAATGTCCTTCATCGTCTCCACTAGATTAGCCGCATCATTATGTTATGTTATATTAAAATAAGGATTGTCCACATTAACTTTAAAGTCCCCAAGTATGGTGAAATTGGAGTATTTTAACAGTAGCAGGGCAGCAGTTTTTGTGAGTAGATCTCTAAATTGGCCACCAAAACCTGGCAGCCAGTAAATTAGCATTCCTGATAAGGATGCTGTTGTAAGGGGTAAAAGAAGTCCATGCAGCCATAGAGTAGATTGCAGAAGAAGAATTTATAATACTTAGTTACAAGGTAAGTTTCAGGTAAGTAGGTAAGTAAGTAGATGATAGAGGATAGCCCCACCAGGAGCAGCCTCCCTGCTGCTCAGCCTGCACACTTCAACTGACACTCAGCACATCATCAGGCACCCATGCATTCTGTGACATCACCAAGCATTCAGCATTCCACTCATCACCAAGCCCCCCAGCACTCACCCTGGCTGAGCAGTAAGGAAGTTGAGCTAAGAAAAAGGTATGGCAACACTTAAGTCACAACATATCTCCTTTCCTTAGGAAAACTATTGACAGAAATAGTGCGAAAAGCGAAGGCTTGCATATAAACCAAATAAACCAAAATGAAGAAACTAGGAGACAAAATCACATTGCTAAATCATTAAATAAATTAAATTCACAAATAATTGATAGAACATTCATAATTCATAAATGCATTAAAATCACGAAAAGAATTGATAGAATATTCCTAAAGCGAACAATACTTCCTAAAGCAATCAACACTTCCTCAAGCAATAAATACATTAAAGTCATCCCCCATCCCCTTTCCTTGGGGAACATACAGATACAAGCATACCTTATAGTCACATACAACACACACTATACCTCTGCCCCAACAAGAATCTCAGGCAATACTCTTAACACAGTAAACAAATACACAAACCTGCAACACAGCACACAGGTAGTTCAACTTAGCACTGGGGTACACCCAACCCCACAATTCAGTACTAGGGTACACCCAACCCCACAACTCAGTACTAGGGTACTCACCCTACACACTGTACTAAGGTACACAACCTTACAACTTAGCACTGGGGTACTTAACCCCACAACACAGTAATCAGGTAATTAACCCCACAACACAGTATTAGGGTACTCAGCCCTACAACACCGTACTAAGGTACACAACCTTACAACTTAGCACTGGGGTACTCAACCCCACAACACAGTCCTAGGGCACATCGCACTAGGGGACAACCAATCCTACAACTTGCCACTAGGGTACTCACATCCCTACAACTAGGCACTAGGGTACACCCAACCCTACAACTCTGCACTAGGCTACACCTAACCCCACAACTCGGCACTAGGGTAAGTCCAACACTACAACTCGGCACTAGGGTACATTCAACCCTACAACTAGGCCCTAGGGTACACCCAACCCTACAACTCTGCACTAGGTTACACCCAATCCAACAACTCAAAACCAGAATACACAACCTTACCACACACACACCATTATTAAGCACACGAGACAAGCAAAACAAAGTAAAACATACAATCCTATGTCAGAGCATTCAGAAACATGTCAAACATTCAGAAAAACAAATGCCACACACCTTGGAAGACACGGGCTCTAACTCAGTGGACCCGTAAAAGCATGGACTAATAAGCGTAGGCAGGAAACCAAAGATAGCATCAAGAAACAACCAGTCAGCATGCAGTACCAGCATGCAGCATAACAGTAAATTCACAATGGCATTTAGCATAAACTTAAGCCGAAAAAATAATAGCATACCCCCATACACCACCATATATAGTAAACAATGAACATCCACACCAAATAATCAGACTAGCACACATCAACATAAACAGAAACAGGTTATCGCATGAAATAAACATTGCAGCATAATGATCACAGAAATTAAAAAATAAAGATAATAGAACATCATCAGCAAACTGGGGATGGCAAGTATTGGCAGTCACAAAAATATTCCAAGTTCCCCTGGTGAGCGATCCCTCACCCGGCATTCCTCTACAATACCCAGCAACATGAGAGACAATATAGCATGACAATAACCTTCCCTGTAGAGCATACCAGTCTCAACTTCCACCAGGCTTAATTTGTATGAATTGAAATGAAACTAAAAGTGTCTGGTCTTACCAGCATCCCAAAGCAGTAAATTGTTAAGGTGAACGCCATGAAGTTGTCCAGCAGACATACCGCTCTATTCAATTTCACTTTTACTGATCAATTAAGGGGAAATCGTCAAGTCAAACGGTACGACACTCCAGCATACCAAACCATTAATTGCTGGACCTTTATTAAAAAATGGCACCTTCCATTCGGCGCGATGATGTGCAGAGGAAACCCACAAGTCTGCGCTCTAGCTTCCTCAGAATGCCGCTGCCTCGCAGCCACCCACGCCAGAGTGCACGTGTCAGTCCACGCAAGAAGCAGGAAATGTCTCATCATGAACACACGCTGCACAGCGTACCGTAGCAACCCAAAGGACATGTGCACCACAGCAGGAAATGTCGCATCAATCCAGTAAGTGGACACGCGCTCCTCAGCGTTCCACAGCGGCCAAAGGAACACATGCTCCACCGCAGATGGTCTTACGGCCCATTCAATTACCACGCAACAGTAACGGCACAACCACGCGGCCCCTTTAAATGCTGCACAACGGTACTGGCAAGGGCCTACTCAGCACCAACTGAGCAAAGCACCCACAAAATGTAGCTTACCAGCTATGTACACCGCTGATCTCAAAATAGATTACAAAGTCCCCGGTACCTGGCAGTTTCACTTGAACAATCCACACAATCTTTGACTCTTGATGCTCCCATCCAAGCGTTGACAGTATCCTTGAAAACACAGTGTTGCTGGGAATCCCCAAAACACTGTAGATAGCCTTCATCCACATGAATAATAGATCATGTAACAAACAGGTGTGCGCAGGCAAGAAAGTTTGTTGGTATCAGCACATAAACTTCATTGATGTCAAGAAGGTCAAACGTCCCAGGCTGCAGGCTGTCCAGGTGATGAGGGACACTGGTGGGGCTAACCAGAGTGTTCCTTTTCCTTAAATTCAGGTTCCTTAGTTCTATTTTCTTCAGCAGGTTCATATACAGTCTATCTTCTCCAACACGTAGGTTCTTTCCTCAAATCGTCGCCAGTGTTGTAATGGGTAAAAGAAGACCTTGTAGCCGTAGAGTAGATTGTAGAAGAAGAATTTATTATACTTAGTTACAAGGTAAGTTTCAGGTAAGTAGGTAAGTAAGTAGATGATATCAGATAGCAGAAAGCCCCACCAGGAGCAGACTCCCTGCTGCTCAGCCTGCACACTCCAACTGACACTCAGCACATCATCAGACACCCATGCATTCTGTGACATCACCAAGCATTCAGCATTCTACTCATCACCAAGCACTCCAGCACCCTGGCTGAGCAGTAGGGAAAGTGAGCTAACGAAAAGGTATGGCAACACTTAAGTCACAACATATGCATTATGGGATAACTTAAAGGAAAAGAGCAAGCCCTCCATAGACTCCAGCCCTTCAAGTTTCCACATGGTGCAAGGCAGAGCAGACTGATAGATAATCGCAATACCATCACCTCTACAAATCAAAATATGCCCTAAACCATTCACTCAGATGCACACCATACATGGTGAATATGAAAACAAAAATATACCATTTATATGTGCCTAGCTGCCTAATAAACAAAGTGGCACTTACTATGAACTACTAAACTAGATTAAAATTAAAACACCAAGCCTCCACATAAAGTAATAATAGACTTTGTCCAAGCCATCATCCAAACAATACTTCAACTATACCCACACCCAGCCGTACAATGCTGTTACTACCATTTTAACAAAAACATCTCCAACATTCTGCACTAAGGGGCCGATTACGATGCGGCTCGTAAAGGTTCTGACATACAGTCAGAGCCTTTACAGCCGCATTGTAATGGGCCGCTGAGTTTCCTTTCCGACTGCCTCATTACGATGGAGGCGGTCGGAAAGGAAACCAGACGGTCATCCCGGCTGGCTTCCAACGGGCTCGGTGAGCTCGTCCACCAGTCGGAATCTGGCCTGTAATCTCAAGGGCGGGTCTTTTCACATGACCGATGCGGTGTCGGGCGGAAGTGATTCTGCCCGACATTGTAATGACCCCCTAAATGTAGAATACGCAACAAACAGCCAAATTTCCTTTGAAACTTTAAAAAAACTGATTGCACTGGCCTATGTCCCTGAATCAGAGGTAGCTAACCATTACAACCTCCTTAAAGAAAGTTCATTCTACCAACTAGACAAACACAAACTAATTTCCCTAATGGACTACTTTGAAGGCACTTGGATTGGCAGACTGCACTGCTCAGGACACAGGCACAAACTCAAATTCCAAATTCCATGGTGAATGTCTATGACAGCAGCATTGCTTAAAAATCCAAAACCAACAACGCAGTAGAAGGATGGCACAATGCCTTCCAGGCCACACTAGGGAGAACCGAACCAACACTTAACAAATTCGTAGAAGCCCTACAAAAAGAACAAAGCTACCAACAACTAAGAATCGAGCAATGAGTAAACCAAATTAAACCTGAAATTAGCAAGCAAACCAGTAGAATGTACGACATGCTACAATGTAAAGTTAGAATCTTTAAAAACAATAAGGGAGTACACTACTTAGAAACATTAACAAAATCTCTAATATAAAATACCAAACTTCCTACAAGAAACCAACAAATGTTAACAAAGGAACAAAACCACCATAATTACAATATTTTTAATAAACATTGAACAATGAATATTATACATCAGTCAAAATAACATATAAATAAATTAGAAAAAAGTCTGATACATAAAAATAATGTTTACTAAATAATTAGAAATCAACACATCACCAAGCATAAATAACAACATTAGAAATAACCAAAAATGGAACCAAATAAATGCCACACCTAGAAATGTAACACAAGACATTGAAATTACAGCACATTTGCATACATGACAAAATATAACGTTTTCCTCCCACAAATAACTAACTGAATTAAACTTACAGTTCTGTAGTTGCAGATCTTCATCCATATTCATGTTGTCAAAATATAATCCACCAAAAATGGTACTATTAAGTCCAAAAAAAGACCAAAAATTACAAAAATTAAATAGGACCAAATTAAATCCAACAAAGCAACCCAATGCCTTAAAGAACCATAAACCCCCCTCCCCTCGCCAAAAAAAGAAATGCTCCAGGAAACCCAAAAAATCCAAGGAAATCAAAAATAAAAATAATGATTTACTAGAAACCAAAATAATTTTCTTTAGAAAAGAAAGCAAAATCTACTTGTACATAGAATAACTTTGGATACATAGACCTTTAACAAAACATATAAAACCCACCCACAAAAAACGCTACTTTTAAATACAGAATAAACATTTCATTACAAGTATAAGGCACACAAAATATAACATAACATTATCTAAATTAACTCAAAACTACTACCAAAATCTGGTTAGGCGTAACTCAGACACTACTACACAAATAAAACACAAACTCCTACTAAAAAACTTAAAATCAAAAACCCCTGCCCCAAAACCCTATAAAAAGACTTCAAAAGGTTCTTACCTTATCCGACGATCAGCAGCATATGACTGTAACGCCCTCCCAAAAATACAGACTAAAAGTGACAGGAATGAACTACAAAAGTACACATAGTGAAAAAAAATGGCCGCTAAATGAAAACTAAAAAAAGGAATTCTCCACCTAGAAAGCAATGGGACTTAAAAGAAAAATTGTTAAAAAATGTTATTAAAATGTTTCAAAAATGTTATAAAAAATATAAAAATGTAAATAAATGTTTAATGAAAATATAAAAGTTCTGTAAACTATACAATAAATAATACTACAAAAAACAAATATAAAAATATAGTATTATTTGTAATATACTTTAAAAAGTACATAAAATGTCTTGGAAAAAAATATTGTTAACAAATATATATGTTTGGAAAAAAATTGTTCCATATTTGCAAAAATGTTGTTAAAATGCAAATCTCAAACAATGTTTAAAAACATACATAGCATGTTTTATATTTCAAAAATGTATAAAACATATTGTTTAAAAATACTATTGTTATATGTAAAAGTATATATACATGTTTTAAAAACGTAAACATATAAATACAATAAAATGTAAAAATACAAATAAAATAATAAACTTTCATGTATTTCTCTTGTAAAAAACATGTTAATATTAATTATATATGTGAGAAATGCAATACTTAAATGGTTACATCTAATATTTAAACTTTAATCAAAAATGTTACACAATAAATCTCCCACTTCTATTTAAAACAATATAGTCATTATGTTCTACACGAAAACCACAAAATTACTGTTCCTGTACCATTCTAAGACATTTAGAGAAAGAATATTTGCAAAAATGTTGTTACAATGCAAAATATCAAATGATGTTTAAAAAACATATTTAACGGTTGATATTTCAAAAATGACTACACATATATTTTAAAAATAATATTTTTTATGTCGATATATATATATATATGTGTGTGTTTTAAAAATGTAAACATAAATACAATAAAATTTAAAAATAAAAATAAAATAATCTGTCGTATTTCTCTTTGTAAAAAATGTTTATTATTAATATGTATGTGAAAAATGCATGTTTACATCTAATATTTAACCTTTAATAAAAAATGTTACACAATAAAACTCCCATTTCTTCTGAAACCAATATAGTCATTATGGCCCTCATTAGGATGGTGAGCGGACCGCCACCGGCCCGCCTGCCAACCAGGGTGTCCATCTCACCGCTGCATTACAATGCAGCCGGTCTGACCGCAGAGTTCGAGGGGGTAGGACCGCTGCATCTGACAGGAATCAAGATCCTGTTGGGTCGGATTCCTAACCCTACAATGGAGGTGGTGCCTGCGCAGGCACAGCCATAGGGATCAGGATATCCCTTTCACAAAATTACGTGGTAAAGGCATACGTGGTAAAGGAATGCATGCTTCAGACGCATTTGTGGATTAGGCTGCGTGGTAGAGGCACGCATGGTTTAGCCATGCGTGGCTCTATCATGCAACCCATTTTTTTTAGTTCATTCTGCCTGTATCAGATATTGTCATCAGCCAACCAGTGATTTCTAAGGAGAGTGACATAATATTGACTTACTTGTTTGGCTGTGCTGTCATGGACCTGAGTGTTGGTTGATTGATCACCGTGCACCTACCTGAAGTAAATATCGAACAGACAAAACTAACTTGTGTGATAAATAAATGTTCTGCCCATCCTGGACCACACATGACCAAGACCTCCAGTAAACCTGGTCAGAAATGGGGCTCCCACCGCCATGAAAAGGCAGACGGAAAGAGACTTTGGGGCCCCAAGCAGGGCTTCTTTTCCCCATAGGCTGCTGTTGAGTGGCCCTGGAGGACCATGTAGTGCCCCCACACATCCATGCACCTGTGTGCCAGGCACCCTGTTGTGCATAGATGTGCACAAAGTGCCTTTTTCTACTGTGGCTTGTGCTGCAGCCTGTAGTATGCTGTACACAAATGTAAAGATCAGTCCACGAAATGATAGATAAATCCAAGGGAGATTTATTAGGAAGATCCTTAACACCTCAGCCAGCTCACACAGCTCCAGTTCATCCAACAGCTTACCCTTTAATGCTAACATTCTGAATCCAAGTCTTAACTCTAACATTATGTCATTTGGAATTATGTGTGAATTACGTTCTACTTCTTACAATGGCTTAAAGTGCTGTGTACAGCATACTACACAGCCCTTTTCCTGGGCTGCAGTATAGAAGAGCACTTTACGACCTCCTGCACAGCGATCCTATCAAAATAGGACAGGTGGGACCACCGACTCATTGTCGGACGGTCACCTGCCGGATACAATGGGTCCAATTTAAGACATTTTGAGAAAGGTGGTGCACTCGAAAAGGTTAACATTTAGTATTCCCACTCCAATCTGAGCCATTTAGGGGAAGTGGCAGACACTAAGGGGCCGATTACAATGGCGTAGGAAACGGCTCCGACCCTCGGTCGGATCCGTTCCTACGGCATCGTAATCTCCTGTTTGGATTAATTTCTGACCGATCCATTTGGATGGAGTCGGTCGGAAATTAACCCAAACAGGATTTCCGAATGGATTACGACGGGCTTGGAGAGCCAGTCTGCCATTCAGAAAGGGGCCTGTAATCCCAAGGGCGGCTCTTTCTGCTCGAGGGATTACGATGGCAGATTCCCACAGCCTTTCTGTGCCGGCCTTTCTGACACAGAATGGCTGTGGGAATCCGACTTTGGGGGCCGCCAGCAGGGCCAAGGCCTTCGGATGGCGGCCTATGGTGCCCCCCTGTTGATCCCTGCACCCGGTGGCAGGCACCACTGCAATCTAATATAGCTTTTTAACATAATTAACAATATAAATAGCAAGACGTAAATAAAAAGTTTTAAAATTATATATTTTGCAATAAATTATTTATTTGATTAGGCAAAAATATGAATTATAAATATATATTGTACAGCAAATCAACTAAATAAATAATCATTTAAAAAAGAAGGGGCACATTACGATGGTGGGCGGAAGCACCACCGCCGTGCTGGCGGATGCAAAAAGCACCAGTTACCGCCGGCACGCAGCAGTCCACACGCCCGTCCAATTACGATGCGAAAAGTAGGCCAAACACCGCCGGCAAGCCAGCAACACCGTCCGCCATCAAAGTGCGCCCGTACACGTAGCGGCGCAGCCCAACTGACACACACCGTCCGACGAAACACGTCCCGCCCGGCGCATAAATTACGATGCCGCAAACAAACGGCTCCCATGGCCAAGAGATACCGTACGACAAACCGAAGCGGTAACACGGATGCCGAGCACGGACAACGAAGAAGCGGCTCCCCGAGCATGAATCCAGCACTGCAGGCCCTCCCCATGCTTCTGCTGATGCACCACCAAGGACGCAACGTACCGCGGAGACGCAGGTAGGCACACACACAACAAGTGCACGCAAACGGCGCACACAGTGCAAGGGCGGAAAAAGCGGACAACCCCCACCAGCGCGTGTACACTACACATCCACCATTGCATCCACATATGACACACAGGCCAAATCGTAACATCGCGGAACACATGTGTACACACCACCTGGGACTAGGAACCAACCACCCCGTCACGGCCCCAAAGCGCCGATGACGCCGCCACACATGCGCACAACGCAGAGGCCAACCGCAGCGCCATGCATGCATCGCACACAGACACAGGGACACAACCAAGCAGCACACACATCAGCCCCACCCCGAACGCACATGACACGTGACAGGCCTGCCACAGACATGTCCCCAACGCCCAATTCACGGACAACACCCAACGCCACACAACCGACGCACACATGTCAGTGAAGACACGCAACAGCAGGACACACCCCAGTGTAACAAACATGGCGTAGCACACAGCGGCGGCAACACCAACTAGGAGAAGCAGGGCCCCTTCGGGAAGAGGAACGCCAGTACCACACAGAAACACCCATACCACCCTGCACATATGAACAAGACATATAAAACGGAACACCAAAGAGCCCGGGGACCGACAACAGGTGGCCCAAGAATAACATTCACACACAAGGCCCAACGCAGAGCGGAAAGGCAGCCTGCCGCCCACACAAGGGAGAGCAGACAGCACTGAATGACCTTCCATTCCAACTCCGAAACCACAGCCCTACGACAGAAGCCGGTGAATACAGCCATTGTCCAAGAATAGACCAACACAGGCATGCCGAGGAGACCGACCACAGGGCAGATAGCGCATATCACAGAAGCACACAACGGACGGGGAAGAAAGAAGAAAACACTCCCCCATGTCGGCCACATGCAAGTTAATTGGAAGGAGTCACACATCACTGACCTTGAACTGTCTGAGAAGCATGTGGGAAGAGGGCCCGTGTCCTCCAAACAAGCCAACAGAACACAAGTCCTGTCTCCCTACGACTACACAGAGCTCACAGCAACCTCGGAGCGTGCACATTGCAGACTGCACACACAGCCGGAGCACGCCACCTCAACGAACCGCTGCGAAATGGCAACCGCAACACACCTACCCAACTACGCCGAACAGCTCAAGCTGTACAAAACCAACCTGTTCCATACATTGGGATGCGATCTCCTGTCCCTGCTGAACGTAAGTTACCGACTGACTTACCGCATCACATTGTTCAGCTGCGTCATGCCCGTCTTCTACTGTCAGAGGTGTCCCTACCAGCATCCCGTCGAGATATGCCTCTCCAACCCGGCATGTCTGAAGGCGGACCTGCTACCACTACTCCTCCCTCTGGACGCACACGACAGGGCCTGCTCTGCCTATGGGGGCATGGCGTATGTGGCCAACATCGCACCCGCACTGAAATGGGACCACTGTGCCTCCACACGACGGATCATCGAGAACAGCTACATCGAATGTCACCCAGCATGCCCCATCATGGTCCTCCAAGGGACAACTTACGAACAACACCTTGACAGCCACCATCCGCTACATTGGCTGGCAAACATGTACACCACCAATGACATGGAAGCCCTGCTGGACGGCATCGCATACCTGACAACCTGTAAATTCGTCGGACCACAACGCAGGTTCCCGAGTGACCTATGATGTCCAACCCCGCACCCATGCTTAGCTTCCGCACGGACTGGCCAGTCACCACCACAACAGCCATACCAAACGACCGGCAACTGTAACCACACCATCAACGACATCGCCATGACATCGGATATGACCGGGACATGCACACTGTTCCCCATCACATCCAGGAACACCGCATGCATCGTGGGAGGCAGTGGCATGGGCTCTGTGTATCGCACCCACATGGACGGAACTGCACGAACAACCAGGACACGACATGGATCCAGCGCCCATGGACACACACACCGCTCAGTGGACATGAATAGGTCGCCTGGAGTCTGTGGGTGCTGCACCCCTCCCACCCCCGCCCCGGGAATCCCATACCAGGACCTTTGCATGGACGACAAGTGCATACAACAACAACACGACCCCAGTGACTGTGACATGTCCAGTAACCACCACATTGCAACAACAAGTGGCACGCCGCTGCATGCACGCAAGCACATGCCCTGATGTCATCTCACATGCACGCGTGCATGAGGAACAACCGCAGCAAACCTGTCACATGGAACTGAGATGGACTGTGCCCATGATGCCAAGCGGTCTGGTAGGCTACATGTATACCGTCTGTGTCAAAGTCCGCAGCTCCGCAGCTATACGTAAATGTACATTAGCACAGCCTTGGCCAAGCAGATGTCACTCTGAAGCCCACATCCCACATGCAACAGCCAATCACATGTAACCCCACACCCTATCCCATTTGCAATCATGCTCAGTATATCCTCAACATGTATTCCGCTGCCAGTAGTGTCCACTATACTGCATCACAGAGGACAGAAGACTCAATATAATGTTTGAAACCAAAACTGTCTCCGCTGACTCATTTCACAAGTACGAATGAGAGAGGATGAGAGTATGTGAAGTACACGGCAGTCGTGACATGACCATGTAGTCCACTGGTATTGGATGTCAACGCAAATGAGTAGCACTACTGTGAAAGACACACATGTGTCGTGTGAAGTCGTATGGACGCAGTGCTCAGGTGGGTGGGTGCGACGGGTAGATGCGCACATGCCAAGTTGGAGCACGCCGTGTTGGGAGGGGTCATGAACAGTACACCACCGCTTCCCTGGGCATTGTGAGAGGACACCTGTCGGGGGGAGTGAACACGTGTGTGCACAGCAGCCGGGCACACGTACAAAGCGGTACCAGGCGCACCTCAGCCCACCCTCTGTGGACAAGCTGGATCCTGTTGTGCGCCCGCCATGCCCCTTGACAAGGCACACACAGCCCCAGTCGACCAGGTGTAACCCCAACATAGTCAATCCGCACAGGCGATACAGGGCACGGGATGGCAGTGGAGCATGGTGTGTGAGAGGTCTCCTCGCGCTCCTCCTGGTCATATCACGCAGGCAATAGAACCTCAACGTCTAGCATGGCACAAGTCAAATGGAAGTGTAGGGGGACGCACCACAGCACGAGCAGCACTGACGTCACGGGAGGTGGCTCGCACCATCCCATCCATTGCCCATCATACCAACCACGCCACATGCCATTGCGACTAAGTGCAAGCGCGTGCGCCACCACCCCCGAGCCCTCCCCAGAGAGGCCAAAGAGTGAATGTGTGGGCCATCAGCCGCAGACGGACGCGGCCTGGCCGCAAGGGCAGCCACAGCCACTGGGTGTCGCAGGTGGCGGATCCGGAAGGCGAAGACTGTGATGCATAGTCCATGCAGGCCGGGTCTCCATTTGGGGCACCACGCAGGTGGACGGCGTCCCACCACACATCATACCCTGAGACAGCCCACTCGTGCAACTGGACCCACACATACACTCCTTGCCCTCTCTGGTGCGAGCTTGGGGCTGCCTGTGCAGGCGCTAGCCTCGCAGGTGAGCATGCATATTGGGGGAGCGAGGGGAGGACATGAGGGCTGGGGCGAAGATGACTGTATCACTGTCAGTAAGTACAAGGGATGACCCAGATGTGGAAAGGAAGAGACGTGTCCCGTGTGTACTGCAACTAGTCGCCAATCCAACTACCCCCCATGTCCGGAATGTAAGCCTGCACCTAGGCCCGCCCATCCGCCACATCGAACATACCACCAGCACAACAACCTTCCCATTCGAAACACTGACTGGGGGTGGCGACCAGTGTACAATCATGTGTAGCCTACCCACGCGTACATGTGGGCCCTCCATGATCCATGTCACCTGCGGCAAAGTCATGACATGCGCAATGAGGGAAGTGAGGAGAGCTGTCCGCCCCACGCGCAGAAGGTGCATCAGCTCCACAGACCCAGCAGCGAGTCCAGCAGGGGTCACATGTGCAGGGGCAGCTGTGCCTGGTGTGAAGGCACATGCATATAGACAGCACATCGACCAATGTGTAGTCTGCCCACATCTACAGTCCATCATCATGCGGACATAGGAATTGAACACAGGGCAACACATCTTCAGTTGGTGCACCCACCGTGACCAACAATGCGCAATCATCGACGTACCCGCCCTGTGCATGGCCCCCACCCAACGGAGGCCCATCCAGTGCCACCATCCCACACACACAAGCCTTCCACGGAACATGCTGTGTCCAATGGTCAGTACAGAGTCAGCGCCCATCTGGTGGATCCTGAACAGGAGACACATGCACACACATGCCAGCTCCCACTATGTACGTCTGCCACCTGGCACGTGCAATGTAACCTCTCACCTGTGACGTGTGACTGCAAGCACACAGCCGTCTTGGCATGGGGCTGTCAATGTGGACACCTGTCAATGTTTCGGGAGGTGTGATCCGTACAGTGCTGTACATAGGGTGCAGTGCTGACACCTACTACTGTCTCATATCCCCTCGTGCCACAGGTCCCACTTGTTTTGGCCGCTCAGCCTGTGCCCACATCGTCGTCGTCGTGTGCCATACTCATCCAGCCGCGGAAGCAGTTCCATGCTCAGCAGACATTCATGTTGCCGTGGCGTTGCCGCTTGACGGATATGCAGTCAGTCCCCATCAGCACGCCCCGCAAGTCATTGGGGCCTAGATCCCCATGTGCATGCACATGGCAGTGGTTTGTATCACTAGCCATTGCCATTGTTGGGAGACCTGTGTAAGTGTATTGTGGCCGTGCCGTCCCAGCTTGACAGCTGGGCTGTGGCTCATGTGCTTGCTCAGTCATGTCAGTGATGTGTATGCGAAATTGCTATGTGTCGTGTTGCTTTGACATGTGTCCTCTGCCATTGTCCCTAGGCGGAGACCGAACATTGACCGCCCATACCAATTGCTGGCGGACATGGACGATACAGAGGTTATTAGGAAGTTTCGGCTGGACAGGCCAACCCTGCATCGACTGTGTGCCATGTTAGAACCCCATCTCCGTCCCCGCAGGGTGTATCCGACTGCTGTCACCCCCACGGCTAAGGTGATGGCCGCCATGCATTTCTTCGCCACTGGGTCATTCCAGCACACAGTGGGCATTGGAGGAGGGATGTCCCAGCCCATGTTCAGCAAGGTGCTGAGGGATGTACTGGCAGCCATGATGCTGTACCGAAACAGGTACATCCGCTACCCCAGGGCTCGTGAATTGGCGGCAGTGAAGGGTGCATTCTATGCCCTTGGCAGAATCCCACACGTCGTTGGAGCCATTGACTGCACACATGTCGGCCTTGTTCCACCACAGGCCACTGAGCACCTGTACCGCAACAGGAAGCACACGCACTCCCTGAATGTGCAAGTGGTGTGCCTTGCGGACATGGTGATCACCCACGTGTGTGCAAAGTTCCCAGGCTCGGCCCATGACGCACACATAATGCGCAACAGCATCTTGCCACGACTGATGTCCAATATGCAACAGGATCGTGCCTGTATTGTCGGTGAGTATGTGGAGTGGTGTAGCGTGCTGGTTGTGCGATGCTGTCCCCTGTCCAGTTGGAATTGCAACGGTTCTCTGTGTCCCTCACACCCAGGTGACTCTGCGTACCCGAATGGGGCATGGCTGCTCAGTCCATTGAGGAATCCTCGCACCCCAGCAGACGATCGCTACAATGAGGCACATGGGAGGACCAGACGTGTGGTCGAGCGTACCTTTGGCCTCCTCAAGTCCAGGTTCAGGTGCCTGGACCGCACCGGGGGTGCGCTGGCGTACTCCCCACAGAAGGTGTGCCAGATAGTGGTGGCGTGCTGCATGCTGCACAATCTGGCCATTCGGAAGCAGATCCCCCTCATCGTGGATGACGGAGATCAACCAGGGCCCCAGCCCGCAGACCAGGACAGCTCGAGTGAGGAGGACAGCGGAGAGGAGGAAGCTGGTAATGTGCGGCAGCAGCTCATCGCCCGCTACTTCACTTGACGGTGAGTGTCCATGTACGACGGCTGATGTGGCTGTATCTGTGCAGGTGTGTGTGTGCTGTGTCAGGGTGGCCGTTTGTTCACTGCGTGCTGTGTGTCAACGCTCCATGGCCAGGGGTAGTATGCCACTGTTGGTGGCTGTGGCATTGTGCCCTATTGCTCTGTGCGATGTGTGTACATTGCTTGTAGTTGTTGACATGTACTGTGTGATGGGTGTGTGACACACTCATTGAATGTGCTCCTGTTCTGTCTCCCACCCCTAGGTCCCTACAGGCCCTCCGGATTCAATTGCCATGCCACGCATCAGGTGCCTTTCCGCCCAAGGTGGCCGTTGTATTCCGTACAAATAAAACACAGGGCACAAACAGCAGTTAGTGAAAAAGGTGCATTTATTACAAACTGTGACATGTGATTGTGTGTAAGGTGATGACAAAAGTGGTGCGTGCAGTGACAATGAGCTGTCGGTCATGGCTGCGTGATGATCAGGGTGTACCCACTGGTTCTATGTCCATAGTCCAACACACACATGCCATCCAGATGGCTGTGTGGAGTGGGATCGTAGTCCAAGTCAATGCAGTGGCTGGTCAAGGAAGGCTGGCGGAAGGCTGGCTGGCTGCCTCACTTGCGTTTGGAGCGTGCGAAGTCCTCCCGGGAGATCTGTTTCCACTTCGGACGGCCCCTTCCAAGTTTGCGAGGGGGTGCCTGCTTGCGACATGCTGGTGGTTGAGGTGTGCTCACTGGCTGTGGACGCAGGGGAACTGGACACTGCTGCTCCACCCTGCGCCCCGGCAGGTGGTGGCGGAGGGGGAGCTGCTGTCCCTGGCTGTGACCTCACCGCCACCACCAGCTGTCCCATGAGGTCCACGATTTGGCCCATACGGGCGTCCATGGACCTCAGCACCCCCAGCACCTCACGCGTGTCTGAAGCAGACCGGACCCATTGTCCTTGGGCCTCTTCATAGGCCCCAAGGACTCTGGCCATTTGAGGCAGGGCATGGCTCCCAGGGGAGGCTGGCGTTTCCCTGACCCTGCTGCTCCTACCAGTCCTGCTGCCACCGGCCTGCCCACTAGCCACATTGCTCACCACGGGTCTCGCTGTGGCTCCCAGGGTGGATCCAGTCGGCCGGGCCACCACCTGCGCTGGGGCTGGTGCCAGCGAAGACGTGGCGGTGGTGGCGGCGGTGGTGGTCGGTGCGGCGATGGTGGCGGTTGCGGCAGTGGTAGTGGCCACAATGACCGTGGGTGTGGCCGCAACGACAGTGGCAGCAGGGGGCTGGGAATGTTCAGCAGCCCTGGATGATGGGTTGGTGGGTAGGAGGGGTCCTGGGGAGCGGCTGGGCCCTGCCACACCAGATGGGCCTGCTTGGTGGTCCGTGTCCGAAGAGGAGGACAGATCCTCCAGATCCGTGTGTCCTCGTTGGGGGCTTGTAGGCTGGCTGTGCTGGCTGCTGGCTCCATCCCCAGCATCCAGCAGTTCGTCACCTGTGGAGAGAATGAGATTTGTTATTGTGTTGCACCTGGCGAAGTATGTATTTGTCGTCTGACATTGACAGTTCGTGCAATCTCGTACATGGGTTTCCCGGAGGCGTGTGTGTGGCTGTAGCATCTGTAGTTGTGTGTGCTTGGCAATGGGACTGTGTGCTGTGCACATGTGGCATGGGACGGATTGGCCATGCCGATGGGTGTGTTGCTGTGCCCCTACTTATTGTGACTCTGGTGTATGCGGGCTCCTGGCCCATCCTGGGTCTGGTTTGTACTTTGCTTTTGGTGTTCAGATGGGACGCTTAGGAACGCATATGGCAACATGGGGGCCATGCCCCAGATTCGCATTTGGGAGGGAATATGCTTTTGGGGTTCAAATGGAACGCTTAGGAACGCATATGGCAACATGGGGGCCATGCCCCAGATTCGCATTTGGGAGGGGATATGCTTTTGGGGTTCAAATGGAATGCTTAGGAACGCATATGGCAACATGGGGGCCATGCCCCAGATTCGCATTTGGGAGGGAATATGCTTTTGGGGTTCAAATGGAACGCTTAGGAACGCATATGGCAACATGGGGGCCATGCCCCAGATTCGCATTTGGGAGGGGATATGCTTTTGGGGTTCAAATGGAACGCTTAGGAACGCATATGGCAACATGGGGGCCATGCCCCAGATTCGCATTTGGGAGGGAATATGCTTTTGGGGTTCAAATGGAACTCTTAGGAACGCATATGGCAACATGGGGGCCATGCCCCAGATTCGCATTTGGGAGGGGATATGCTTTTGGGGTTCAAATGGAACGCTTAGGAACGCATATGGCAACATGGGGGCCATGCCCCAGATTCGCATTTGGGAGGGGATATGCTTTTGGGGTTCAAATGGAACGCTTAGGAACGCATATGGCAACATGGGGGCCATGCCCCAGATTCGCATTTGGGAGGGGATATGCTTTTGGGGTTCAAATGGAACGCTTAGGAACGCATATGGCAACATGGGGGCCATGCCCCAGATTCGCATTTGGGAGGGAATATGCTTTTGGGGTACATGCTGTGAGCCATGGGTGCCGAACGTGACATGTGTTGTGGCAGCATGACAGTGCATGGTTTGAGGTGTGTGCATGCTTGACATGGCCTGCATATTTGCTGTCTGTTGTGATTACTGGACATGGCATTGGACGCATCGTTATGAGTGAGTGATAGTTGTGTGCCAGCCAACGTATTGCAGTTGTCCCATCTCCTTGGTGTGCGTGCTGCCCTGTGCCATGTGCATCACTGCAGTGCTCGGGGGGGTGTGGCCCATGTTGTGTGTTGTTGCTCACAGTGTGTCGTGCGCTTAATTGACTTCTGGCACATGGTTGGTCATGGGCATGTATCTTAGCGTGACTGCTGTATGTGTGGCAGCTGTGCGGATGACATGCCTTTCATGAGACTGGGGCTGACGGATGGGATGGATGGTATGTTGTATGTGCATGGTGTGTCTGTGAGTTTGATGGGTTCAGTGGTGTTCGTGTGCATTTATGTTGTTCCGCTCTGTTGCGTCTAGTGTTGTTTGTCTTACATAGGCGTAGTTGTGGGGTGTGTGGTTGACAGGCAGTAGGGGCTACATGGACAGGACTTCAATGGTGTTTCGGTTGTGTGTGATGAGTTGCACAGTGGCTGCCGTGTGGGACTATATTCAGTGTGGCTTGTGCATGCAGACGTGGCTCCTTGGGTGTTGCTATGTCTGTGATGGGTCATGTGGGGTGTGAGTCTGTTGTTCATGTCCGTGTGCACATTGTTCACTTGTTCGTGACGGTGGGCGGTGCTGTGTGTTCGTCTGCTACGTGACATGTCCCATGTGTTGGTCGTGTTATGGTCCTCATGCCTCCAGTAATCCAGCCCTGTCCAGTTTCCCACCTGCAAGTTGTTCGTGCGTGCACTGTACTGGATGCCACATGGCTCTAAGCGGGGGGTGCTCCATGTTGCAGGTCTGTGGGGGTGGGGGGTGTTGTGGGTCGTGGGGGTGGCTGGACACCCACTGACACCGATTGCTGTGGACCGTGATGTCTGCCTTTCGGCTGTCGTTGTGCACTGCGGTGGCTGACACGTGGCTGTGGGGTGTGGGGGATGCTCCTCCTTGCTGTGCTGTGGGACTGGGGCCTGGTGTGTGTTGTACTTGGGCTGTCCACCCTCCCACCCACTGCACTTTGTGTTCCTGCCACTTACCTGTTACTTGTCGGTTAGTGCAGCTGTGGCGGACACATGGGTGTGGTGGGTGCTCGTTGTGGCGCTTCTGGCATATTTGGGGACCTGTTGGTGGTTACGTGGCTGGCTGAGTGTACACGTCCCCACGCATCTTACAGTTGTTCGGTTTGGGCTGTGTGTGGTGGTGTCTGTTGCATGTGTGTGTGATGTGTTGTGTATTGTGTGCTGGACATGGGGGTGTTTGTCCCTGGGAGCTGTGGCATGGTAGTTGCGCATGTGAGTACATAGCGGTGTGCTGGTATACATTAGTTTGTACTTACCAGCCTCCACTCCCCCTGCTAATCCGGCGAGGATCTCCGGATGTATTACGACTCGCACCTTCTCCTCCCACGCTTTGAAGGTCTTAAAGGGCGCGGGATTCCCTCCGCCAGTGACGGCAGCCAGCTCTCTGTTTTTGCCCTCCTTCTTCTTGACCAGGCTCTTTACGTCATTCCAACGTTTGTTAATTTCTACTCTGTTCCTGGGCAGGGTCCCGACTGCATTGACCTGGTCTACGATCCGGTTCCACATTCTGTTTCTGGTGGCTAGTGGTGTGTGCTGGACCATGTTCCCATAGATTTGTGGGTACACCTTGATGATCTCGTCGACCATGACCGTCAGCTCCATGGGCGTGAACTTGGGCATTCTTTGTGGTGCCATGGTGTTTGTGGTGCTGGTGCGGTGTGTGTTGTGTAATGTGCAGGGGGTTTGTGGTGCCGGTGTTTGGTGGTGGTGGTGGTGGTGTTTGGTGGTGGTGGTGGTGGTTGTGATGTGTGCGTTTCTGTGGTGTGCTGCTGTCCTTGCTGTGTCACTGTGTCCTCTCCTCTCCTCTCTGGTTTGCAATGTAGCAAGGGGTTGTGGTCTGTGGGAGTGCTGCTTTTGTACTCACCTATGTGGGTGTGTCCTCATGGTCTGTTGTTTTCAGGTGTGTTGTGTCTGGGGTTCTGGCCTTTGTATTTTTTGTTTGTCCGGGGGGTGTTTTCGGGATGTGTACTGTGCTTGTGTATTTGTGCGTGCCTTGCTGTGTGGACTTGTTGGCCATGTTGTGTGCTATTGGTTTTGTGTGCGGATGGTTTCTGTGCAGGTACGTTGGCGCCATGGCTTCTGCCGTGTCGATTCTCATCGGCGTTGTTTGCGCTGGCGGGCGGTATATTTGTGGTTTTTCCACGCTCATGTCGGTGCGATCGTAATTTCACGTGCGGTGTGTCGGCCGTGAGGGCGGGCGGTTTTGTGTTGTCGTGCGTGTTTCCGTCCGTGGCGGGCGGTTTGACTCCGACTCGGACGTTGGCGGGCGGTATTTTGTGTGCTTTTTCCGCCGATGGCGGTTTTCGGTTTGTGTAATCGTAATGGCGTGGTCGGTGTTCAGGCGGTGTGTGCGGGCGGATTTTTGCCGCTTCCATGCCTGGCGGATTTATTTACGCCGGGTATCGTAATGGGCCCCGCAGCAACATAGATTAAAAATAATTTATAAAATAACATGTAATGATTTTATTTTATTAATATTATACATATATAAAATATAATCATTTTTTAAATGTTATTAATAATATACATATATAAAATAAAATCATTTTCCATCACCAGCACAGAAAAAAATTTAAAATTAAAAAACACCTAAAAAAACTAAGGGGGTCATTAGCATGGCGGGCGGACTTTGTCCGCCCGCCATACCCCCGGGAAATGGGACTGCCCACAATGCATGCGGCGGTCCCGCACATGCCATTAGGATGCGCCCGCCACACTGGCGGGCGCATCCCGCATTCCTGACATTGCGGCGGGCAGTGCTGAAAGCACCGCCCGCCGCAATGCCAAAAATGCAAGTTGTGCTTTTCAATGCACAACGTGACAGGCACCGCGCGGTGCCTGCCACGTTGTACATTGAAATGCAGGGGGGTACCATAGGTACCCCCCATGTGCACCCCCCACCCCCCCAACACTCCGGGGGCCTGCAACGGGCCCCCAATAGCAATTACCGTATGTGCGGCGGGCGGAGGAAAATAGCGGGCGATCCACCCATTATCATAATGGGCCCCTAAATATATAAACATTATACAAACAAAATAATTTATAAACAAATACAAAACAAAAAAAAATTTAAATAAAAATTAACTATGAATAAAAAAGGTTTTAAATACACATTAGTTTTAAAACTTTTAATATAAATATATTTCTGTAAAACATGCTAAAATACAAAATCAATCAAGTAAACATATTAAAAATATAATTGATAATGAATATTGTTTATTAAAAACAATTGAATATTTAAATCATATAAATTATGAAATAATATATAAAATAATATTCAATGTTTATGCACCTGAAACATATATTATTATATACTTTTATTTAATATAAAATACAAAACAAAATAAAAAGTGTATGCATTAAAATTTAAATAAATTAGGAATAAATATTTGACTTAAAAACATACCTTAAAAATAGTTTTAATAAATAGTTTTAAAAAATTGCGATTTTGTAAAAAATATTTTAAAAACACATTTTAAATTCTTCATATTCTGCAATAAACTTATTTTAAAGAAAATTCTAAATAATGTTATTACATTTCAATTACAAATTATAATAGCAAATAAAAATATTCTTTTTAAAAACTCACAACATATAAAAAAAGTACCATGCAATATAAAACATTACATTTAAATATAAAAACATATCATATTAAAATTCAGACATATTTTAAAACTCTCCCCACCTTTTTTCCCCTATAAAGACAACATCCCACTCCTATAACATACCAAAATTTATCAAATGTATTCAATTAATCTAAAAACCAATTAAAAAGTTTAAATATTTACAAATGAAATAAAACAAATTATAAACTAACAATTAACACAAAAATGAACATACATCACTAATTAAATACCACACAAAAGTTGTTAAATTACCCATAAAAACAATAGTATATACAACGATATTTAAGAAAACAATATTTTTTGCAACAATATTAAAAACAACACTTAAAATGATATTCTTGCCTTCAATATTCCTGTCCACAATATTCCTTACATGATATTTTTGCATCTCTATTTTTTATTCAATATTTGCCCAGCCACTATCGTAAACTACTGACTGAAAATAAAAATAAAACAATGTGGGCCATCCAAGGCTTCTGTTACCCATTTCTGACCAGGTTTACTGGAGGTCTTGGTCATGTGTGGTCCAGGATGGGCAGAACATTTATTTATCACACAAGTTAGTTTTGTCTGTTCGATATTTACTCCAGGTAGGTGCACAGTGATCAATCAACCAACACTAAGGTCCATGACAGCACAGCCAGACAAGTAAGTCAATATTATGTCACTCTCCTTAGAAATCACTGGTTGGCTGATGCCAATATCTGATACAGGCAGAATGAACTAAAAAAATGGGTTGCATGATAGAGGCATGCATGGCTAAACCACGCGTGCCTCTACCACGCAGCCTAATCCACGAATGCATCTGAACCATGCATTCCTTTACCACGCATGCCTTTACCACGTAATTTTGTGGTAAAGGGGTATTTGAGGCTGAGGCCGTGACTCCCATCCTAAGCGACAAACTCCCTACATGCCCCCCGCCTGAGGTCCAAATTCCCTGACCCCCACCTAACCCCCACGCTGTCCCTAACCCTAAACAAACACTGCCCGACCCCCTCCCACCCTCCAGCGCTGTCCCTAAAACTACCCCAACCCCTTCCACTGCTCTTAGGCCTAAAACCCAAACCCCTATTTTTAAAAACTACCCAACACCCCCCCCCCGAGCCCTAAAACTACCCCGCCCTCCCCTAAACCCTAAAAACTACCCTGACTATCCATTCCTCTTCCACTGCCCAAAGGCTTAAAACACTGTCCCTTAACATACACTACTCTGACCCCCTCCCACCCCTGTGCTGTCCTTAAAACTACCCCAACCCATTCCACTGCCCTTAGGCCTAATATCAAACTCTTAATTAAAAAAACTACCCAATGAGCTGTCTACAAGGTTGCTGCACACAGCTTAATGGTTTTGATTCTATTTATTTTCTTTCATCACAGACCTGAAACTTATTTAGGTTACTGATATCAATCTGTGCCTGATTCAGAGTGGGTAGATTTTCCACATCCTGTATTTCTGGGTGTGGAAGAACCATACCCGATTTTTCGAGCCATAATTCTGGCAGGAGGAATTGCATGAGGCTTTTTACTGCAGCAACAGGTAATCTCATCCCCATTTTGTGACCTGGGGGGGGGTATAGAATGCTCCTCACACCAGAAGAAACCTTCCACTTCCCTACCTTTCTCCCCCATCGCTCACCCCCATCCCACCCACAGATCCCATTGCACAGTACTGGTACAGCATACTGAAAAAGTACCCCTATTTTGCACTTTTTGTGAACTCACTAATTGCTAAATTAAAATCTCCCAGTAAAAAGTGTAGAAATGCAGTGTATATGTTGAAACAAAGAAGCCCGTTCAACTTATAGCTGCTGAAATTCACACTCCTCAATTGAAATGTTAAACTTTATTGTGCATGTAGTTGCTTTAATGTACTGTAGTTATTTATTATGAAATGATGTGATTGATAACATCCAAATTGAACCACATACAGTGCTACGAGTACTTAATAAAAATCATAAAGTGTCCATAGACATACTATCCTTTTAGTGACGCTAAACATTACAGACAAAACAACTGCGCACGTACTCTCAGCCCGCCTATCTTTGTGCGTGCACGCACCCACGCAGGCGTGCTACAATTGCACAATGGAGAGAACACCTTTGTGTAAACCTGTCTGCCCTCCAAGAAGCCTTCCACAAAGCTATATTACTGATCATTCACAGTGTCGAGTTGTTTGCTAGTGATAACCTCTCCATTTATGTTTTGCAACATGCCACCTCCCACGTAATCCGTGAGCATGACTAAAACACCTTTCTGACTGACCTACATGAATTTTGACAGTCTAGGAACACTGGATTACCAGAAATTCGCCCCCACCCACTTCAGGGTGTACATTTCCTAGAATAACAGTTAAACGAGTATGCAACAGAGACATAAATATTGTGGTACTGGAGTCATCTGCTACGCAAGTCAATATATGTTCTTATTTCCAATGTTTCTAATTTGCTTTTTTAATCTGTTTGTTATTGCAAACAATTGTGTTCTACATTTGGTCGCGATTTTAGCTACTTTCTTCACAAAATTAAAATATCTAAGGGTACTGTTTCTTTTCTCAAAGAAACGAATTTCTGAAAGTAAGTGTAATTTTTTCTAGATGCTGAAAGGCTTTGATATTGTGAGCTGGATAACATATAGCAAACACTTGGTGGACTAAAGTAAGACAGGGCCTCTGCCACAGCCGGATCAGCGCTATTTTACCACCTCAGTCAATGAGGAACAATACAACAATACTACATTGCAATAATGTAACACAAAAACCCAGCAGCACAAAAAAACAACATAACACATCACCACCACAACTAAATGAAATGCAACAATTATGCGTATTCTTGTCACACAATACCACCTCCTGAATTCTGTTTCATAATATGGTGGTAAAAAGATGTTTGTACCAGGCACTACCTTATCTTACCAGCAAGGACATTAAATAGTGACAGTAAAAATATTTTGTGATTCTGCCCTATATATGCTAGCAGCACATATAGGGCAGAATCACAGTGGCCACCTGAATATAAACTTTTTTATGCTTGTTTTTTTTTTAAAAAGGATGAGACCAAAGTGCTTGCAGTATCTGATAAAAATATATTAGAGGCAACATTCCGAGATACAAGTAAGCAGCCACAAGCAAGCTAAAAAAAGGACAATAAAATGCAAAACAGTCAACACTGAAAACAACCAGAATTATGCAAACAGCGACTAATACCATCACCTAGTAACATACCACACACAGCATCAGCACACCTTAAACCAGAGCAGGTTAACACCCAATCAACCGACATAAGTCTGCGAACGCCCATACTTAAGGTGCCATTGAAATCGTTTCATCAGTTTTTTATTGCAGAGTGTTAGTTTTTATCTTTACCTGTTACTTCTCCGTTACTTCAGACAAAAATAGTCCATTGAGTCAGCTGGGTGATCTAAGATTCTGCTCATCAGCTGTCTGAAGTAGGGTATTTGAGTTCTGAATGGGTTAGGTTGAGCCATTGGTTGTACAGATTGTGGCTAGCTGTGGTTCTGTGGGTCTGCACAGCTCTCTAATCTGGTGGGGCACTTTCAAGGGATTTGTTCTGTTCATGTTGTATATTCAATATCTGTTTAGGTAGCTATTCATACATGTTGCTACAAAAGCCCAAGTGAAGGAGTGTCATGGAGTGTCATGGCTCTGATCATTTAATGCAGTGCATTGATTTAAGCAATGTCATTGACTTCTTGAGCCTATTGAGTTGGTAGGTTTTCACCATCAACACTTTGGATAGGTCAGATTGAAAGGTAATTTCTAGTTTCTTTTCCTTTGAAATGCAATTTGAAGGTCTTAAAAGCGGTCTTAGCCATCACATTGGTAATTGACCAATTGTTCCAATCCAAACCATGGTTTACTCTCTTCTGGTCCCCGTCAGACACAGGAAGCACGCTCCTATCCCGAATATGGTCTTAGATCAAAGAGCTGTTTCTCTGACCCTCCATTTTGTCAGAGAAGTATTTGTGTATTTTCCACATACTTCTGGAAGCAGAGGTCTTAATGCAAAATGACCCAGGGCAGGGTGCGCATGCATCGGCGTAACGAAACTTGAGGGGGGGCCCTGCAAGGTACATGGAGTGGCCCCCTCTGGACTCAAACAGGAGCTCTCAGGCCAGGGTACCATGCTGAGAGGGTCCCCTGGAGTTCAGCCTATGTTACGCCACTGTGCGCATGCATATGTTTAACGTCAGTGGTGACAGGGAGGCGCTCTGAGGACCCTGCCTGTAGTTGTCATAATGTTAGATTCTCGAAACCCTATGCAGATTTCTTGACTGTGGATGGTCCTTGAGGAAGGATGTTAGCAACTCAAAGAGGAAAAAGACTAGTATGGGTAGAACTAAACAACAGTTAAGAAATACTAACATGTTATAAAGTTCACCTCTTTGTGTTCGCTGGATCTGGAACTGATGGGAGACATCCATTACAACGCAGGCATTACAACGCAATGCCTTTACAACGCAACTATTACAACATAGACACGATTACGTCGCAGGCCATTACAACGCATATACCATCACAACGCATGCTATTACAACGCATTGGTAAGTATTGGATGGTAAGTGTTTGTTTTGTTGTTGCTAATGTTGGTTTAATTTAATACGCAGGTATTAATGTTAATAACATTTTTTAATAATTTTATTAATATTAAATATTAATATTAGAAAAAATAATATTTAATAATTAAAAAATAATAATGAAATATAAAATGTAATATGCAATGGAAATAGAGTGTTAGTGTTTGATTAAAAAATTAGGTATTAATTTTAATTTAAGAATATTAATAATATAAAGAAATATATTTATTAAATTTAAATAAAAAGTAATTTTTGATAAGTTACGATAAAAATATGTAATTGTTTAATTTAATACCAAGGTATTAAAATTAATACTAAAATATTAAAACATTTATAAAGATTAAAAATTAATAATTGATAAAAAATATAATGTTAAATAGGTGTTTATATGTGTTAAAAAGATTTCAGATGTGAAACTGATGTATATGTATAATTAAATACTCAGGTATTAATTATTTCACATTTGATTAAAATAGGTTGTAAATGTTTATTATATTATTTAAAAAAAAAGTATTGTAACGTTTAAATATTAAGATGGAGAAGAGTTTAATTTAAAAAAAAATTAAATATAAAAATAATATAATGTTTAGAAGATGAAAATTAATACTCAGGTAATAAAATAAGTAGTATAGTGTTTTTAGGTATTTCTTATATTATAATTATTGATATATAATAATATTAACATGAGGGAATTGTAATATATTCATATAAATAATTAAATAACAATTTTTTATAAATATGTATACATATATATTAGAACTACAGTTGGTTAATAAATAAAATTATTATTTATATTAAAAATAGGAATTTTACATTTATAAAACAATTTAAAAACTAATGACATTATTAAAATGTTTAAAAAAAAATTAAATATTAAAAATGTATGTGTAATTAATAAAAATAATATTTTGAATTTATTATATTATTAAAATATAAAAAAAGATGAAGGAAGAAATACAAGACGTAATGTATTTATAACATATTTCTATTAATATTTTTTAATAAGACAAATACATTATAAAAATAGTTTAAAAAAATAGTATACAAACATAAATATTTTACAAAAATAAATCTGCAATTTATTATGTACATTTACATTTTAAAACACATTATAATAAATGTTTCCCACGCTTTTCTATTGAAGTCAATGGGAGAAAATGTTCTTTTTTCATTTTTACAGAAAGAGATGACGTTGCCGCGTAAACGTAACTTTCGTCATTACGGGGATCGTCGCGGTACAGAACAGATGCAAGGGAGAGCTCCGTTAAGGTAAGACATATTTAAATTATTAAAATACATAGGGGCCTATTAGGATGACGGGCGGACTTTCGTCCGCCCGCCACCCTAGCGGTGCTGGGACCGGCCGCCAGTGGTGCGGCGGTCCCGCACAGGCGATTAGGATGCCACCGCGGCGGTGGCATCCTCCATTCCCAGCATTGTGGCGGGCGGTGCACACAGCACCGCCCGCCTGTGCTGGGGCTCACTGTGTGCATCGTCATGCACAAGGTGACAGGCACCGTGAGGTGCCTGCGACCATGTCCATGACAATGCAGGAGGGTACCATAGGTACCCCCCATGTGCACCCCCACCCCCCCAACATCTTGGCCGAAAGCGGAATCCGCCTGGCTTTCCATGGCGGAGTCACCGCCATGGAAAGCCCTGCACCGCCGACCATCGTAATATGGATGGCGGTGCCTGCAAGGCACCACCACCATATTGCAGGCCTTTTCCGCCCGGTAGGCAATCGGGCCGATTGCCTACTGGCGGAAAACCGACAGGCGGTCTTTCCGTCCGCCTGGGTCCCCACCGCCATCGTAATATGGCGGTGGGGAAATGTACAGCGAGGGGTGGAAAATAGCGGGCGGATCGCCACCGCCATACAGGCGGTGGCGATCCGCTCCATCATCTAATGACCCCCATAGTGTTGTGGTAATGTATATTGTAAGGAGAGAGGAGGGAGGTAGATAGATGTAGAACATGTGTTTTAGGTATTTTTGTTGTGTGTTAACCAACTATTTCACTCCATTACAGGTTGCAGTAGTAGGCCAACGTCGGGTCTCGTTTTTTCGAAACAAATTTTGTATAATAAAGTTATTTACGATATATACATTAAAAACTTTATTAAACAAAAGTGTTTTGAAAGGTATGCTTTTTTCGTTTTGCGACGGGTTTTAAAAAAAAAAGAAGCATATTTCGTCGTTGCGGTTAGATGCATTTATAATATGATAAAAAAAAAGATTTCCAAATTGGAAAATAGGAGATTGGATATTTTAAGATCCACTTATATTTGGATTTTGGATGTGCGAATTACCGTTTTTCAAGATGGATTTTTGGCGATGGATTAAGGAACTTTGAATCGAAATGGGATTGTTTTCAAACTAGATTGGATTGCAACATTGGAATTTGTGGCGTTTTTTGCACAAAAACAATTTATCAGGATTTTTTTATTGGATGCGTTTTTTTAGATATGCACAGATTTAGAAAAAAAAAGGAATTGTGCACATTAAAAAAGTTTAAATCGGGTTATGGATTTTCCCAATAGAATGTGGATTATTGGTTATGGATTTACAAAAAATAAAAAGAACTCTTGGTGAAGAAAAGGATGGAACGTAAGTCCAAGAGTTGAAAAAAGAAAACATCTGATGGTAAGGAGACCTTTATTATCAATTTAAAAATGTTTTTAAAAAATTCCAATCGAATTAGTGTTATTTTGTTTGTGGAAAACTGGCAAGTACGAAGATAGTGTGAGTTAGAGCTGGAGGATGTGTGCAAGATTATCAAGGTAGTCTGAAGCCACTGACAAGGTAAACTGTTGAATAGCTCCCAATAGTATTTCAGACATTTCCTTTGTTCTTTTAGAAATTCGTGGGTTCGGACTACCTGTTAATGATTGCGACAATCTCATTTCTTGGAAACTTTGCTCCTTCCTCAAAATTTCCAAGAAATTATAGAAATTAGGATGAGGTTTGCCAATTGATTTATTGAAGGAGTTGTGCCATCCCTCTATGGCATTGTTTGTTTTTGCTCCTCCCTCTAAGCAGGTCGAGTAGCAGTTCCACCACTCCACATGGAAACGTGGCTTCCTCCTGCGACCCGACCTGCTTAGATGGCCAATCCATGTGTCTTCAAAATAATTTAAAATAGGTGCCAATTTTTCTTCGTTTGTGGTAAAGTATTCAGATTCTGTAATTGAAGTGTAGTACTCTTCTACACTGTCATGAGGAACAAAGCAAAGGGCAGTTAGTTTTTTAAGTTCAAACTGTAGTTTGCTATCTGATATATAATCCTCAAGGATGTTTTTTAAATTTTTCACCAATATGCCTGTGAAAAGTGAAAAAAACATCCTTGCATTTGGGTATCCGTGTACAATTTGGTAATAGTATTAATCATAGGTAATTCAAAGTCAATTAGTACTTTTCTAGGACTTTTGTTTGATGTTTTACCTTTTATCACTGACAATAGTTCAGTATATGTTGAGGATTGTTTATCAGGGAGTAAACTGTAAACTAAGGGAACTACTGTGTTGTTAATATAAGCGTGAATAGTGTATATTTGGGTGAATGGTTGGGGCGTCCTTTTAAACGTTCCAGCCATCATCCAAATATCACTGCTCTCCAACCTTTCAAGATTATGGGGTGTGCTAAAGATTAGAATTCTCTTTTGAGGGTTTTTGTTGTCATGCAAAAGGAAAGGTTCATTAGAAACAGTTACAGAGAGTTTAGGTGGAATGATTATGTCAGAATAGGTTTGGGGTGTTACTCTTTGTGGGTTACTTGCCTGTTTTTGACGTTGAACAATTCGCCGCAAATTAGGAATTGTGGGCATACTACTTGCAACATGTGGTGGAATGTGTTGGGCTACTTCCCTTAAAACTGCACCACAGGGTTCATTGGAGGTGGATGCAATATCTTTAATTTCATTTATTGTTTGTCTTACTTCAATCTCCATTGCAGAGGCAGAGTGGTTATGATCTGTGGTTCCTAAAACAGAGTCACCAAGAGTAACTGCTCTGCCTGTGCAGTGGGTTGAGTAGTATTGCACACACCTCCAATGACACCTGGGCTCAGATCGTCTCTCCTTACAATGTACATACCCACTATGATTCAGCAAACGGTTTCCCTGGTTTGATGTGATATATTTAGCTTGATTTACAGTCATTTTCTGTTATGGATAGAAAAAGAAAAAAAGAACTAAAAAGAATGTTAGTTTATTATTAATTTCTTATGTTTACCTGTTTACAGGAAACAATATATAGTACAATTTATGCTATTTAAACAACATTTTAAAGTATATGCTTTTTTAAGTTATATTTAATGTTTTCAATGTGTTACATTTCTGAATTGGATGAAATGTTTTTTTATAAAAAACCTTTATTGGGAGAGAAAAATGGTTAAGTTGTTTTATTGGAAAATATTTCTAGTTGCTTACCTTTTGAATAGATGTTGCTTGATGCTTTTAGATTGGTGGACGGATTTTTGTTTATGTTGATTCTGTAAGGAAAAAACAGTAAATGTGTTTGGTCACTCTTTTGTTCTTTTAATAAAGTTCACTAGGGAGAGAAACGTTGTTAAGAAATTTTATTGTTAATTGGTTTTTGTAATCTTACCTTTTTTGAAAGGTTTGTTTTGAGGTTTTCTGTTTTGAAGAATTTGTTTGTGGTATGAAAAAGAAGAAGAAAAAACATTGTTAGGATTTTTTGTACATTTAAACATGTTTTCCTGCAAAAGAATAACAAATGTATTGTTATGGAAGAACATTTGTGTTTATTTTGGAAGATTTATTATGTAAAGGATAACACATTTGTTTACCTTCAACAAGTATTTTAAACTTGAAGAAGAGCATTTTATTGATTTAATGTTTTATAAAAAAATGTATTGTTCTAAAACTGTATTGATATTTTTATAATATTTAAATTTACCTTGTGATGTTTTTTAGTTTGATGCTGGAGTTTTACTAATGTATAGATGTTCAAAGATGTAAAATCTGGAAATAAATATATATTTCTATTATTTTTAAACTTGTACTACGTATGTTAATCTATTTTGGAAACAGGGTTTTTCATACAATATCATTGCTTTAGTCCTTTTTGTGTAAAACTTTCAAAAAATTACCTTTTTAAATAATTATCTGAAAGTCTTCTGTTGAATCGAATTTCTTGAAAATATATTGCTCCTTATGACAGCTGTTGAAGGATGCTGTAGTTATCTGTAGATATATTAAAATGTATAAAAAATAATTATAATCTTTTATAAAATATTTATAATCTAAAAATAAAACAATTGGATTTTTGTGAGTGGTAAACATGTTGGAGTAGGATTAGTAATTTTTTAAACCACTACTATCCAGCATTTTCCTTGAGGCAAGCATCCCTTGGATTAGAAATAGTAATTTTAACCCCACCACTATCCATTATTTTGCAAGAGGCAAGCACCCTTTGGAGTAGGAATAGTAATTTTAACCCATCACTATCCATTATTTTCCCAGAGGCAAGCACCCCTTGGAGTAGAAATAGTAATTTTAACCCCATCACTATCCATTATTTTCACAGAGGCAAGCACCCCTTGCATTAGGAATAGTAATTTTAACCCCACCACTATCCATTATTTTCCCAGAGGCAAGCACCCTTTGGAGTAGAAATAGTAATTTTAACCCCACCACTATCCATTATTTTCCCATAGGCAAGCACCCCTTGGAGTAGGAATAGTAATTTTAAACCCATCACTATCCCTTATTTTCCCAGAGGCAAGCACCCCTTGGAGTTGGAATAGTAGTTTTAACCCCACCACTATCCATTATTTTCCCAGAGGCAAGCACCCTTTGGAGTAGGAATAGTAATTTTAACCCCATCACTATCCATTATTTTCTCTGAGGCAAGCAGTCCTTGGAATAGAAATGGTAATTTTAACCCCATTACTATCCATTATTTTCCCAGAGGCAAGCACCCTTTGGAGTAGGAATAGTAATTTTAACCCCACCACTATCCATTATTTTCCCAGAGGCAAGCACCCCTTGGACTAGGAATAGTAATTTTAAACCCCACTACTATCCATTATTTTCCCTGAGGTAAGCACCCTTTGGAGTTGGAATAGTAATTTTAACACCATCACTATCCATTATTTTCCCAGAGGCAAGCACCCCTTGGAGTAGGAATAGTAATTTTAACCCATCACTATCCATTATTTTCCCAGAGGCAAGCACCCCTTGGAGTAGAAATGGTAATTTTAACCCCATCACTATCCATTATTTTCACAGAGGCAAGCACCCCTTGCAGTAGGAATAGTAATTTTAACCCCACCACTATCCATTATTTTCCCAGAGGCAAGCACTCCTTGGAGTAGAAATAGTAATTTTAACCCCACCACTATCCATTATTTTCCCATAGGCAAGCACCCCTTGGAGTAGGAATAGTAATTATAACACCAAAACTATTCATTATTTTCCCTGAGGCAAGCACCCTTTGGAGTAGGTATAGTAATTTTAACCCCACCACTATCCATTATTTTCCCAGAGGCAAGCACCCCTTGGACAAGGAATAGTAATTTTAAACCCCACTACTATCCATTATTTTCCCTGAGGTAAGCACCCTTTGGAGTTGGAATAGTAATTTTAACACCATCACTATCCATTATTTTCCCAGAGGCAAGCACCCCTTGGAGTAGGAATAGTAATTTTAACCCATCACTATCCATTATTTTCCCAGAGGCAAGCACCCCTTGGAGTAGAAATAGTAATTTTAACCCCATCACTATCCATTATTTTCACAGAGGCAAGCACCCCTTGCAGTAGGAATAGTAATTTTAACCCACCGGCAAGCACCCTTTGGAGTAGAAATAGTAATTTTAACCCCACCACTATCCATTATTTTCCCATAGGCAAGCACCCCATGGAGTAGGAATTGTAATTTTAAACCCATCACTTTCCCTTATTTTCCCAGAGGCAAGCACCCCTTGGAGTTGGAATAGTAGTTTTAACCCCACCACTATCCATTATTTTCCCAGAGGCAAGCACCCTTTGGAGTAGGAATAGTAATTTTAACCCCATCACTATCCATTATTTTCTCTGAGGCAAGCACTCCTTGGAGTAGGAAGAGTAATTTTAACCCCATTACTATCCATTATTTTCCCAGAGGCAAGCACCCTTTGGAGTAGGAATAGTAATTATAACACCAAAACTATTCATTATTTTCCCTGAGGCAAGCACCCTTTGGAGTAGGTATAGTCATTTTAACCCCACCACTATCCATTATTTTCCCAGAGGCAAGCACCCCTTGGACTAGGAATAGTAATTTTAAACCCCACTACTATCCATTATTTTCCCTGAGGTAAGCACCCTTTGGAGTTGGAATAGTAATTTTAACACCATCACTATCCATTATTTTCCCAGAGGCAAGCACCCCTTGGAGTAGGAATAGTAATTTTAACCCCACCACTATCCATTATTTTCACAGAGGCAAGCACCCCTTGGAGTAGGAATAGTAATTTAATCCCACCACTATCCTTTATTTTCTCTGAGACAAGCAGTCTTTGGAGTAGGAATAGTAATTTTACCCCAACCACTAGCCATAGTTTTCCCTGAGGCAAGCACCCCTTGGACTAGGAATAGAAATTTAATCCCCACCACTATCCTTTATTTTCTCTGAGTAGGAATAGGAATAGTAATTTTATCCCAACCACTATCCATTGTTTTTCCTGAGGCAAGCATACTTTGGAGTAGGAATAGTAATTTTAACACAAGCAGTATCCAACACTTTCCCTGAGGCAAGCACCCTTCGGATTAGGATTTTCTCTGAGTTAAGTACTCGTTGGAGTAGGAATAATATTTTTTTTACAGCACTATCCTGCACTTTCCCTGAGGCAAGCACCCTTTGGAGTAGGAATAGTAATTCTGCTCCAAACACTATCTATTATTTTACACGAGGTCAGCACCCTTTTTGGAGTTGGAATAGTATTTTAGCATTCATAATTATATATTAATTTTTCTGAGGCAAGCACATGTTAGAGCACTATTATTAGTTTAAATATTTAAAAATGGGGGGCGTGGCCAAGATGGCGGCGGAGTAGCACCGTGTCTCTGGGGCTCCGCTCGCCAAGGATGACAAAAAGGCATCCATCTGCAGCCTTGAGACCCGTGAGGCAGTGAAAAGTGGTCTCAGAGAGTCCGGATCGCTGGAGGACAGCGCAGACCCGAGGGTGAGATTTGAAACCCGCGGTATCCAGCGGAAGCGTCCCTAGTGAGGCTAGTGGCTGCGGAGAGGGGGTTACCGCGGAGGCCGCCGTGAGGTGCCCACAGTTGGAGAAGGGGTGCGGTGTCCGCGACACGAGCCGCCACAGCCGCCAGTGGAGCCTCGGCGAACACGAGAAGTGAGGCGGCGAACCAGAGGGGCGCCTGACCCGGTTGGAGAGCGGCACTCCGTGGCGCTGCGGGGAGACCGTATCAGATCCTGGGAACACGAGGTGGCGGCCGGAGGTGCGGCCTAGAGACAGCGCCGGTGGGGGTGGTGCGACGCCCTGGGGCCCGTTCCCGTCAGAGCAGGCAGCGCTACTCCCCCAGGTCCGGATCAACTGGGATTGCAGGATTTGGTTGCTCCGTTATCGACACCTCCCACAGTTTGCCGCATGAGAGAGGGTGCGTGGGGAAACAACACAGTGCTGAATCCGGTGCCAGGGTCGGCGGCCCGGTCCCAGACAAAGGGGAGGCAGCCCCGAGGAGCAGCGCACCGAGGGTGAGCGAATGGCCAGATTTGCATAGCAGCGACACAGAGGGGTGCTGGGCCTACGTAGAAGTCGCGGTGGGTGGCGCGAAGACGAGGCCTTGTGGGCCTCTGCTGGAATCGGCCCCCGAGCACACCCGAGCACACCCGAGCACACTCAGAGGCCCAAGAGTCGTAGAAGGGGCTCCCTGACCCCACACTCTGCTGTGCCCATAGCGTGTGGGGCAAACACAGTTCACGTGGCCCCGTCAGCCGACTAGGCCTATTGACTCATCCTCCCCACGCCATCCCGGGTGATACTGCCAGGATATGATCCCAGCCAGCAGATAGGCCGATTTGGCGAGTCACTAGAAGCGCAAGATCAAGGGTGGGTCCTGAATACACACTACCGAACTAGGCCCTGCGCTGTGACCAGCGGTGCATTCCCCCAGGGCGGTGGCAGGGAGCTTGGAACACAGCCATAATGGAATCTTCCTCCGCTCGGAGAAACAGCCATCGTGTATACTGTGACTAGGCCCAACCCTAACGGACCAGTGGCAACAGCCCAGAGGGTGAAATCGCAGAGCTCGGGAGGCGGGTGTCCGGGGGTGGCCCACATACGCACCCCTTAGCGGCGGGCCGTTGGGTCTGGCGTTGAGCCTCTCAAGACCACGACCCAGTGGACGACCGGCGGAGCACTGGTCCATACATGAAGCAATGCCGGGTGGAGGGTTTGCGGGCCTGCACCACACTAGACTACGGCAATGACCACGCCGCGGTCCAAGAATGACACATCGATTAAGGACTTGCTCCAGAAACCGGGTACGAAGAAAGCAGGGGGGCCCGGACCCGACCCTCAGGTGACCCAACCGAGCGAGAGAGAGATGGACCCGGAAACCGGACGAGCAGAAGACCCGATCACGAAGGGCTTTATGGAGAAGCTGTTTAGCTCGCTCCGGGATGACTTTGCGGGGCTGCGGCAAGATGTGGCCTCCAATATCAAACAGCTGCGAACGGAGCTCCAAGAAGTGGGAGACAGGGTGGACTCTCTGGAATGCAACGGGGACCGCAGAGAGGAGGAAATCACTGAATAAGCCCGGGAACTTGTGGATCTGCGCGAACGGAACGATGAGCTTTACCTCAAGCTGGAAGATTTGGAAAACCGCTCAAGGCGCTCCAATATCTGCATCAAAGGTGTGCCACTCCAAGCGGACGGAGGCAAACTGGAAGACTGGGCACTCCGCTTCTTTAGACACATAGCACCAGACCTGCGGGATAAGGAGATCACGCTGGATCACACCCACCGCGCCGGGAGGCCCGCCTCAGGTCCGGGTCAGCCTCAGGACATTCTTACCTGCCTACACTCCTACCGTCAGAAGGAGATCATCATGGCTTCCACTCGGGACCGAGTGACGGTGGAGTTTGAGGGGCTTCAGGTGGGGGTCTTCCAGGACCTCTCGCCACTTACCCTACAGAGGCACAAAGAGCTGCGACGGTCACAGTCTTCCTCCGAGAGCAAGGAGTGCGCTACAGATGGGGACATCCGTTTCGACTGTCTTTCTTCTGGAACAAGGAGACGCATGGGGTGCGGAACCTAAAGGAGGCAAGGGAAGTTCTTGGGAGTGCCTTGGCGGAGGCAGGCGAC
Organism: Calotriton arnoldi; assembly: GCA_963921515.1. Taxonomy (NCBI): domain Eukaryota; kingdom Metazoa; phylum Chordata; class Amphibia; order Caudata; family Salamandridae; genus Calotriton; species Calotriton arnoldi. The sequence goes on from CAWUFW010013371.1 coordinate 183,558, forward strand.
TCGGAGGTGACAGAGGGAGGCCCATCCTCTGGGAAGCAACCTAAGTCGAACCGGAGAAGAGGCCTCCGGAGAGGAAACAACACAAAGCCTTCAGAGGAGGAGCGTCAGAAGGAAAGGGAAGCCCTTCTGCGTCAGATCCAGGCCCAGTAGGGTACTGGCAGCCAGGCCAGTGAGTGAACTCAGCAGTTGCCAACCTGAGGCCCCGAGGTGGAGAAGAATGGTCCAAGTCCAAGGGCTAGAGTTTTCGGCCTTGGTGGGGGGAGCCCCACCTCCGGAGAGGTGATGACCATTCGTCGGACACATGGACCCTTGCACGAAAGTGCGACTCATCGCTGTTGGAGGGTGCTACGGAGGTTTATTTGTTTTCTCTCATTCTATCCTGTTTTTCTCTCTTTTCTTCTTTTTCCTACCCATAAGAGATCTGAAGCCCTCACACAGACAGGTAGGGTAGCCCTTCAATATAGGAACACACGGGTGGCAAGCAGGAGCGAGGGAGGTCGGGCGTCGCTCCTGCGGGGGGCGGGAGTGCCATGGGCGTCAGCACCACATCGTCTGTGTTCCCTGATTGCAATCTCCCCGGAGGGAAACACAAGGACTCAGGCCGAGCTACGGAGTCCCTCGCAACACCACACACAGGGGTATTACTATACTCCACCAGACGGGAGGCGCGTTGTAATTAAGTCGGGGGTCAGAGCGGATGAGGGGCCTTCCACTAGACTAGGGCGGTCGGAGGGGACCAGGAGATTATGCGCAGTTAGGTTTGTTTGCCAATATCCAGCTGTTGCCAAGGCGTACACTCAAAACATAAACCCATGACAGGACTTAAAGTGGTTATTATGAGCTTCAATGTTCGGGGCCTTAACTCACCTGTTAAGAGACGAGCGCTTCTTGCTTTGTTGAGAGATGCCAAATGTGATATCTGTCTCCTACAAGAGACCCATCTCCTGCGGGCCGCCTGGAATCGGCTCCGGTCAAAATGGTTCGACAGACAGTATTTTTCATCGGGAATGGGGACGAAGGCTGGGGTGGCAATCCTCTTATCCACGCAATTCCAAGGGACAGTGATAGGGGTACACGTGGTTGTAGCGGGTAGACTATTGGCACCGAGGGTATCGATGGGGGCGCGCATACACACGATAGCTTCTGTTTATAGTCCCAACGAGCACCAGGAAACCTTTCTCCGGGACATGATACACACAATCCTAGAGTCCCCAGACGAGGATTTGGTAATAGGGGGGGATTTCAATTTGGTTCCGGATGCCCATCTGGAAAGATCAGCGCTCCGGGTGGGGCACTCTGGATCCATCTCTGGCACACTGCTACAGAGGTTGGGTGAGGTTGGGCTCAGGGATGCTGGCGACACCGCTACCCGAGAGCTCAGGAAAACACCTTCTTTTCTGCGGCGCACCAAACGTATGCCCGTATAGATCTATTTTGGACCTCGCCCAGGGTCACGGTGGCTACCACAGATGTGTCTATCGGGCGGTGGCGTTCTCGGATCACTCCCCGATTGTTTTGTCTCTGCTCCTCCCCGGGGGTTCCCCCTGGCAGGGGTCGTGGAGATTGAACCATAAATTGCTCACATAAGACGCCAATATTGCCGAAATACGGGACGCTATAAAAATATACCTGGAGGTGAATGATGTGGGCACTGTCGGTATGGACACGCTCTGGGATGCCCTGAAGGCGGTCCTGAGAGGACGATGTATTGCTATCGCGGCAGGCCTGAACAAAGACCGCAGAGCCAAATGGGAGGCCTTAGAAGACCAAATTAAGGAGCTAGAGGGAGTCCACCGTCGCACTGGGGCGGTTAAAACGCGGCGGTTACTTACTAAGGCAAGGAAACAATTGAGGGCCCTCGATATTGACCGAGCCAAATACGCTCTGCTTCGCACTAGACAGCGCTACTATGAGGGGGGAACAAGGCTGGGAAGCTTCTGGCACATGCACTCCAGGCCGAGACGGTGGCACGGCGGATCGCAGAGATTAGGAACGACTGGGGAGGTATGCTGAGGTCGGATAAAGACATTGCGGCCGAGTTCGAGGCCTTCTACACTGCCCTCTACTCGGCAGAATGCCTGGACCCTACGGCGGCCGAGGAATATACACATGCGGCTCCAGTGGCCCCTCTCCCGGCATCAGAGGCGGTCCATTTGGAAGCGGATATCAGACCCGAGGAGGTCATACGAGCCATTCAAGGACTCTCCCCCGGGAAAGCCCTGGGAGAGGACGGCTTCCCGGCCGATTTCTATAAAATCTTTGCTTCAGATCTTGCCCCTCTCCTGACACGCCTGTTTAATGCGTTTAGCGAGACCAGTAGGCTGGCCACATCGATGTCCATGGCCGAGGTGGTAGTTATCCCCCAGCCAGGGAAGGACCCCCAAGAATGTGCCTCATACCGCCCTATTTCTCTGCTCAACATCGACCTGAAGATCTTTACAAGTATTTTAGCGGAGAGGCTCATTCCCCACATGCAGGACCTGGTTGACCCGGATCTGTCGGGCTTTATTCCGGAATGTAATTGCAGTGACGGGACCCGGCGTTTATGTCACCTCTTGGATAAGACGCAGCGCACCCAGGCCCCGGCGGTACTCCTGTCAGTGGACGCCGAGAAGGCATTTGACCGGGTCCACTGGCCCTACCTTCTCCAGATCCTATGCAGGTTTGGGATAGGGGAGCGATTCATGAAATGGGTGAATTGTATATACCATAGCCCGCAGGCTCACATCAGAGTGAATGGGGTCGCCTCTCGCCCCTTCCAGATCGGGCGGGGCACAAGGCAGGGGTGCCCACTCTCCCCTCTCCTATTCAAACTCTATATGGAGCCTTTTGCCGAACGCGTCCGACAACTCCCCACTGTCACCGGGATCCGGATGGGAGATAGAGAGCACAAGATCTCGCTCTACGCGGATGACGTGGTGCTCTTCTTGACTCGTCCGTTACTTTCTCTCCCCCCCTGCTAGCAGAGATCAATGCATTTAGCGCGGCGTCAGGATTTAAAATCAACCTGAGAAAGACACAGGCCCTTAGCCTAACTTTGCCTAACACAGATCAACAACAGATAGCGGCACAGTTCCCGTTCTCATGGGCCTCTAGTGATATCACATATCTGGGGATCTGGGTCTTCCCGACAACTGCGAAGATTGCCCAGGTGAATTACTCGGAGATCTTGGCCAAGGTTCGTCAAGAGCTGCACAGTTGGAAGAAACACGTCGTCTCATGGCTGGGCAAAGTTGCTGCAATCAAGATGACGATTTTGCCCCGTCTTCTTTACATAATTCAGACGCTCCCACTATGTCTGCTGCCTAAAATATTGGCCCAACTACAGCAGCTAGTCGATGGCTTCATATGGGGTGGGAAGAAGGAGGATATTGCTCGCCACCTAACGTATCTGAGGCAAGAGGAAGGGGGACTCGGGGTCCCTCATTTGGGGCGTTATTATGAGGCGGCGCAATTACGCTACATGTTAGAGTGGTACCAACTGGGATCTGAAAAACACTGGTGTTTTATAGACCGAGGGGTAGCTGGTATCCACATCTGGAAGGTCCCCTGGCTTCCCAAACGACATCATCCGCTGGGTGTGTACATCTCCCCGGTTTTGAGATCCACCATGAAGGTATGGGACAGGGTGCAGGAGAGATGTAAGCTCTCGACTGCCATGTCTTCCCTGACCCCCTTTATAGGGAACCCGGACTTCCCTCCTGCTCATATAGGGAACGCGTATTTGAAATGGCAGGAAGCTAACTGTAAGCGCATAGGCAACCTTTTTGACATGCAGGGAATTATGGACTTCCCCCAACTAGTGAAGGGCTATGGGATTCCCAAGGAGGCATACTGGCAGTACCTGGCGCTACGCCACTGGGTCACACAACCACAGGTGCGCACACACGCAGGTCGCCCTCTTATCAAATTCGAGCTTTGGTTTATCACCCGCACCTCAAACAAATGTCTCATATCAGATATCTATAACTTTCTGAACAAAGCCAAGAACCCCGCTAAGTCTCCGGCACAGCGCAGGTGGGAATCAGAACTGAAGCGGGAATTCTCCCCGAAGGAGTGGGCAGACATTATCCACAGGGCCCGGGCTTCCTCATGTAGTACCTCGGGTAAGGAAATGCTACTTAAAATTGCGCGTTATTGGTACTATACCCCGGCACGCATTGCCCGGTGGAGACCACATAGTGATGACCTCTGCTGGCGTAGATGCGGTCAGGTAGGCACTCTGACCCACATACTATGGCAATGCCCTAAGATACAAGCCTTCTGGGACACTATCCTATCTGATGTTGACTATATATACCAGACGGTGCTACCTAGATTCCCTAGCTACATCTTGTTGGGACTTCCCAACCTTCTTACATATCCTCTTAAGTCCTGTAGGGGGAGAGCGATTACCTTGGCACTTGGGGCGGCTAAACAGGTGCTACTAGCAAGGTGGGCACAAAGGATATCCCAACAAAACTAGATTGGCTTCATAGAGTTTGGGAGGTAGTGGGGATGGAAAGGATTACAGCGGGGATTAATCACACTCTGCCCAAGTTTGGTATGACCTGGGGCTCCACCGTGGCCTACCTGTCCTCTGAGTTTGTTGAGCTCACCTGCCCGCGATACTTAAGGGTCCTTCGATTTCCCACTACTCCCCCCGCCAGTGAGCAACCCGCCTGAGATGAGGAGGCACCACCCGATGGCTAGAACCCTACTGTGTCAAGTACTGGGTAATGGGTAGGTCTCTGTCTTTCTCCTCCCTCTCCATTCTTTGGTTTTACTCCTTATCTCTTTCCTCTCTCTCTTCTTTTCCTTTCTTTAACAATATAAGTATAAGCCATGCTATTCCCCACCGGCCAGTGGTTGTAGGTGGGTGTTGTGTTTATTGTTTGCCACGAAAAATTCAATAAAACGATTTAAACCATAAATATTTAAAAATATTGTACTGTTTTATAATGTTAATATATGTTATATTAATTATAAAACGATAAAAATTCAAATGTATACAGTTATGTTCACTCACTTTAAATATATTACCGGAGACTGTGTTTTCTTATCTGCTTTATTGAAGCTTGACAATTCTTAAAGAAAATCTGAGAGATATTTAAATTTGGTTATTTTATTAAATTTGCGTTTGTATTAGTTTGGAAATATTTTACATTTGATATAGCTTTTACTTACTCGGTATTCTAGATGGCTCAGTTTGATGGCTTCAATTTTCTGGCAGCAAAACGCGTGTGGTGTGTTTGGTAGTCAGGTAACCACTGTTTTTAAAATGGTGGACGGCTCCTTTTATACGTTTTTTTGTGTTGTATGTTATCTCAAATCAAAATATGTTTTGTGTATATTTTTTCGTCGCTTTTTTAATGCTGTGTAAAACTGTAAATAATGTATTTGTTATATTAATGTTCATAACTTTTTTTATTTATGTTATGACCGCCATTTTGGTGACCTGCGGGTCAAGGTGATTTCATTGAAAGTGTTGTAGGACTTTCGTTTTTGTGCAGTTTGAATGGTGGATTAATTGTTTGGATTTGGATTAGTTTTGTGTTATTGGGCTTTTATTATTTTTAATTTTTTTAATAATTACTGGTAGATAGTTTGTAAAATCAAGTGTGTTAATGTTCGTATTTTTGGGCTTGTGGTCATTTTGAAAAAATTGATAAGATGTGTATTTAATCAAAATATTCGTTTAAAAATTAATTTGTAATTTAATTTATTTATATTAATTTTTGAATGTCTGATTATTATATTTGCGTTATATATAATAGAAGTATATTTATAAAAAAATACGTGAGTATTAATTTTAGTACTCGAGTATTAATTTTAATGTTTAGTACTTTTTTAAATTACTGTGTATCAAAATAGTACCCGTCCCAAAAACATTTTTTTATGCAAAGAGAAATATTTGTTAGGAGAATATTTCTAATATAAATATAAAACAAGAGTATTAATTTTAGTACTCAATTATTAATTTTAATACTCAGGTATTAATTAGAAATACCCGTGTTTTAATACACTGCCCGACCCAAAACCCCTATTTTCCCTGCATCCCGTCCCAGGGGTTTATTATACAATTTTTTTTTTTAAATGCATTCTAATAGTATGCGTTGTACTAGTATGCGTTGTAATGGATCATTCAATGCATTAACATATTTTTGCGTTGTAATGGCATGCGTTGTAAAAACATGCGATGTAATGGTACTTGCGTTGTAAAAACTGCGTTGTAAAAGCATGCGTTGTAATGGTTTGCGTTGTAACGTCATATATTCGGAACTGATACTACAGATTCTTATTGGCTGTGATGCCTTTTCTTTTTAAAGGAGGCGGACTGCTGATGCATTGAAAACACTTCACCTGATGGGGAACAGGAGGTAGGCTGTGTTACCCTGAGGGTGGAGCACTGAGATAATTGTAATATAGAAACGAGTATGAATGAAGTTTTTTTGTTTGTATCGTTAGTAAGATCCAAAGGAAACAAGTTGATTGATTAACACAGAATTCATCATTGTATGGTTTTAACGTTTTGAGCAGCAGTATTCTATTGGCATGTTAGTCTTTACCATAGTCAGGAAAAACATTATAAAAACAGGCACACAGACAAAAAACTGTGGCATTCAAATTGTGTAATATAAATGTGTGCCTCATCACCAAGAACTTGTGTCTTTATATACAAGCAATCAACATCTTGAAAAGAATGGACAAAATTAAGTTTGGCAGGCTATACAGGGTTTGTGTGCCAGTTTGTAATATCAACAGGGGGTACAATCTTTTTTTCAAAATTGTCCTTTATAGTTTGGTACACCAGTAGGGCTAGGGGACAGACACGGAATCACTGAAAGAAGACAAGATAGATCGTCTGGTCTGTGGTGGGCCTGACGATGTAGACACCATGCTACAGTACCCCTCAGGTAAGATCATTTAAAAGCAGCGGTCGATTCACGTATTAATGTCTATTTTAAATCAGATTATACATTTCTGTTTTTAAAGATTGTAAATACGTATAACAGTGAAAGTTACATTTAATCAAATAAATGCCTGGTATATATTTTATCTTCTTATTAAATTTATTGCACATAATGCATGATTTTATATCACGGTAAAAAGTGTTCAGTCTAACCTCCAAATGCACCTGAGATAGCTCGTCTGACTCAGCTCTGAGTTTCTAATACACCACTTGTTTTTCGTGGTAATCCCGCCGGCCACAAATACTTTCTACCGCTGTGAGTTTCGTTGCTGGAGTGTTAATTCTCTCACATATGAGGACAGCATGAATCACATATCTGGAAAGCACCTCAGGGCTAAAGTAAAACTTGAAATGTTCCAAATTTGAAATCTCTCAGAAGGAAAAAGTGCCTAATATCCCACAACGGAGATAATAATAGCAGACATTGATCTCACCTCAAGCTCTCCAAGATTATTTAATCATAGGCATGGGGTGTGGTGAGCTGCACAGCTGCTGCAGGCATTTAGATATGCACAAAGTACTATATAAAGACCCTACATAATCAATTAATTAGTTAACCTGTAACAGGTTCATAGATGCCTGACCCCAAGCCCTTCCTCTCCACACCCCTGCTCCCCACTGGCCCCCACACTGACATTTTCCGCTTGCTCTGAACAGGCAGAAAATGTCAGTGGTTTTGTCTCTTAAATGGTGAAAGGTACACCTAAAGGCCTCTGTATTACCAGGTCTGTGTAGTCATTCCTACTATGGGGAGAAAACTTGTAATTTCCGTAATTTGGTGTGGAGATGCCAGTCAGTATTCCTGCACCCAATCCTGGCACACTCATGGCACACTCATAATGAGGCCGATAGTGAACTACAACAGAAAAGTCAGTTCGTCAACCTGTTCTTCAAATCGGTGGGGTCTGAAATGAAACAAAGTTGAAATGTAACTCTATTCCAAATGAAGGGTTCAGAGCTGAAAGGGGGTAACCTGCCTTCCAATGAAATTGAGGAACCTTTATAAGCAGTTGATTAGCAGATTGAGCAAGGCATCATAGAATAAAGTTCATTGATATGTTTAGAAAGCCAGGAAGTCAGAGCCATGCCTTGCTTGATGTCTGGTGCAAAGGGACTCAAATTCAACTCTTGATGAAATATGCAGCCAGTGAAGGAACCTTGATAAATGGAAAGCAGAGTCAAACTTTCGAGAAGCCGTGGCCCATGATCTGTATGTCTTGCTGGTGTTAAGCAAAACACACAGCTTGATTGTATTTATACTAGATAGGTCACATTGGGTTCCATATCTTCTTTCAGTACTAGCTTCATCTCACCTTAATCCTGAGTAGCAAATGAGTCTCGAATCAAGGAGCATAGCAAGTCCATTAATATCCTCAAACAATGTGTTTTACGTATATTTAAATTAATAAATTGGTCGTTTATATATTTAGGTTCTTGATATGGCATGTTAAGACCTTGCATACAGGGCGACAGAGCACTTTACAGAGACACGGCATAGAATAACAGTCAGAAAAGCAAAAAACAAACCAGAAAACAGAACCTCTAGGTCTTCAAAAAGATGGTGTTATCTTTGCAGTGAAGGGTTTGAAAAACTGAGTACAATTGATGGGTAGACATTATGAATTGTCTTTTAGGAAATGCTGTATGAGGTTCTCAATAAAGGTGGAGATTAGTATTGCTTGTCAAATGTATCATGGTTTCAGGGTGGAAGACGTCTTGAATCTGGGAATTATCTGCTCGCGCAGAGATTGACTTCATAAAGTTTTGTTTTTTCTAGTAAGCTGAAGTTTTTGAGATAAGTATTAAGGTTTATTTAAGTGAATCACCTTGTATGTGAACTATGCAGCTTTATTAGCAGAGTGATCATGCCATGAGAAGCCGCCTTAGTGAAGAAAAGACTGGAGTGATGCCTGAGATCTTTTTGTGTTGGAGACCGTACGGCTGCTGAATGAAGGACTCCTTTAATGGGAGCTAAGCGACATTGAGACAACCCAGTCAGCAGCACATTTCTGTAGTCTACATGGGAGCTTGGGTGGCCGGGTTAAAGTCCTGGTGTTGAGGAAAGGCTTGAGCCTACAGAGGAGCTTTAGTTGGAATCTGACAGCTAAGGAAAAAGGCTCAGGAAATAATCCACTACTTCTGGGTCAGCCACATTACACGCAAAAATAATTCCCCTATTTCAGCAAACACATGCATGTAGGCATTTTAAAGTGGCGAACTGTGTAGACACATTGGATAAAATGTCCAGCACAAATCCTGTGCTGTTATATTCCATATAGGTATCATAACATAAGCCCCGGTAATCTCATTACCCGCCACCTATATTCTCTCCCTACATTACATTTGTCATGGTTTACAGGGACTGACCTTTTACCTAGATATTACACTGCAGTCAGAACGCGGGTTTTCCCTAGTTCGAAATCTCATACATTATGCATGAGGATTCTTGGAAGCACAGCAGGACTACCATCTCCTGTATAAAATCTATGTACAAAGTTCATGCCCAGCGTCATACTTAGGCCGACACAGTAACACAGCAAGGTAGGACCCCTGGGGAGACCTATGGGTATATATACATCACAACTTGCTATGATAAGGGAGAGGAGACCGAGACTTCTGTGCCGACACACTGACCAGAGACGCTGAGGTTCCTACACGCAGACACTCCAGCTCGCAGTGGTTTAACATCCCTCACGGGGTGTCCAGCTCGAGACCAGGACGGGGTCCCATAGTCTCTCACTTCAGGTAATGGGGTTGACTAAATCCTAGAGGGATTCTTGGCTTAACACCTACATACATGCTAGGTACACTTAGGTACATCTAGTTAGGGAGGCATCGTAGGAGTACGCATCTTTTATCATGTGTTTTATATACTCTAAAGCAGTGGTTCCCAAACTGGGGTCCGCGGACCCCCAGGGGTCCGTGACACATTCCCAGGGGGTCCGCAGGCAGCAGTTTTAAAAGCACTGCAAAGTTCCTTGTATAATCTGAAGTTTTTGGACAACAATAAAAGTGTCATGATAACTCGAGTGATTAATGTACCTGCTGGAGAGAGATGGGAGTTTAGTTCAGTAGCAGCTTCGACTCATCTAAGGTAGCGCAGACGGTTAATATGCCTGCTGCAAAGAAAGTGTTCCAATTTATTTAAAAAAAACAAAAAAACAGTATTTTATGTGCATAGCTCAGTGGGTTACTGCTTTTGTCACAGAGATTCTTTTGTTACTGTGTAGTTCATAAGTTACAATCATAATCTAGCACCGTCAGCTATGAACTACCATCAAAGAGCTGCATGCAAACTCCATGGTACAAGTTAGTATGCCATCTTTTTTTCCCCAGTCTTTCAATTTCCTGATGCTGCCAAAAAGGTATGTTTGGGTAGAATTAAATTGTTATAATTAAAGTCAACGCTAACCACTGTTTTTCGTTCTGAAAACAGATTTTGTGCTTCTGCAGACCAAGCACTCTTATAAAATGCTTACCAGTATGTATGACATGTGAATCCTACACCTTGAAGTCCCCTTTCCCCTTTGTAACATTTTCTATACACTGATTCACACGTGTGATTCATTGTTTCTGTATGTGAGTGAAGTAAAGTGCTCTGACACCCTACACTAGTATGAGAGATGCTATAAAACAAATGAAATACATGTGACAGGGGTGCTATGGAGAGAATAGAGGCACGGTTGGAGGATGATAGTGAGGATTCATGGAAGAGCCCCAAAAAGATTGTTGTATTGGTGCATAGTAAGGTCATCATTTACTATGCTTTAAAAGTGAATACAATTCAGTATATAATGACAAATGTGTTGTAGAATGCACCATTTCCCCCAAATTTTCTTGGTGGGAGAGCCCCCAAAGTCCGCTTTGTAGTGGCCAGGCTCACTCACTGCACTTGCTGTGCACCGTACGGGGACTGGTCTGACCACATTTGCCAGGGGTGCTTTGGGTTCCAGTCCGGCCCTGTCAGGAGCAGGAGCCCTAGACGGCAAAATAAAGCCAAATATTGAAAAGTTAGTCGCAGAGATGCAGCACCAACCTTCCTATTAAAATTTTTCGATTTTGCTAATTTTTACAATATAAAATACTAAAAGCTTTAGTAGTTCGAGTATCTGTGTTTGGTGTGCACATGTGTGTGTGTTTTTTTTTTTAATTACAGTTTTAATGTTTGAAATTTAAATCGTACAAATTGCTTGGGGGTCCTCGGCTTCAATTAGTGACTCAATAGGGGTCCTCAAGAGACAAAAGTTTGGGAACCACTGCTCTAAAGTATTCATGATTATTGTAAGATGGTAGAGCTATACCATCCATTCACCTTTATCGTACTGCTAATCATTTATATCTTATACTGTCTAACGGTTGTTGCAGCGCATTTATTCTACTCCAGAATAACAACTGTTCAATAAATTCTTATTGAAAACACCCAGCCTGTTTATTCGGTGTATCTCTCTGAGACAGACTAAGTAAGCATGAGTGACTGAACGAAAGGTAGTATATTGTTTCCACGGTCCTGAGGGATCAGGGTTGTCATGTTCGAATGGTTGCCAAGAACTATTCTCTCCTTGGTAAGAGGGGATTCTAGTGGCACTGTGAGCTAGTTGGTACAAAAAGAGCCAGCATACCCGGTGGGGGTGATCAGAGTTTGTCTGACACCAATCCTACAGTGTATGTTGTCTAAACGTGCAGATCCTGTATACTTTCTATAGGAACTACACGACAGTGCCAGGACGACTAACCCAGGTTCTATAGACTATCACTCTTTCATTTTATTTATCTGGGAGGGATTGGCACAGTAAGAACATTTTTTTAATTTTTTCACATGATTATATCTCTTGACACTTATTTGCCTTTGGTTGATTGATCCCCTAGATATTTTATGGGTGTGGTTGGAAGACTGTGCTCTTTGAACATCAAAAGGCAGGGAAAGAGTCGACTTAAACAGCCAGGATCTTAAATTCTCCTTTCAAACCACACAATCTAAGAAAACTGATCTGTCAGCGCTAATCTTCAACGAGTAGAAATGGACTGAGCGAAGGTCCACAAGTTTGCGGGCACTTTGTCCAGTTGTTTGGACGGTGGTAATGGCTGCAAGAAGACAAAGTTGGGGGTTCAGACAGGGCCTTCTCGTGTTAGAATGTGGTGTGCAGATAAACAGGACTAGAAAGTAATGTGCAGCATCTTGGCTAGTTATGTGCATAGAGCAATCTTCCAGAACAAGTGCAGGGATAGACACAGTAAATATATTCAAAAAGGCCTGTGACAATAAAGGCAAGGGTAAAGCTGGAGATCGCGTGGGGTGAATGTGACTGTGCTTCTGAAGTGTTTGCATGTGTCTGTTGTCTCGATGTGCTCATTTATACATGTGTCTGTGGGCGTTTTATCTCTGAGTATAGGCAGGGCTTCAAGTGGAATGAATAAACTGGGGGGGTCTCTCAAAGGGGTGTGGCCAATATAATTAAGGTCGTGGCTTAAAACACGTAAGTTAGAAATCTCTGCTCAGCATTATGTGCCACCCGACTGGTATTTTTCTGCTTCTTTCTGTCCTTGCATCAAGATATATAATACAACAAGTAACATTACACCTACAGCAAGCCAGGACTATTGGCTTTGTCAATGGCTGTTAGTTGCATAAGATCAATTAGCAACAGCAATGGCACCTTTGTATAAAATGGTTTAAATGGTTTAAATGCTTCAGTTTTTAAATGATGAGACGGTAAAAGTATTTTAATGAGTCCCTTTAAAGATACATTAAAGGCAGTGAAGGGTGGTGCTGCTGCCAAGTTAAGATTTTTATTTTTCACTCTGCGGGTGAGGGCAATAATAGAGAGCCCGAAAGGGACCCGTCTCAGCACCTGCTTTTTAGAACTGCTGGTGCTGAGCACCGGCAGAACCCGGCCCACTTAAAGCCCTGAGCTACGGGCTGTTTGCATACAACTGGTTGACCTCATATGCCTTTATATTCTGTTTATATTTTCTTTAACACAGATGAGTGATTAGTGAATTTCCTATGTCTTTTTGCACTTCTTGTAAAACATATAATTGAGACTTGAAGTACAGGGGCATTTTTAAGAGATATTAATGAATGGAGGGAAATTTGAAGGATATTGTGTGTATGTGCCCTTGTTCAGTTTATCATGAATGATCAAAGGGGCATGTGGTGAATGTTATTTTGCACTTTTGAGGTGGTCATGAGATAAAAATCATCAGGAATGCAATTCAATCGGCTAAAACTGTTCATACATTAGAATAGAAAATTGTACAAAGCAGGTAGTACAGATGTGTGCACTTTTGTCTACATTTCACAAACTTTGTAAGATCGTGTGATACATAATGTTGAATCCTTTCTCTGACACATTGACTACAAATTATTGTGATTAAAAATCTCACATTCACTCGAAATGGAGAATCTGAAAAGCATAAAGATTAATATGCTAGAGAAATTCCAGGCACTAAAAATGTTCTTGGATTTAAGGCTCACTGTTGTATTTGCCATTCTAAATTTTATTAGGTTTTGCCTACATTGTGCATGCGCTATCAGCTAAATCTATTGTTCTTTAAAAAAGAAAAAAGCTTAGAAGGGGCTTAAAGCCCACCCATTACCTACCCTTACTTACCATTGGTTGGCTCCCACGTCGCACATTTTCCTTGCTTCTTATTGGTCAGCGCCTCCGGCTTCCAACTGGGCTTCAGTATCTGCTTCAGGCTTCATCCTTGCCATGGAGTATGGACCAAGTAGTGGTTCTTGTGGCCAGTTGCCCTTCCTCCTGCAAGTACTCTTTTTTTCACTTTTCATCCCCCTCCTTCACCCTGCCCTCCTGCTTCATTTTTTTTAAAAAAACACCCTTAACCCTGCCATCCGTCTCTTTAACCCACCCGCCACACCCTCTGTTCCGCTCTACTTTGGTCTCTTCTGCGGATGAGTCTGTCTTCAGCAACCCTAAAAGAACTTCCTTTGCCTTTCCCAGCACTGCTGTTACCTATCTGATATCGTGTCGGAGCGGTACTTCTAAAACCCAGACATCACAGTAGACAGAGTGATATGCCTGCCTGTCCGTGAGATACCTCGTTTCTCCTGTTACTCTGCAAAAGAGCATGAATTGTGGTACTGCTGGCGAGCTGATGGTATTGGAACGCTAAAAACAAGGATGTGTTATTTTTGGCAGGGAGATTATAAACGATTTGCCCGGAATCCAGGATTTTGAACTGACGCTGAGACTCCAACTTGGTTCCCCAGCTCCAAAGTCAGCAGCTCAGGCCGTTACGCCACATCTTATCCATTTTCTTGCTATGTAGGATACTAAGCATGGTTTAGCTGTCCTGCTACTGCCTGCCACTCATTGGGCTATGAGCACTTTGAATTTCTATGTCACCCAAAAAACAAATTACTTATTTCAAACTTAAAATGCGTAGACTTTTTTTTTTTAAACATACTTTATTGATTTTATATAGTGTTACACCTTGCTTAATCGCATCTGCAGTTGGTACATAACTCTTATGACATAGGTACAGTGGACTTGAGCACGATCTTCCTAACCTTTTACATTCAAGTACAAGTAATAGTCCATCTGGGTTGTTTGACATTTTTAGGATCGAACAGCTGCATCAGCTGTTTTAATTATATATTGTCTGACAATATCAATTAAAACAGAACCTTTCTAAACTACCCACCCCCAGCTGAGATGATTCAGACCTGCCTTGTTCTCCTATGTGCGTCATGTGGGGGTCGCTGTCCAAGGGATGCCGCTCGGGTTGACAGGCCCAGCGTCAGGCAGGGATGGGTGAGGAAGGATGTCATTGCCTCATGCTGGGGACTGGGGGGCATCCTACACTATGTGCAGTGTGGCGTAAGGGGATTGGTGGCTTTAAAGGCCTCCAGCATCAGGTCCCATTCCATGGAAATAGGTGTTTTTTGCAACCCACGGTATTCCTCCCGTCTAATGATTGCACTTTCTGCTCCACCCCATCAGGCCATCCCTGTATGCCAAGTGAACACTGTTGGGGGAAGGGCCGATTTCCACCTCATTGTGATGGAGCTATGAGTAGGGCCAGATCAGCGAAACAGAGCTGCACCTTCTGTGACTTAGGGCGACGGAATAAACCTAGTATGCTACGCTCTGCTGTGTTCCAGTTGGGAATTCCTGTGGTGTTTCCTACAATTTGTGTGACAGAGGACCAAAACCTTCTGAGGCGTGGGCACATCCATAACATATGCAGGATGTCTGCCTCCTCTGCCTGGCATCTAGGGCAGCAAACACGTGCATTGGGATATATGCAATTGAGGCGGTGCGGGGTAAGGTAGGCCCTGTGGAGTATCATATATTGTATTAGCTTGAATTTAGCGTTGCAAGACACCTTCTTAGGGTATTCTAGGAGGGAGGACCAGTCCTTGTCCCTTAAGTCCTTTTCAAGGTCTCTGAACCACTTTTCTCTTAGGGTTGTGAGGGAGGTCCCTGCGTGCGACCGGGCACCCCTGTACAGCCAGGCGCGGGAGCACAACCATCTTAGAGATGGCTATTCTGCCCATCACCGAGAGAGGCAGCGATACCCAGAAGGATATCTCAGTACGTAAGGCCCTGACCGCCCTCATCAGATTGCCTTCTATTAGATCCTGTGGAGTCCTATATATTTGGATACCTAGATATTTGAAAGTGTGTGGGGCAACTAAGAGGGTGAACCGTCCAAACTTAACGGTTTCAGGGCGTTCTTCCGGATGAAAGAAAAACGCATGGGATTTCTTCTCATTTATGGTTAGGCCCGAGATGTGTTCGAATTGTTCAAAAATCTGTGTTATGGGCTCTAAGTCCCCTGTCAACTCATGAGGGTACAAGATCAGGTCATCTGCATATGCTGACAGTGTATGCATTGAGTTGCTCAGTTGGATCCCCAGTGTTTCTGCCTCTCTCCGGAGTCTAATTGCCAGGGGTTCTAGCGCCAGCACAAACAGCAGTGGCGACAGGGGACAGCCCTGTCGCGTGCCTCTGCCCACTGGGTAAGGTCGTGAGATATGGGCACCAGAGCGGACTCGTGCCGTAGGGGCCGTATATAGTAGCTTGACCCAGCTCATGTATCCCGGTGGGACGCCAAATTCGTCCATAGTCTTTATCATATACTCCCAATTAAGGGTGTCGAAAGCTAGGCATAGATCAAGAGAGATACATTCAGCGCCTTGGTAGGCATCAGGGGTAGCTTCCATAACATGGTGAAGGCGTCTAATGTTAAGGGAGGCTCTACGGGCTGGAACGAAGCCGCACTGATCAGTGTGATCAGTTGTGGCAGGTAGGGAAGTAAACGGCAGGCCAGGATTCTGCTTAGGATCTTGTATTCTGTGGCTAAGATCGATAGTGGGCGGTAGCCTGACATATCCCTTGGGTCTCTGCCCAGTTTAGGGAGGGAGGTGACAAGGGCCTGCATAGTAGAGAGAGGGAGAGCGCCGGTTTCTTGGGCTGTTTGGTATAGGCGTTCCAGATGAGGGGTTAATTTATCCGAGAAGGTATCGAAGAACTCTGCAGGGAGGCCATCAAGGCCCGGAGCCTTATTACGTGGAAGTTCCCGGATGGCCGCCTTAATTTCAGCCTTGTTAATGGGACTGGACAGGTCTTCCTGGGCCGCACGTGTGAGTTTGGGATAAGCTAGGTCGGTGGGCTCCTCCTCTGAATTACCAGGGGCTCGATATAGTGCCTCATAGTATTCGCAGAACACCAGATTTATTTCTTGCTTTGTGTTTACTATGGTTCCGTCCGACAGGGCCACCTTGTGTATAGGGGTGGGGGGGGCGCATTACGCAACAGTCGTGCTAGGAGTGCTCCCGATTTATCCGCCTCTGCATGTTTGTGCTGGGTAAATGATTGGTAATCTATTACTCTATTACTCGTTCCAGAAGTTCAGCGTGTTGTATACACGCCTCCTGTAGTGCCTCTTTTTTCAAGGGGTTGCTGACCGCCCCTTGTTCTAGCTTTTTTAAAGTGTCTTCTATTGATTTAAGATTATGGTGGATCTCTTGTCTAGCCCCCACAGTGGCGCCGACAGCGGCACCCCTAATCACTGTCTTAAACGCGTCCCACTCTATAAGGCGTGAGGAAGCCGAGTTAGTATTTTCATTGAAATAATTAGGGATGGTCGACGCTATAGTATCACGAAAATAGCATCTTCCAGCATCTGCGGCCATAGCCTCCAAGTTGGAACAGGAGTGGGAATTCTTCCCCAGGATAATGTGATCTCTAGTCGGTTGTGATGAGAGAAGGTCTTCCCCAGATATGTGGTGTGGAACACCTGAGTTGCTATGGAAAGGGACCATAATATCCTATCTATTCGTGTGTGTAGTTGGTGGGGCGGGGAGTAGAAGGAGTATTCGCGACTGTTTGGGTTCTTAAGGCGCCAGACATCTCCCAGTGACCAACCCGCTGCCCACACATGCAAGGATTCCGCCTGTCTAATGGAGACAGCTCCCTGAACAGGGGGGTGGGAGCGGTCTAGTTGG
The DNA here is from genome assembly GCA_963921515.1 of Calotriton arnoldi. Taxonomy (NCBI): domain Eukaryota; kingdom Metazoa; phylum Chordata; class Amphibia; order Caudata; family Salamandridae; genus Calotriton; species Calotriton arnoldi. Next base: position 200,984 of record CAWUFW010013371.1, read on the forward strand.
ACATCTAGGTCTGTGTTGTAATCTCCCCCTATCACCCATGGGTAGCCCACCCAGTCTGTCAGCACTGTGTTGAGGCTCGCTAAAAATTTGTCCTGCTCGTTGTTTGGAGCGTAAATGCTGCCAAGGATTATGTGTGCACCGTCTAGTGTGCCATGGACCATGACATACCTGCCTTGTGTATCAATACGCTGCTCCAGGACCTCGAACGGGACCCTGTGTCTGACCCATATGGCTGTTCTCCTCGCAAAGGCGGAATATGATGTGGTGAACACTTGACCCCTCTATTTTTTGGGGAGCTTAACCGCCTCGGATTCTGTAAGGTGGGACTCCTGCAGCAGGGCAAACTGTGCCTTTCACCTATTCAATTGGGCATGAATCCTGTGGCGTTTATATACAGATCCCATCCCTCTGACGTTCCAGGTGACTATAGTATACTTTCCCAGCATGGCCATGTGTTTGTGTGCTCAGTTCTTGAATATACCTGGGGTCGTGAGGCGGGTAATTTGTGAAGTATCGTAGGGAGTAAGCCAGAAACCCATAAACCCATATTAACTCCCAATACTAGGACCAGCCTGAAAACTATGCTGGTCCAAACAATATACACAACTGTGTGAACATTCTTTCGATTGCGGTATGCTTTCGCTTCAGGGGGGGGCGTTTCCTATTCCTAGCATAACGCACAGGGTTGTGTGCAGCTACGTAACTGACCGGACCATGATACTTTATTAGGGGTTTCGAGAAGCTGGGGGGAAGGGTAGAAGTATGTACGATACCTTACATCTCCACAATGGATATTAAAACGTCTCTATATCGATAAGGTAGCCACGTGGAAGGATACTTTTCAACCAAATAGGTCAGTTACAGTCTGTGGGGTGATAGAAGGAAACAAAGCGAGACTGTTCTCTGAATCTGACTGCATGGTGGTGTCCTCTGAGGACTCCGGCGACAAGGGAGGATCGCGGTCTCTGCAGGCAGCCGCTGCCGCTAGTGACGACTCTCTGCCCTGCAGGGCCTGCTCCAGCGAGGAGCTCTTCGCTTTGGTTATGCGAGTCAACTTGTTGCTGCGTATTTTCTTCTCCATTGTCGTCCATGGTTCACGACTTGTGCTCTGTGATGGTCTCTCCAGTGATTGAGGGGGAAAGGTTGTCTCCAGCCAGTCGCTCGCATCCTCCGGGTTGTCAAAGAAGTGTGATTTTTGATCATGTATAATCTTTAAGCGGGCCGGGAATAATAGAGCATATTTGAGGTTCAGGGCTCTGAGTTTCTTTTTAAGTGTTTGATAGGAGGCTCTTCTGCATTGAACCAGGACCGTGTAGTCCGGGTATAGTGAAATCCGGTTGTTTTTGTAGTGTATAGGGGATTTCTCCCTGGCCATTTGGAGCAGAGTGTCGCGATCCCTATAACTGAGTATACAGGCTATCATTGGGCGGGGGAGCGCCCGTCACTGGTCTCCCTGTAGGGATTCTGTGCGCCCTTTTAATGCAGAAGAAGTCGGATAGGCCCTCCGGGGCTACATGTTCTCGCAGCCACTGTTCCACGAATTGGGTGGCGTTAGGTCCCTCAGAGTGCTCCGGCAGGCCTATTATTCGAACATTGTTCCTTCGTGCCCTGCCCTCGGCATCCTCCACACTGTTTTGGAGGCCGGACACCTGCCGCTTCAGCTGTGGTAGTTGTTCTGAGTGTTCCTTGTGTTGCGGCAGCAGTTCAGTCAGGAGTTGTTTATTGTTCTTCACTATGGAGGACAGCTTATCATGACCCGCCTTAAGGAGCGTGAAACCAGTGGTCAGGGTGCCTATTTGCTGCTCTATTGCCTTCTGCAACTTCCTCACCTCCTGCAGGATAAGGTCCAGCTTGTCCGGAGCAGTTTCCTTGTTGGTTTGTGGAATGCAGTTCATTGAGGGTGTTTGGGTGGCATTGTCTGTGTCCACCCGCAGCTGCGAGCTTGCAGAAGCCATCTCCGGCGCCTTTCCCTTCGTGCGTCCCATGGCATGATAAGTGGCGGGGCCCATCGTTCCCTCAGAACCAGAGCAAGGTCAGTGGATATAGTGTCACTAGGTGTGTAAACGCCGAGGGCCGTCGCCAATTCCAGTTCAGGTGCCGCGGCGAGCCGCACCAGGTACGTGCTCACAGTTTCAGGGGGGCCCAGGGTGGGGGCAGGTGTGTGGGCGTTATGCTGATAATTATGGTGGAGGCGACACTGTGCAGAAGGATCCGGGATCAGCCCTGCAGAGCAGCCACATCCGCGGCTTGATGCGGGGGGGCACCTTGCATCGAGCAGCCTCAGGAGGAACGTGCTTTAATGGGTTCCTGAGGCCCCCAGGCAGCTCGTGCAGCTAGTCGCCGAGATGGGCCAGTGGTCAGGCACGAGCTGAGGGAAATGCCCTCCTCGGCGGAGCAGGGCCTCCAACAGTCCACCTCGCCCCAGCTTCTAGGGCCCCCGGCCGGTCAACCGCTCCTCAGCTGGTGTCCCAGGTCCCCAGTAGGCCTCCGACGTGGCAGGGCAGAGCTCTCTCGGCAAATAGTCCAGCTATGACACAGGCCCAGCAGGCCTCCACCTCCCGCAGATGTGGACAGCTTGGGCCCAAGGGCCAAGGGAGGCCCGCCCATCGGAGCGCCGCGCCGTACAGCAGGCACGCTCAACTCAGCGCAGGTAGGGCAGCACTCCAGGATCTGCTGCGCATTTGAGTGTTCCCCGGTAGATCGGGGGGGGGTCAAGCCCGTACCACCCGGCACTCCGGTCCCGTGATCACAGCATGCAGGGACCTCCGACACTTTTGTTCAGCCGGAGCACCGAGTGGACGGGGGAGCCGTTCCCGGAATGGCCGCCCAGTGCCGCAGCCCCCTTTAGATCGTCCCGGGCCGCCGCTGATCCTGGCTCTGCTGCACAGCCACACTGCGGGGGAAGGGCGGTAGGCCGCCGAAGACAGAGGCGTAGCTGTTTTCACCAGAGCGGGTCGTGTTCTGTAACTTGCAGGCAATTCCGTCATTGACAAGCTCGGGTCTCCGGCGCTGTTTCAAAGCCTGTTGGGGCAGCAGCTCACGGCCCACGGGGCAGCGCAGGCCTCACAGTCCGTTCACAGGCCTGAAGTGTGCGTGGCTCGCTTCCTCTGCACTTCGGCCGTTCTCGTGCCCTCCACAATGCCGCTCAGCACCACATCGCTTATTCAGTGTCTCTTCGAGCCCAGAATACAGTGGGGGAGGTTTGTGCATTAGATGCCCCCCAGCTTCACAGATATTTGCCGGATAAGTGGGTACGGTTGTAGAACTCCGCTTAAATGCGGCCGCCATGTTCGGCGGTTAGCCACGCCCCCCCTTAAAATGCGTAGACTTTACATTTACAAAAAGTTAGAAAGTCAAGTTGAACACCAAAAATATGCAGCACACCTTTTAACAATCTATGCACAAACTCTAATTGGAGAATGAGTTTCATGTTTTACACTTGATATTCCTATTATAAATGTTCCCTTTCAATGAACAAGTACACTTATTCCCAATACACGTTTAATATTGTTTTGACGTTAATATATAATTTGCAATGATTCTGTTAATCTGTTTTACATCCAGCATGCTTTCATCTTAAATTATTCGTATTCACCTTACTGCTGCAATGGGTGATATTGTTCGGCTCAACAGCCTAGTCGTATATACAAGTTTATTTTTAAAATCTTTATTTAGGAGTGTATTTGTCAGGTTGCTATTCTTACCTCACTTTCAGCCCATGGGATGAGGACAATTTAATAGTAAAATAAATTGAACTTTAGTGATACTGAGTGAAAAATAATTTATGACATAATCCATCATTTATCTAAACAGTGGTTTGGGGCAATAAAGGATGACAAAATATTTCTTTACATTTGTCACATATTCTGTGCACATTTGTCACAAATTAACCATTCTCCACAACAGCACTTAAGACGTGGTCTACTGATCACTTGACGAGTTTTCCAATCCTGGCTTCCTCCTTTGAACAAATTGTGTGATTTGAAGCGAATCTCATTTTTTCCATGGGCTTCAGCTTCTTCGTTTACTGATATTATGTGCGCTTAGAAGCACTGAACCCTTTAATTTTTAGGTTTTGCCTACAACGTGCATGCACTGTCACAGAAAGCTATTCTTAAACAAGCATTGGCAAAGCCAACAGGTTTCGCCAATACGACATATATTGGGATTGTCAATGTTTTTTTTTTGCTGTTCAAAGTGAATTACAGTTTTAAGAAAAAGTGCTATGAAGCGGGTCAGCATTGACTGTGTCAAACTGCTTTTTTTCTTTAAGCCGTGTTGCACAGCAGCCCGTGCTGCTGTTCAACATGTCTAAAAATACAATGACAACCCCAATAGATGTTGCGTAGGTGAAACCTATTGGCTTTGCCAATGCTTGTTAGCTATGTTATGTATTCACCATTTGTATAGCATGGAATCTGCCTTTAGTATGTCCCTGTTGCACTCTGGGGATGTCACACTATGTGATTTTGGGGTTTCCATGGGAAATCAGATTCTGACTCGTCCTGTGATAATATGTTCAGGGTTTTGTGTTCTATTCTGCCTCTGGTTGAATGGTTGGCGTAAGTGCAGTGGCATGTTTGTGAGTGATTTTCATGTCTTGGGAATCTACCGGAGCGCACTGTCATCTCTTAGGTGGGTAGCATGCTAGGTGCCCAGGAATAGGAGATAGCTGACCCCAGGTGTTTCTGTCTGGGTGGATGCTTGTGTGTGCTGTGTCTTGGCGAAAAGTGTTTTAGCCAACAGGTCACATTATTTATGGTTGAAGTATGTGGAATGTTGTGTGTACCGTTTACTGTTGTGTGTGTGTGTGTTTGTGTTGTTTCATGTTTTTAGGGTTTAATAACTCCTATTGGGCAAACCAATCCACAAATGCGATGTAGTGCTGTGTGTCTGTATTAAAAGAATAAAATGACAGCATGCTAGGCCAGTTAATCCAGATGGTGACATAAAATGAAACCTGTGCAACCTTTTCAAGGAAATGTTACAATCTCCTGCTCTACACTTACACCAAATGAGCACAATAACAACTGGAAATGCAGTCACGATTTGTAACAATGGAAGAACCAACACAAACCTTTAAAGATACTTTTCTCTTACTTTCTGGGCAGTACTTTCCTGGGACGAATAATAGGAAACTTGACTAGGGGGTTGCACCCCTAGCTCCAGCGTTTTCTGGGCCCACTTGCTTATCATTGGTCCTCCGATGGACCTTTTTTCTCTCCGACTCAGAGCTGATGGGAGTTAACATTGACATCAATCAAATTGAATTAACAGTGCAACCCATTTGGCTACACAATGAGGACCAAGAATCGGTAGCTAGGGTTAAGAAGGTTTATTACAAATTCAAAATCAAATTAAGATACATGACTCTTAAAACCATGCTGTAGAAATATAAAATAGCAACAGGTAGTGCCAACCTAAGGAGAAATTGAGACCGACCAATATAAGGCAAACAAGCAATTCAGTCACAGCAATTCAAAAGATCAAAAGCAATATTTGGTGCTCAGAAAAGAGTCACAAGTTTTGTCGATGCATGAATAAATCTAAATCACCTATGGTAGAGTTCCTGCTAAAGGATGGCTCTAAAAGTCTAATGAGTCTCTAAATCAGAAATTCCCATAAAGGAAATTAAACAAGGCAAGGAAATAAATAGGGAAGGTGTCTTCTTCTCAGGCTCTTTCTCTATATCTAGTACAGTAATGTATCTATTCTCAACAAACAATGCATGCAAGAAATGTCACGTTAGCAGAAAATGGAAAACAGCATTTATGCAGCATGGTAAAACACAGGCCTAGTCAGGACAAGTTAAAAGCATTTACTAAATGATGCACAACTAATATGCATGTGCACATTTACACACAAATGAATACGTTTCTAGTGCATTAGATTCACATTACATGTAACGTTCAGTAAATCTTTAAAATAATCATGTATAAGTACGGCTAAGACCTACATTTAAATCAACTACATGAAATTTTAAAACACACATTGCATAAACTTTTTATCGTTTTAAGAAAAATCACATTCTACATATATGAGGATGGTTTCTATTTAGTTTGCTAATCAATAATGTCATTCAAGGTATTAAAGCACACATTATGAAAGTCGAATTTCATATATATAGTAAGTATCTACCAAGTAAGGACGGTTTATTTCATCAAGACTTCAAATAATATCTAAATCATCTATGGTAAAGCACATAATAAAAGTAAATTCTCTAATCCTATAGTGAATGCACTCTTTAATAATGATGCCAAGTGCAACACAAACACTAATCGTTAAACCACTTTCATTTCATGTATCTATTAAGTATTTGTGACATATTTGTGACGTGTAAAGGGTGGGCAATGTTTGCGCTGCACCACTCCCACCATGCTTCTTCACCTTCACCAAGTTTGCCCCGCCTGCGCATGCAAAAAGTGAGGCACGAAATTATTAGCAAGAACGAGACAGAACGAACCCACCCCATCTCACCCAGCTTCCCCCACTCCCATGGCCATGTGAAGAAGCATGCTTATGTCAAGCAGGTTTATGAGTGTGTCAGTGTGCATGTACAGTATTTTAGTGCATACATGCCAACATTTTAGAAGAGCAAAGTGGGAGATAAAAAAAAATTATTGGGAGAATGTATTTCCCCCATTGACTTCTATTGAAGCAGAGGCAATCTCAGGCGGGAGACAGCCATAATAAAGCCATTTTTTGGCTCAAAGAATCGTGAGTCTCCCTTCTGAACCGGGTCTATGGGCACGTATGTTAGTGTTTGTGTATCCTGGTCCCAGGGTCAAACATGGCTTGCTATGGTACATAGTTATTTATGCCTTTTGGAAGCAGGAGCAGGATGAGTCAAGGTAAAGAAAGCTCTCTCTGATCCTGCCACCGTGCAGGCAAGCATGCACTTAAGCCAGCCACAGTCTCTTCGTTTCTCTGCTACTCGCTTAATAATCCGCCATAAAGTGTATGTGTTTGTGAGAGTGTTTGTATGCCGCGCGCCCACAACACAAACAAACCCTTGGGGTTGAGGTTAGAAAGGCCGGTTGGAGCCTATGATTCAGGCGAGGAGGAGGCGGCGGCGACGGAGGTGTCTTCCTCTGGTCGCCACTCCGAGTGGAACCATGGAAAAAGCACAGCTCTTACTGTAAGTGAGCTCATCAATTTACTGTAACCCTCTCTGTGCGTGCTTGCGCGTCCATTTTACCTTCCTCGGGGGCGGTTCTCACAGGCAGCTGTCATGCAACACCCTGCGTTTGTTTTCAGCAGGAGCTGGTCATGAGAAAACCTGGAACCCCTGCCCTCCTGGAGCTGTTTTGATCTGCCTGGAAAGAAGAGGCTTGTGGCATGAATACATAAATATACACAACAGGTTTCTGCATCACTTTCAGTATGTAGGCTTTACTTGTGCCAGTGGTGGAATAAAAAGTAAATCAAGAGGTTTTAGCAAAATGTAATCCGAAAAAAATAGTTTGCAGGCACTGAGATGCTGGGAGACAGAAAGGCCAAGTCTGGCCATATTTTCATAATGAATTAATGCAAAATACGGTCCTTATGTTTTTGCAGAGAGAAAATGTGGGAAGAATGTCAGTTGTGTAATAATCCTCTCTTAGGGTCAGTGAACCAAATGAAAGCAATTAATCTAAGTTTGTTACTTTCACTCTTCCTCTTTTCAAATTCTAAATTCAGTTTCTCGGCTCTTAAAGTAGTTGTAATCAGTTTTGACACCTCAGTAGTTGATGTTAGTTGGGTGAATATTTCAGACTAAGTGCATTTTTCTACGTGTCTGTGAACCAAGATGTACCGTTTTCTGCTTGTGTTTCTTTTTCTGTGAATAGTGCCGACTATCAATCCCATATAATCAAATGCCCTCAGTTCAAGCCTCAAGCACGTGATACAACTAACTCCCTCCATTGGTAACCAAGGGCATGTTTTGCAGCATCTGACACCTCAATATATGGGGCACTGATAGTTACCTCATTATATACATTTGGATGTCAACAAAGTTAAAATTCCCAGTGAGTGTCGATTTCCGCCCTTCGTCCTATGTGATTCATAGGCAGGTCAAGTTGGTTTGAACTGCAATACAGTTTTATTAAGTAGTCTTCATAATAAGCATTGTGTGGGAACAAATCTCCTCAACGAAAACCCACATACATAGATAGTTAATGTTTTGTAGGTGGTATCATCTTGATGCTTTTCCTGCCCCCAGAGTATGTATGCATCAACCACTGGTAGCCTCCATGATTCCTGAGAGTGGGGAGGTTCTGGTTCGGCTTTTCGTCCAACCCTGGGAGGGGCTCCCAATTCCTCCTTTGCCCCAGGGCACGCTTCATCATTTGACAACGTGGATGCACAAGGTTTTCCTGACCATCTCTGGGAAGGTCCTCAATATGGCCTCACAGTCAGGACACGGGGGGGGGAACGCTCAAGGCCATCTTTGGGGTGGTCCTTGTGTAGCCTCATGGTTGGGGTTTGGGTGGAGTAGTTGCTCCAGCCTTATTTTGTCCACAGGAAGAGGTGGGTGGCCTGGGTCCCAAATGGGCGAACTCTGGAGGCTTGTCACAAGGTTTGTCTCCAGGGAGAAGGAACTGTCTGATTGTCACTCTTGTCTCCGTAGGTTGACTAAGCTCGGTGCACATGCGCAGTAGGGGTTCTTCCTGGCCTGCGGGTGGCTCAGTTCGATACAGTGACCTTTGGTGTCAGGAGAACAATGCTGCACTCGTTGCATTCTGCACAGCTAAAGGGGACTATTCCACTGTGACGTGAACCAAAGGTTTGTGGTGTAGGGGAGGGAGTAGAACGCTGTTTGGTACCCAATGTTAACCAAGGGTAACTGCATGTCTACTTTGTTTGATTACTGTATTTTAGTCACACTGTAACACTTTCACCACTCACTTGCTGAAGTTCTTTGATGTGAAAAAGGCATGTTTGGGAGGTAAGGTAACGGTTCCCATTGGGACTTGAATCAGTCACAGTACTGGTTCTGTTCATTGAATTCTGTTCAGCTTGGGACATGGGTCTTAGTTTGCTTCTGCAAGGGGTGGTGCCTGGTGTTTTTTCAGAGTATGAATGGGCAAGAGGTGGAGGGGACCGCAGGGGACAGGTGCCCAAGGACATATGCTGGGGGAAGGCTTGGGTTTTCTTGCTGTGTAGGGTTGATAGTATATTTGTGGCTAAAGAAGTGGCGGCAGAACATGCTTGCTTCTTTATTTGGCATTTGGCCAGAATAGTATAAGTCAGAGGAGGGCATGGTGACTTGGGCCTTCTAGAGCTCCTCATCAGAGGTCGATTGTGTTACACATTAAGGGGCCGGGTAGCATTAGCATGCAGAAGTCTCTTCTGGAATCCTGTACCATAAATAATGCAAGCTTTTTCTCTTGGTAGCATGCCCCCAAACAAGTGTGCTCGGCACCAAAGCTTTCCACTGGGGAATCTCAAGACATGCAAGAGGCAGCAGCTCAAATGGCACAGTTGCAGTTCATTAAAGTACGGGAAGCAGTTCAGTGACACAGCATAGATTGGGCCCTGCAAAGAGCCTCTGTTGGCCCGGGAACATCCGAAGAAACAAGCAGCTCCAGGAAGCCTCCCAAGAGGGCGAGGCAGGACCCGGCCAGATTCAGGGAGACCTTCAAAGTCACAAGAAAGACAATCATTACAACAACTAAAACAAGTGCACCAGGATCAGCGCCCAGTCGTTGGGGGCCCAATCATGAAGATCATACATCGCCGACCCTAAGGGGGTATTGCATTAATAATACCACTTTGGGGGAAGTTGGATGGCAAACAATTGTTATTTTTTTCATCATAGCAAAGGGATAGTCCTGCAAGGAACACTGAGCAACACACACAAGCCCCAGGGCCGAAGGAGTCACCCCCTGCACCAGGAGAGCAGGTCAAAGCTAGTGTAATAGTCGAGGACTTGGGGGTTGCGAATTACATCTTACAAGCCCAGACGATGGTCACAAGGTAATGTGGCAGATATGAGGAAGAGAGTGGTCATAAATTGGCTGGCTCACTGTCTCCAAAGAGGGGCAATCATACAGCTCAAGTTTGGGGGGCTGATATCACGAGTCAGATACCCCCCAGCAGCACTAGTCCTCAGTATTCAAGCCAACACCCTATGAGACCCTCAGGATGCTCTACAGGGGGGCTACAGGAGGGCCAACAAAATCAGTTTTGTCTAGGGTGCCTACCAGCAGTGGTGGTTTGATGGCACTGGCTATCCCCCACCCAGTGGTCAGACAGTGAGTTCTATCATCCCACGGGCAGCACAGAGTTCAGTGACACCTGCAATTATTTTTAGGAGCAGCAACCCGACTGTGTGCCCCCGGGGTTGATTGTCTGGCATGTGTCATTGGAAACTAAGAAAAACAATCTGTAATAGGGACTTTTGTGACATGTTTGATCATATCAATGCTGGGGTCATGCCTGAACAAGGGAAACTGATCAAAGATGGAGGGTTCTGTCCTAGGAAAGTCTTGGCTGAGACATTGTTGAAGAATTGGGATGCAAGCTTCACCATTTGTGCAACGATTTTGACTGCAAAGCTTCCCACCCTGACCCCTCAAATCATGGGTAACATTTCCTTAAACCATTGTGAATATATGAATTTTCAAGGACAGCGTGGTTGCAGTATGACATGAAGTTCAGACAGATGAAGGCTTTAAGGCCTGGAATTGCTTGGAACCAGATGTAGATAAACGTGCGGCATGCGAAGTTTGAGGCCCATAGTGGATCTAAATTGAACCATTCTTTTTCAGTGAATAGACAGTAAGGGGATAAGTAAAATTCCTGCTGACAATTCTACCGTAAAGAATGTATGAAGAGAGGCACCTGTAAGTTTAAGCACATCTGCTCCTTTTACGGTGGTCAGGGACATCCTGAAGCAAAATGTTTTAAGAAGCATGGGAAGCCCAAAGACCATGCAGCAGAAACAGATTAGCAAGCCCTCACCCTTAGCTGAAGCAGCATCTCCTATTTGTTTCCACATCCTGCCTAATCTCTTTCGTAAATATGACAAATTGCACAATGCTCATACCCTGTACTTTGGTTTTAGGAATGGCTTTCATATACCAGCAGAGGTAACACACACTCCTTCTTATCCAGCCCAACAATGCCAGAAAGAAGATACAGAAAAAGGGGCAGTGAGGCACAGTTGCGGGCCCTTTTGGCAACTTGTCGTTGGACAATTTAGTTTGTTCTCCACTCGGGCAAGCTTGTAAGAACGAGAAAGGCAAAATCGGACTAATTTATAATTTATCATCCCAGCTTGGTGGGCGGTCATTGACGGGTGAGTTACAACAGTATCTGTGTGGTTCGTTACATGTCATTTGAATAGCCCTTACCAGGCTGAGGTCCGTGGACTGAGAAGCTTTAATGAATATGTCTGGAATTCAGTCCGCGTTCAGGCTGCTCCCAGTTCACCCGCGTGATTTCCACCAGTTGGGGTTTATGTTTGGGTGGAGCTATTATATAGACAAATGCACGCCCATGAGTTTCCCATTGCCTGTGGCACTTCGAGACAATTAGTTAATTCCTAGAATGGACGAGATGGGATCTTGTCATATCTGAGAACATAGTCCACTACCTATATGACTGCCTTTTCTGGGATCTCTGCGGTCTGAAGCCTGCAGGCATGCCTTGCAAGATTTTAGAGTAAGCGAGTTAACGAGTATGGTCGGTGGTCCCCTAGGCAAGGAGAAAACTGCAGGTCCCATGACAAAGCTGTCACTCCTGGGCACTGAAATCAATTTGCAAGAGGGGATATGTAGGCTAAAACCAATCAAGGTGAAGGAATTTCAGGCATCCTTGTCTGGTTGCCTGAGGTCCTCCAAGGTGAGCTTCCATTGGCTGCAGGTGGTGGTCGGTCAGCTCAACTTAATGCTCAGAGTCATTCCTGTGTGTAGGTTGTTCTTTAAGAACATCACCAGAGCTAAGTTTGGCTTGAAGGCTAAGTATCAGCACAAGTGACTCTCCAAGGAGGTCAGGGAGAACCTACACATTTGGCCTCAATTTATTCAGGACTTTCATAGGTTAGTGATCTGGCCACAACCAACGTTGAACAACAGAGAATTGGCCCTGTACACAAATGCGTCCTGAGTTGTTTAGTTTTTGTATTGTAATCAGATTATTCTAGTTATGTTAGGCAGGCTGAATATGTTCTGTTTCTGACTTTGAGCAGGGTTTCCTTTGTGCTATTGGAGAGCAGATATTTGGATTTGAGAGTGAACTTTTTATAGTCTTCAAAGAAAAGGATTTGGATTTCTTTATATTCAAAGTTTTACAATCATTTTAGTTGCTTTTCTATTTTCCTGGAGTGCTTCTTTTTTATTTATATCTTTCAGTTTATGGAGTGATTCATAGGATTGGATAATGAAATTTTTTTAATCTAGAGTATATTTTTGCGTTTTTTTTAACTTTGTATTCTATTTGTAGAATAGGATTTTTGCTTCAGGAGATCTTCAACTATTAAACAGTAATTCATTTTTTCATTATTTTATTAAAGTCAAAATGTTGGGTGGGGTATAGCTTTCTTTTATAAATTTCATATTTAGGTGTGTTTTATTATTTTTGCTATAGTGTAGCAGTTTTAATCATTGCTTTGAATTATGTATGTTGTACTTTAGAGTGATGGTGGTGTTATGTTTTTAATATTTTAATATGGGTTAATTGTAATAATTTTATTAATTAGAAAAATGTGTAATTATTTGTGTTTTGCATACCTAATATTGTGTATATATTTATAGATTGTACAGGAATATTATCTACATGCTATACACTATGTCATAGGGGCAATATCTTTTGGCAGTGCTACTGTTCTACTAAGGGCCCTATGACTTTTTTTCAGCCCTAAAAACTTGTTTGCTCTTATACTTTAAATATTTATAGCAGATCCCAATCAAATGTTATGTTATAGAATGGGATTTTAACCTTCTTCAGTGGATACCATCTCTAAGTACAGGGGACTCCCAATGCTGACACTTATGGTAATTAGAGTCAGTGGGCGCTTCAAAGAACAGATAGGAATAATTAGCTTTGGCCACCCATCTAAGAAACAGGCATCTTATATTACACTTAGGTTGTCTATTGGTTCACTAGGCATTCTTGGTCTAAAATGGATCTGCCTGGCAGGCAATATCATTCATTCTGATATGTGTATTCTGTATTGGGTCTCTATATGTGTAATGCTTGTGCCTGCAGTGTCTGGCTCAAAAAATTGATTAAGACTGCTAGGCAACTATTGCATATCAGGAAGTTGTGATAAAGTGGGAACCCCATAAATAAAATATAGCTAGACTTCCTTCTTATGCTAGTCATCAGCTATGCTAACTGGCAGCATGCATTCTGCAGAACTCACACAGACAGGACATTTTTCTCCCTTGGATCTCAGGCACCCAGAGGAGGCTGAGAAGACTGCGATGGTAGTGTGACTTTGGCTACAATTGAAATTGATCAAAAGAGATTACCATTCTGCTGGGCAGTACTCTCAGTTGTAGAGCAGATGTACTTCTAGCTTAAAGTATAGGTATACCATCCACGGTAAAAACAGAGAAGGCATTATTCTTCTATCTGTATTTCTTGCAGCTAAATAAATATCAATAATTAATATATCAGGATGGTAGGAAAAATACATAAACGTTTACTTTTCACGGTCAGGAATGGGGCCAGTGGCAGCTGGTGAACTTTTAAAGTGGTGAAGTGTAAATACATACCACTTATGGGACCAAGCAAGAGAAGCTAGAAAGTGTTGTGTCTTTTAAATGGGTTTAGACAGATTAACCATTTGAGAAATTTTTAAAACCTCTGTGCCAAGTGGTACAGTTTGCAGCAAGATTTTCACATAAATTGGCAAAAATTTCAGAGTTATTGAAATATTTCAATACTTTTGTGGCGTGCCAAGTACCAGGAATGTTGTTTTGGTACTAACCCTCCCCTAGGAAGTTTTGAAAAAAATAGTAGCAAAAAGTGGAATTTTAAGCACAATTTCCTGAAAATTGGCAAAAGAGCTATATACAAGTGCATTGAAGATGGCACACACAAAATAGCTTCCCTAAGGGTCACCTACCCACCGGAAAGAAATACAATCGGCATATTCTGGCTTTTGCATGCAAGGGCGTGAGTTATAGTTACCTTAGAACACAAGCTATCGTTACCAGACCCTGTGGTCAACTGCCCCCGAAGGCAGCCAACCTCCCCGAGCCAATAGTGGCCCTCGAGACCCCATCCCCTGGGGCCACATGACATTAAAATGGGGAGTGGCAACACCGTCCCCCACCCCAAGCCTTATTAGGCCACAGGGACCTCTTCCCCCGTGGCTGCATGTCATTATATAGGGAAAGGGGATGTTTTTCCTCTCCCAGAGCCTTATTCAGCTCTGGGGACCCCATCACTGGGGTCTAAATCCTTAATAAAAGGAGAAGGGGTAGCGCAGCCCCACTCCTCAAGCCTTATTAGGCCCCGTGGATCCCATCCTCAGGGGGTGCGTGCAATTATTTGGGGAGGGGGCCATGTGGCCCCTCTCCATGAGCCTTATTAGGCCCTTCGGACTCCATCCCCCTCAGCCAAAATCCATAATAATAGGAGAGAGGGCCGCACAGACCACCGCCCTAGCCTTATTAGGCTCCAGGGAACTCATCCCTGGGGTCTATTGCCATTAAAAAAGGGGAGGGAGGCTGCACGCCCCCTGCTCCCCAAGCTTATTATGGCCTGGGGACCCCATCATTTGAAAGCTGGTGGCCGCGGGGAGATCCCCATGGCTTCTGCAGTCCCAGCCAGATCCCTGCATAGTGCGGGAGCTGGCATTGCTCCCTCCCAGAGGGAGGAGCTGTTTTTTTGCATGGCTCCCCTCCCTTTTGACTTAAGTTTGGGAACTGGGATAGGGTCCTAAGGGCCTTTTAAGGCTGTGGGGGGGGGCTGCGTGGCCCCCTCCCCTTCATTTAAATATCAGCCCTAGGGGATGGTGTCCCCGGGCCTCTTAGAGGCTGGGGGAGGGAGATATTACCTATATGACCACCCCCCATCGGGCCCTGCCCCACCCTGTGGCATAATTAAAAAAATAAATGTTTTTGACCACAGGTGAGGTCTCTCTGGGACCCCATCACTAGGTCAATGGGGTCAGGGTATCCCTACCCTGCCCCCTTATATTTTTTTTGGCATTTGTTTTAGGACTCAGTACTGAGTCCCATGTCCTAAAATGGCTGCTGGCACTTCCTGGTTGATGTGGTGGCAACCAATCAGATTTCAGTATGAGATTTGTTGGTTCTGTGGATACTCTGCAGCGTAATATATACAAAGTTTTTGAGCATTAATTGCTCAAAAATTACTGAACGAATTTACACCAAATCACAAAAAGCACTGTTTCTGTACCAAGATCTAGCTTTCTGCCAAATTTGGTGTAAATCCATTCAGTGGGTTGGGCTCAAGCTGTGTCTAAAGTTTCTACAGAAAAATGAATGGGGAAAGCGCGTTTTGGGACCCCCTCCTTTTCTTCAGCCCCTGCCGGATGGATCACCCCCAAAACATTGTTTTTAAGTTTCATGAAGATTCGTCAAATGATGCAAAAAATATAGGCAAACCAAAAAATTTATTTTATATGGATCCTAATTATATCTACACATTGCCGACCGCCACTAGGTAATATATATATATATATATAGTTTAGTTCTCCAATACCCACAGAGAAGGAGAGAGGCACACGAATGCAAGCATCCAATCCGTTTATTTTCACCAGGACATAACACAAAGAGTGCCTCCCCGACGCGTTTCGGTCACCTGACCTTATTTATGGGTGTAACCGGCAAATCAACTTGTCATGTGACTGTTATCCTTTATACCAATGGCACTTCTGATACGCCAGCCAATCGGAGTTGCAATGATGCATTGTGGTTATTATAGTCTAAAATAGAAAATCAGAAACAATCATGTTTTAGCAATCCGACTGGAATATATCTTTTGGTATAAATATAACAGTTCTTGTAATTAATTTCAATCAATTCCCTTTGGTCATGTCCATAAAACAATTAGGCCTGGGCGGAAAACTACGCTACGCTCGCGTAGTTTGCGAAGTTTGCGCTACTTCGCACTACGCGAATTGCACGTAGCACAGTGCAAACACGCGTAGCGTAGCGTAGCGTAGTGCAGCGGTCATTTTTTGCTTGCTCGCGGTCCTCAACGTCAAGTTGGCGACCGCGAGCAAGCAAAATGACATCCCGGCGAGACTTTTTCCTCGTTCGCGATCAGCAACATCAAGTTGCCGATCGCGAGCGTGAAAATAAACCTCCCGGCGAGATTCTCAACGCGGGGAGGTCAGGTTTCTCATTGCGAGTGGTCGCGTATGCTCGCGACCGCTCGCGATGAGAAACTACCAGTCCGCGTTGAGAAGCTGCTGCTCGAGTAAAAATCTACTCGAGCGGCAGTAAAGACAGCTCACACTGTGCAAGATGCCGTTTTCAATGATTGCACAGTGCGGACAAGCATCCGGCACTGTGCAATCATTGCGGAACACGCACTACGCAGTTCGCGTAGTGCTACGCGTAGCTTCGCGTAGTGCGAACTGCACTTTGCGTAGCTTCGCGAGCGTTACGCTCGCGAACTACGCCCAGGGTTAAAAACAATCACTTTGCTTGCTGTCCCATGTATAGCCCTACTCCAAAGGCAAACACGGGCCCTCTACGCAGTAGAATCTGCAGCAGCACAAGTCACCTCCAATTCTCCAGGCAACACAGTGCTGACATTAGCGAGGTGGTGCCGTTCCATACCGGCGTCGGGCTACGCCGTCAAATATAGTTTAGTTCTCCAATACCCACAGAGAAGGAGAGAGGCACACGACTGCAAGCATCCAATCCGTTTATTTTCACCAGGACATAACACAAAGAGTGCCTCCCTGACGCGTTTCGGTCACCTGACCTTATTCATGGGTGTAACCGGCAAATCAACTTGTCATGTGACTGTTATCCTTTATACCAATGGCACTTCTGATACGCCAGCCAATCGGAGTTGCAATGATGCATTGTGGTTATTATAGTCTAAAATAGAAAATCAGAAACAATCATGTTTTAGTAATCCGACTGGAATATATCTTTTGGTATAAATATCACAGTTCTTGTAATTAATTTCAGTCAATTCCCTTTGGTCATGTCCATAAAACAATCACTTTGCTTGCTGTCCCATGAATAGCCCTACTCCAAAGGCAAACACGGGCCCTCTACGCAGTAAAATCTGCGGCACCACAAGTCACCTCCAATTCTGCAAGCGATATATATATATTGCTGCAAACTTTGCTTGTGGTACATCCAATATTTCAGGAATCAAACGAATGCGAACCCGTTTTTGGTGCAAAAATGAAGGATTTATTGAGCCACTTGCACCACCGCCATGATATATATATATATACCAAAAAAAACAAAGTTTAAAGATATAGCATAGATTGGAGTGGTTTACATTGGAGTTCTGCACCGCGGTCTAGCGTACATTGGAGTGGGGTAGAGTTTAATAGGGTACAGTAGAGTGGCTTATAGTGGAGTTGCATAGAGTGGACTGGCATACAGTGCAGTTGTGTATAGTAGAGTAGTGTTGAGTCAAATAGTGTTCAGTGTAGTGGCGTTAAGTCTTAAGACATACAGTGAAGTGGCATATAATGGAGTAACGTAAGGTATAGTGTTGTACAGTGGAATAGGGTTAACTGTACAAGTGTAGAGTGCAGTAACGTACAGTGGAGTGGCATTTAGTGGAGTGGGGCACAATGTAGTGTTGTAAAGTGTAATTCCTTACAGTGGATTGTGGTACAGTGCACTGGTGTATATTGCAGTTGAGTACAATGGAGTAAAGTGTAGTGGTGTACAGTGGAATAGTGTAGAGAATAGTGTAGAGTGGAGTTACATACAGTGGAATATTGTCGAGTGGATCGGCGTACAGTGTAGTGGCGTACAGTTGAGTGGCATACAGTTGAATGGCATATATTGCAATGTTGTACAATGCAGTGCCAAAAACTTAAATATCGTATACCGAAGTTGCGTCCAGTGGACTGTGGTACACTAGAGTGGTGTAAACTAAAATAGCATATATTGGAGTGGGGTAGAGTGGAGTGGCACACAGTGGAGTGGCGTACAGTCGAGTGGTGTGTAGTGAACTTGTGTAGAGTGGAGTGGGGTACAGCGTAGTGTGCTAAAGTGGAATAGTGAGTAGTGTAGTGGCATACAGTGGAGTGGCGTACAGTGGAATACCGTACACTGGAGTGGGGGTCACTGTACTAGCGTATATAGCAGTAGCGTACAGTGGAGTAGCATACAATGGAGTGGCATACAGTGGAGTAGCAGATACTGCAGTACTGCTGAGTAGTGTATACTGCAGTACTGTTGAGTGGACTTAAGTTCAGTTTAGTGGTGTTAAATCTAGTGACGTACAGTTGAGTGGCATATAGTGGAATAGCGTACAGTACAGTGTCTTACAGTGGAATAGGGTTAACCGTAGAAGGGTACTGTGTAGTGACATACAGTGGAGTGGCGTTTACTGGAGTGGCGTAGAATTTATTGTAAAGTGTAATAGCATGCAGTGGATTGTGGTAGATTGGAGTGGTTTACCCTCCATTTCAGTAGAATGGAGAGGTGTACAGTGGAGTGGTGTACAGTGGACTAGTGTAGACTACAGTAGAGTAATAAAGTATGGCAGAGTGCAGTAGCATAGACTACAGTAGTGTACAGTGGAGTTGCATACAGTTGTGAATCGTACATTATATGGGCATAGATTAAAGTGGCGAACACTGGAGTGTAATAGAGAGAGTGGTGAAGAGATTAATAGAGTAGACTAGAGTGATGTAAAGTGGAGTGGCGTACAGTGGAGTAGCGTGGAGTACAGTGGAGAGACATACAGTGGATTAGAGTACAGGTAGTGGTGTATACTGGAGCATCATAAAGTGTAGTGGCGTACAGTAAATAGCGTAGAGCGGAGTGACGGAAAGTGAACTGTTATAGAGTGGAGTGCCATTCGGTGAAGTATGTACATACAATAAAACATAATGTTAAAGTGTGCTAAAGTATGTCAATGTTATGTGGCCCAAATATATATATATACCATAATGTGTAAATGTTACTTTTTGGTAGTATATGTAAATAGTGTAGGTAATGTTAAAGTTATAAATTGTATAAAATGTTATGATATATTGTGCCACAGTATACCGTGGTAAGGTCACGGTGTAGCACGGTACACAAGGGTAAAAAGTGATTATGTGATTGGTTAATGGCTCGGTTTACCAAAGGTAAAAGGCAGCCATGTCGTTTTTATAACAATTTTGCGGTCTGCGTTAGGGTCTTATATAGAGGTAAGTTTTAGGTTTTGTTATTTGTGCACTACCTATTACCACTTATTTTAAATGGTAATAGGTTAAAATTGTTGTTTATAATTTTCTATATATTTTTATAGCAGTCTGTGGTGAACCGTTGTTTTTAAGTAGCGCAGGAATTTTTACTAAGTAATGCGCTACTTGGTATACTTTTTTGTGCATATTTAAATATATAAAAAATTGAAAATATTTTAGCACTCTATCCTTTATAAAATATAGGCCCAGATTTACTAAATTCTCACACAGCGCAGCCAAAAATGCTGTGCTGCATTGCATGAGAAGGAGAGAGCAGAAGAAATTTTGCACTCTCCTCCCCTCTCCCTAGAGCCATCGCTCAATCAGGCAGCCGTGTGCCATGCACACACCTTTGCACCATAGTGCAAGGGTGTCTGTGTGAATCTAGCATAGGTTTTGTACTGGAAGGTTACCTTTCCAGTACAAAATACCATGCTTAGACTAACTTTAAATCTTTTCCCACTTTGGGCCCGATTACAATGCGGGCAGGAAGGGCTCCGACGCTTGGTCAGAGCCCTCCTGCACGCATCATAATCTGCTGTTCGGATTCCCTTTGGACCGAGCCATTTCGATGGGCTTGGTCGGAAGGGAATCTGACTCGGATTTCGAATGGCTTCCGACGGGCTCGGAGAGCCCGTCCGCCATCCGGAAACCCTGCAGAAATCCCCCAGTCGGCTCTTTCCGACCGAGGGACTACAATGGCAGTTTCTCACTGCCTTTTTGTGCCGGCCTTACCGGCCCAGAAATGCATTGGAAAACAACTTTGGGGGCCGCCAGCAGGGCCCCCATGGGTGCAAGACCGCCAAATGGCCTAGGGGGCACCTATGGTGCCTCCCTGTTGATCCCTGCACCCGGTGGCAGGCACCTTGAG
The DNA here is from genome assembly GCA_963921515.1 of Calotriton arnoldi. Taxonomy (NCBI): domain Eukaryota; kingdom Metazoa; phylum Chordata; class Amphibia; order Caudata; family Salamandridae; genus Calotriton; species Calotriton arnoldi. Next base: position 221,200 of record CAWUFW010013371.1, read on the forward strand.
GTGCCTACCACGGTGTGCAGGGATGAACGGCACCTCATGCTGGGAGCATGCATTCCGTTCGGAATGCAGGCTCCCCTAGCAAAGTATAGGATTGCGTCCGAACAGGTTTTGCACAGGAAAGTAAATAGGGCAAAAAAGATTTTGCGTCAATTTGCGGCACTTTTATGATGTAAACACAGCGCAGAACCTTAGTACGTATGCCACATAGTGTCTTACAGTGTATTTTCAATTTTTTAATTTTTTATTTATTTGTTTTGGTATTGCGGTAGTACCACAGTACTCCATATTTTTTTTTAAATATATCGAAACTTATAAATATTTTTCCCTACCTATTACCATTTTACTAAAGTGGTAATAGGTATGGGAAAAATACCGAGCCTAATACTTACCTAGATTGCAAAGCGTAACGCAGAACACCAGCAAAGTCGACCTCAAAACAACATGACTGCCTTTAACTTTTGCAAAGGCAGTCATTACCTAATCACCTAATGACTTGTGATTTCTATGTACCGCGGTACTACTACGGTACTACAGCGGCAACAGATATCACTAAGTTAAGAAACCATTAAACATATAAAATACTTACCCTGCTACCTGCTCTACTACACAGAATCATCTGCGCACCCTATTAGGTAATGCAGCCAAATTTAGTCATAACTCGACTTTTGGTTTTCAAGCTCAGCGAAATACAAAAGTTTATGGAAAATGCATTGGATTGTACACCTGTTTTAGGACCCCCCCTTTTTTCTTTGCACCTCCTTGACCAAACCTCCTGAAACTTTCAGTCCTCTGACAATAAAATGGGTGCACCAGGTCTGCAAAGTTTCGCGGACATTCGTCAGGCGGGTGCAAAGTTATTAAGAGACAAAAATCCCAAAAATCCCTATGTCTTATGACCCTTCTGCCACTCTTCTGTAATATATATATATATATATATATACCCAGCAGGTAGGTATAGGGCCTGATTTTGATGTTCGCAGGACCGCAACGTAGTGGACTTTTTTGACGGTCTTTCCGCCCGCCTGATTTAGATGCTGCATTGCAATGGGCGAGAAGACTGACGCGGTCCTGCTGACTCTGCCAGTACTTCCCTCCCCGCCCCTTCATCAGGATGGGCTGTAGGAGGCTGCAGCGGGACTCCAGCCAGGGCTACTGCCATCAGTATTTGGTTCTGGCTTGTTTCGGAGCGAATTCCAATGGGAATCCCTCCTACTACAAGTCGGCAGAAATGGATGAAAAGGGGTGAATACTCACCTTTTTTTGTGGTTCAGGCTTCAGTTTCCTCCTCTTCTCCTTCTTCCAGATCCCCCCTGTCCTACTGTACCTTGACCGCGATGGACCGGCACCCCGTTATGATGGGCTGGAAGGTAAGTGTTGGTGGTGTGTGCGGGTATACACTGCATGGTGTGTGTATGTTGGTGGGGTGCAGTGCAGAATGTACACATAATGCACACCACGCATATCCATCCGACACATACGTACGCCTACACAACATATATGTGATTTAGGTAAAAAAAGTCACTTACCTATCTCCCCACCTCCAGGGTCACCCCCGTCAATACTCCGCTGACAGGACACCACCAGGCCAATGGGAACATCCAGATCCGATAGTCAGGACGGCAACGGTGGGCGGTTTGCCAGCACAGGAGACCGCTGGCGCACCAGTCTTCTGTCTATCGCGTTTACATCTAGATAGGGCGGGCGGACCGCCGTCAGCTCAACAGTGTTTCAGAGACCGCAGCAGCAGCTGGTCGGCGGTTGGCCTGCCAAGATCTAAATCAAGCCCATAGTTAGGACCGAGTTTCTATTTGACCTGCCTTTATGTTTGGCGCCGGTTGACAAATCTTCACAAAATTTTCCACAAAAGGTGCCAAGTTGGGTCTTGTTGTGCATGTAAAGTTTTGGGGCGATCTGTCATGCAGGGGCTGAGAAAAAGGTTTTTTTTTTCCATGTTAATTACCATCTGAATTTTGAACACGACTACAGCCCAAACCACTGGACGGAATGACACCAAATGTAGCCGAAAGCTAGCTCTTGGTCCAGAAAGAGTGCTTCTTTTATTTGGTGTATATCCATTCAGTAGTTCTGGACTAATTAAAAGAAATCTAAATTTGTATAATTACGGACGCAAACCCTCTGTGAACCCTCCTGATCTCGTGCAGAGATATGATTGGCTGTCAACACTTCAACCTGGAAGTGTTGGCAGCCATCTTGGGACTTGGCTTAATCCGAGTCCCCAAAAAGACATTTAAAAAAAAAGAAAAGGGGCAGGCTAGGAATACCTGACACCCTAGCTTTCGCCCTGGGGTCCCTTAGGGATCCCACCAGGGCAAAAAAGCATTTTTTTAAAGAAGAATGTTGCTACGTAATCACGACAGAGTCACGAATCAGCAGTAAAAATTTTAAAATACACAAGCACTGTCTCCCGCACTTGTTTACTTAATAGTCCCCAAGTACCGGGGGCAGGTACCGGGGGCAGGTTCATTTTTAATAAACAAGGAGGGGGGGCACACTGGGCCCCCCTCCTAAGGCTGCTTTTAGCTCCAGGAACCCCCACCTCCCCAGGGCTTTATTTATAAAAATGGAGGGGGGCAGCACGGACCTCCCTCCTGGGCTCTAGAGCTTTGTGTTTGATAATGGAGGGGGGCTGCGCGGACCCCCTCATGGGTTTCCTAGAAGCCCCGGGGACCATCAACTCGCCGGGGCAAGAAATAAAACAATTTGCAGGGGGCTGTGCGGACCCACTGGGGACCACCCCCTCCTCTGGACCGGCCCATGCACAGAGAAGGAGGAGACATCGCGGCCCCCCTCCAGGAGCCATTAATGGCCCTGGGGACCGCCACCACCCAGGGCCGGCTCCCTATATCCCACCCCTGGTCATAGCTGTTTGCTCTGACTTGGTGGGAGCTTTGACAGCTCCTGCCAAGTCTGAGCAAACTCTAACTCCCCTCCCAGTGTTGCAGGGATTCTGCACATACACAGAACTATGCGCAGGGAAACAGGACCTCAGTGAATAGGGGTGTACCAACCTACCACATTAGTACCCAAAATCCCAAACCGACTAGCTATAGTGTCTCATTCGTTCTCCTCCAAATATCACGAAGCTACAAATGATTAGACAACCCAGAACACAACACTCCCGACTCTCTCAGGAATTGCGGGAGCAAGACGTACTCTTTCGCTCACTCACTCATACTTGTCCACAATAAGAATTTTCAGAGTTACTGAAATAGTTCAAAATGTTTATTTTAACTATCGTGCTCTACAATACAGTATACGAGCCACTACCAGCAGCAAAATGCATAAAATCAGCACAGTTAGCATTGTTACAATTCCATAGAATACAAAGGGAGTAGTCATTATATAAAGACTGAGGAATAAGGGCCCCTAGGCCTAACCACCCTCCCTTTGGCTAGAAGAAGTTTATTTTATATAAAGGAAGATCTCTGGGTTTTGACAGCAGACCCCATACCTTAAAACCTGGATGTAAGGTTTACATCATAAGAACAGTGGAGCTCTTCTCCATGGAACGGCTTTCTCCAAGTGTGTTAAAACAACATGCAACAACGTAATATCAAAGCACGAGTCTTCAGTACTACAGCTGTGTGTAGCATGTTATGTCTAGGTGCTAGTGCCTGACCAGAACAGAATAACAAGGGGCATTGTTTATCGACCTTCCACATCGTGTTCAGACTAAACTCCAGGAAAGGCAGAGAACGCAAAAAGCAACCCGTTCCCATGTGAAAGGCACAAACAAAGTCTTGCAAAAACAAAGTCATGTAGTAGCGTGCGCAAAAGCAGCATCATGGCTGCGAAGCTCATGTCAACTTAGCAATGTCGATAATGTGCCTATAAACCATATAACACCAGCAAGCGGGAGCTGTCAAACCGTTCCCGCTTGCTGGGAGCAGAGTTTTCGTCTGTTTCCCTGGGCAAGGAAACAGACAAAACGATTGCTCTCACACAGAGGGAGCTTTATGTTTAGCAGCTCCCTGTGTGTGAGAGCAATGCCAGTTCCCGGCAAGGACCAGAGGGGCATTCAGGCTCCCCCCGCAGTCCAAAATGGTGCTGACTGGGTGCCCTGGGTAGGCTCCAAGGCACCCAGGATGTCAAGGCCGGGCCCCAGGGGATGGGGTCCCCGGGGCCCAAATTAACCCGGTGAGTGGGGCAGCACAGCATCCCTGCCCCATTGAAATGTGGCCGGGCCCTGGGGGATGGGATCCTCTGGGCCAAAATCAGCCCGGGAAGGGGGATCACATAGCTACCTTGCACCATTGAATCTTGGCCGGGCCCTGGGGCCGAAATCGGCCTGGGGAGCGGATTTGTGCCACCCCTCCCCCATTAAGTTTTGGCAGACAGCTTTGGTCGTAATGCTAATTTCACAGAAATTAAACCTCAACGGGAGGCACTTACAAATATAAACATTGCAGGTGCCCCTGCTGAAGCTCCATTTCTGTAAAGGGCAAATGATCCTAGCTCCTGGACTTGGAGAAGGCAAAGCAAGTGTGTTTTCTCAGCAATTCCATATTGAAAAACGATCTGAAATGCTTTATGGAGGTGAATGCATTGTTGATCTATTGGAGTGCGGTCTGTATGTTACTGTGATCAGTGGGTTCTTTGTTGTCCTGTCCTGGTGAGAACAGAGTCCGTGGTTCTCCCTTTAATTGACTACGAGTATGGAAATGTGCAAATCACTGGGAAGATTCACCCGTTTGGCCCTGCCCACTTTAGTAGTATGCAAAGGTCTTCCTGGCTTTTGCCAGGATGATGGACAGCTTAACAAGCGGCCCCCCAATGGGTTTCCTGCTGATTCTGGTGAGGAGTTCTTTATACCGAGGAATATGAGGACATCTCCACCAAACAAAGAAGCACTTACTTCATATAGTTAAGAGGAAAGACCCTTGTTTGGTGGAGATTTACCTCTTTGTAGTCTCTTTGTCTTCTCTATAGGAGGATTCATTCTATTACATATTTCTGGATAAAGACTCACTAGGAACAATCATATTGTCAAAACACAAACAAGATCACACTGGTGACATGTCCTCATGCTCCATTACACAGCTGTAGTGCAGAATACGTACTGGACATTTACCCGAGGAGGTAGCACTTTGTAATTCACCAATAGAAAGTACTCCCCTTGGGTAGATCTTTTGTGCAAAAGTGTGTTCTCGTGTTGGATAAAAGGGCCGGTGTGGTTCCTTTGTGGCAGAGTCACTCACACAGCTACTGACACACCCACACAGACACTTAGGGCCACATGTATCACTATTAGGAATAGCGATTACCTAATTGCGATTTTCTGAGAATTGCAATTAGGTCATCACTATTCCGAATGTATGAAACTCCATGAGTTTCACTTAGTGATTCCTAGGGGGTCGCAAATCGACCTACCTCATGAATTTTAATGAAGTAGGTCGCTATTTGCAACCCATTAGGAATCGCTAAAATCACCGGGATGGTGGCCTGCTGGGGTCAGCAGACCACCATTTCCGTGATTGCTTTTAAATAAAGCAATAATTTTTTTAAAAATGCAGCCCGTTTTCCTTAAAGGAAAACGGGTTGCGTTAAAAAAAAAAAAGAAAAGTTTTCTTTTCATTTTTTGAGAGAAGGCAGTGGTCCGTGGGACCACTGGCTGCTCTGAAAAATATTTGTACTACCATTCACAAAGGGAAGGGGTCCTTGGGACCCCTTCCCCTTGTGAAGGAGTTATCACCAACTTGAATTTGGTTGTAAAATGCGACTGCTTTGTGACCGCATTTTGGCCCCAAAACATTCTTACATACCGCTGCAATTCGGTATTAGGAAGGGACACCCTAAACACGCCCCTGCCTAACACCAAATCGCAAACCCTATTTGTGATTTGGTAATAGGTTATTGGGCATTTCAATCTGTGCCTGGGCATGTAAGGCGAGGAATATGGGTTTGAAAGTGCGTCTGAGCATTTGGAGAGCTTTTGAGATACTTGGAGGCTAATCGGGCATTTGACATTGTGTCAAGCTATATGATAGTGTAATTAGTCCATATTGAATTAAATCCACTTGATTGTGTTTTCATGAGAACAGGATACAAATACCTAATAAATGTATAGATTATACTTTATGTTTGTATGCACTTACAACAGTTTTTAATTTATATAAATATAAAATAAAGGACTCATGAATAAATTGTGCAATGTGTACATTGCATGCATGATGGTGTGGTATTTATATATTGGAATCTTCCACCTACCTTCGTCACCATATGTTTGAGTAATGTGGGGTACAGGCTCCTTTATTGCCTGTATCCAACTGAAAAGACTGCCTAGTGGCTCTCCCTGATAAATATGTGCAGCGTGACTTAACTAGCCCCCTTACTCCTCTCTAAAGAATGAGTTGTTGTGTTGCCAACCAACCTTGGTCACACCCTGTAGAGTTCTCTTAGCCCCACTAGATGATAGGTAGCAGCCTACCATACAGAGTGAAGAAAACAGCATCTGCCTCATGAGCACTTTCTCATAACTTATCCAAAGAAAGAGCTATATTTGTAACAATGGAAAATCCTGCCTGCGAGGGGCAGATAAGAGAGAGTTCCCCTTACCTTTTTGCCTGAATCTGCACCACTCAAGATAGCTGGACTATTATTATTTTACATTTCTATTAGAAGTCAGACTTGTACAGAACATATTCAGTGCAATGGTGACAAGTATCACCCTTATTGTGGCAAAAGAAAAAAATAAAGAACATAAACACTATGAAACAAAAGTAACATATTATTATTATTATATGGTGTTTCTTTTTCAAACAAAGTTTCTGCTATTAGTTTTAGCAGCTAAAACGTCTGCCAGTTTGAGAGATGGAATGGATCAATTGTGTACTTGATGCCAATGGCAAGCTGCCGTCAGTAGATAAACTCATTTTGACTCAATGATCCTCCTAGGAATGGATGAAGGTCCTCTCTGCCTGAGACAGAGCTTGTCATCCTAAATATAGGCCTTTTCCACTAGGACCATGAACGGGTGTCCTTGTGACATTGGTGTATTGTGAGGAGAATATCATGATAATTTGAACAGCGATTTACATCAGTACCAGTACAATGCAAACCTATGCCTGAATCCCCTATAATACATTAGTTATATGAATATGAAAAGAAGGCACACTATAATAATATGAAAAAACACAATTGTTGTAAATGTGCAGTAAAGCAAATACAGCTTGGGCCACAGGCCTTAGGTCATACGCCAATGACCCTAGTTCAGGGATCACGTAATGAATAATATTGTGTATACACATGACAGCATACTGTCTATGAATCTCTTCGAGAAACATGAGGTGGCGTGCCCATGTTGTGCTCCTCTCTTGTGTATAGAACTCCTAGAACTGCAGGCTGCTCCATAGTGATGAAGGTGTCTGAGCAGGTTGTCTCCACTTTCCCTGCATGCCTTTCCCTGCTCTCCTCAATTTTCCGTCCATCTAGAATGTTTTTACGTGGACTATAACTGTGAAGCATCTAATACTCATCTTGAAGAAAAATGATGGAGGGACCGTTTGTTGGTCACCAAAACAAGCTAAACCAGTTACAGGAAGCCAGATTGTGACCTGGCTTGAGCAACATCTACACAAAGAAAAAATGACGATAATGGAAGACCAGCCAGAGGTGGTGCCTGCCCCCACCCTGCAAACTGTGCTTAGTACTAACAGGGAAATACTGTTTGCGTTCAATGTACAAAACTACAAAGGCAACTTCCTATGAAACATGTTGCCAAGACGGTGTGTCAGCTTGATTTCATATGCTTTCATCAAAAGTGTTTTCAAATTTTAATTGCTAGTTGGATGCAGTTAAGTGCTTCCAGGATTGGAAAGGCTGACCACTTGAGCATATCCAATATTCACCTTTTCACTCTTGGAGCTCTGCAAAATAGTGTGGAGGGAGGTCGGGCCAGAGATAAGACTGTAGCTGTGTCCCTTCGAAAGGTCATCAAAATCTAAAGACTGAGGAAGAAACGAGATGCTACCTTTGCTGAAGGGCCCAATAGGTGGACTGCACAATCAAGGAAAGGGCCTGTCCTGTTCAGTGAAAGTGCAGGTCTAGCATTTAGCACTTTGCCAATAGGAGGACAGATGGGGTGAGCCTACTGGGACTAGGAGTCTGTAATTGCTCTTCAGAGCAACCAATGCATCTCTTGTGAGTGACTCTCCAAAGCTGTTGTGCTTCTTGCTATGGTGCTTCTTTTGAGAGACTTAAGTGCTGATAACTCCATGAGGCCTTTTATTTATTCATTTATCGAGTTTTGTATAGCGCGAACTTGACCCGAAGGTATCAGAGTGCTTTACAGAGTTGGCAAAGCAGCAGTAACACGAGTTACATATGGAGTAAATACAAATACATGGAGTAAATACAAATACATATTAAGAGTATATACAGGAAGTATACGATAGACAGTAGGATATGTGGACGATATAGTTCAGAGGAAGTTGTGGTAGGGTGTTGATCATAATTAGGGCTCCCAGTTTTATGGTGTTTATTTTTGGGACATTGCCATCTGTGGTTATCCATATTTTTTTTTTTTTACTTTTATGTGTATTTATCCATACTTATTTTGGGTTTTGTGAAAAAATGAAGCTGAAATTAGTATATTTCCACATTTATTTAACTGATAGATCTGCACTCATGCTTGAATGCCTGCCAGGTTTCAATGCTATGCACACCCGCAGAAGATAAATCAATGCACTCATACGAAAATATGCACATTTCAGTATCAGCTGTGTGCATATCTACTGCTGTTTAAGCCTCTTTACTAACATTATTTTCTTTTTTAACCCCCTTACCTTTAAATCCACACAGCTATTTGCCTTGTAGTCATGGTAGACAGTATTTAGAATCACTCAAGAGCAACCTAATTTCAGTTTTTATCCACATTTAAAAATAAATACAGACAATAAAATAAATGTTTTTCTGTCTGTATTTATCTGTAAAAATTAGTAAAAACAGAAAACAGGGAGCCTTAATCATAATCAAACTGTATTGCTAGACAGTACACTGTAATAATACAAAGCAATACTTCCTAAATAATCAGTCACAAGCATTTCAACATAAAGAATCTGCTAAATTAGTTAAGGAATATAACCGGCAAGTGAGATCCCCGATTAAAATACATCACAAACAGAATGTTACTTTATGCATGCTATACATCGTATTCATAATCATAACAGAGTGCATATCCATTCTACTAAAACTGTAAAACTTAACTCTCCTTTCATAAAACGTCCCTGATTACTATAATACAAGCATCTGACTTCAAACCTAGATTTAATTGAGGGTGTCATTTAAACTCATTCCATTGCAGATGCATGAAGTCGACAGACACAGTTTGAATCTCACCTTTAAATATCCAATAGTCATTAAATCAGTGGCGTAGCAAGGTCAGGTGGTACCCAGTGCGAAACATTTCTTGTCACCCCCGGCTTGACAAAATGGCAAAAATATGTGTTTAAAACACATATTTTTGCCATTTTGTCACCCCCCTCAGTGATGACACCCGGGGTGGCCTGCACCCACCGCACCCCCCTTCCTACGCCACTGCATTAAATTCTGGTTTTAACCACCAGAGAATAACAAAGTACATAAAAATAAAAGACTTATTAGGGTTTTTACATTCTGAACTCTAGAAGAAAAATAAAAACCGATTCTCAATACCTCCAGCTGAGTATTCCACTTGGTCTATTAGCAGGCACCGATCTTTCTATTTGGGAAGGACATCCAAAGAGCAACCTTAACATTGGCTTCTGTGCCATTAATCCCTACCACTAACCTCAGTACAAACTGTTTAATTACTCCCTATTTTTGCAGCACATGTGCTTCTCTGGTGCCATAACTGTGTGATGTATGTGCTCTATCACCCTGCATTTGCTGCACAACTGCTTCTCCATAAGGTCCTGAAGGATGCCTGAGGCCATGAGTCTGCACTCTGCATTTGATGTACAACATGAGGCCAGAGGCGCAACTAGAGCCAAAGTTTTTTTGGGGGGGGGGCTACTAAAAATTTCGGGGGGCTAATTCTTCCAGTAATAGGCAGAGTGGAGATGCAGGGGCTCTCAGAAGGGGTGAAAAAACAACAAAGCCTAGTTAACAAGTAAATGGTCTTTTAAAGACCTGTGAAGTACTCGGGTGCGGCTGCGATAAGACGGACGCCAGCCCAGCCAGCCCACAGCAGCTCAAAAACTGTCTGTGTGTGTGCCCCGGAAGCTGTCTCAGCCCGGGCTGACACACACGACAGGGGGCGCCCTTTGAGCCCTATGGGCGTTGCGCGCCTGCATGAGGCCCAGGTGAATTCGCATAGCATTTGTCCCACAACTTCCTTCAAATGACATTGATGACCTGAAGAGGTATGTGCATTACAGCTCACCACTTCCTCAAGAGGAGGGGGTACCCTCTACAAATGGTCACTCAATTGCCCTGCAGACATGTGGCTGCTGCCCATTGCCTCCTAATGCCCCCTGTGACAGCCGCTCTTTCCCACTGAGCTCCTGGCAGCCCCAGACTGAGACAGCTTCTGACTAGGATGGTCAGAGAAGCACGGTCTCCTTTCCCAGCTCCTGCGTAACCATGTGGGGATGGTCAAGAGAATCAAACTGTGATGCACAATCGCTCTTGAAAAAGGCTTTGTCAATACTTGTCAAAATAATTGACTATTTGCCCTGGAGTTCTGCAGGTGAAGTGTTAAGACACATTTAAGGTGTTACTCTCTACTGAAGAAGAACAAATATCCTGAAACACGTATAGAGATTCCCAACACTGGCCATTCCAACAATTCTGACTACTAGTGCTTAATTTGAGCCAGTGGGGGCACCGACACTTATTTGTGGGGACCGGCACTCATTTTTCTCATATCAGATATTTGCCAGGTGCTAGAGAGGGAAAAACACACAGACCTGAAAGGCGGAGAGAGAAAAAGATGGAAAACCCGTCGGAAACAGAAAGCAGTAAGCTGCAAGTGTGAAAAAAGGGGCAGGGTGTGTCTGGCAGTGGATTGAAGACTACCAGCCTTGGTATTTGGTGGCTCGGCATTTAATTGCACCGGCCGCCAGCTTCTGAGCAGCACTTTGGGCACTCAAACTCTTTCTTTCACAAATTAAGCACTGGTGACTACTAATACCTTTCAACTACAGTGAGTGTTAACATGCACTGAATTTACCACAATGGGAATTGTGAGCTGGCATGAGTGTAGAATTCACACACATTGGAAAGTTCTACGGATTTTCCTAATAACATATTTGTGTAACATTTGTGTTACATACATTACACACACACACACACACACCCACACAGGTTTTAGATTATTGTTGAATTTGATATGTTTTTTGCCCTTATTATTTTGCTACACACACTTTCTTACACATTTCCTGAATGGTGAACCTACTGCAGTTTCTAACTCTTTCAGCTTTACTTACTCCAGGCCGAACTGGTAAGTTAAGAGCTCTGAAAAGTGTGGGAAGGTTTTGGATAGACGTTTTGAATGCCCAATATGTTGATATAGTGTGGGTGGAAGGCTAACTTGGATTTTCCAGGCAATTCCTCTGACACATCTCTTGGAAAGTAAACGTCTGCAAATCCAGTCGGAAGTGTGTGATTTACTAAAATTGTATCCAGTGGTGTTTTTAATATGCTTTCCCTTTTTATGTAGAACCTTTATGTAAAGAGCCAAGCCACACATAAGTACTGCGGTCACAAATATAATTTACCTGGTCGTTTGAAGATATTACTTAAAGCTTTTCCTGTTCAATCTATCTAGTTTCATGAATGTTCGTAAAGGGTATTAACAGGAAAAATGCAATTAAATAAGCACACATTGTTACAAACACGCGCACATATATCTGATCGAGGGAAACACAGCATGTATCTGTTTCCCAGACACAAGAACCACGGACTTTTGCTTTGCAAAGAAAGACAGATTATGCAAACCAGAGACTCACAGCAGAATTTTCCCATCAGTGGAAGTGCTGTCAAAGCAAAAGTGATTATAGTACTGGTGCCAAGCCCACACAAGACGAAGCTAGCAGCACTCACTGAATGCCAAGCAAGTGAGATAACAACTTCAAAACTTCAGTCAAGCTTTGGCAAATGAACAATAAATTGTAATTGAACTTAATAGCTATACGGGGCAGACAGAAGGCAGGCAGACTTTGGATAGATAGGCGGGGAGGAGCTAGAGAGGGGGAGATTTCCAGATAAAGGGATCAGAGGAGATTGAGAGATAACTAGAAAAAGAAACTATCCTAAACATCCACTTTTTAAGTAGCAGAGTTTGAACAAAAAGAAGCAAGAAAACAAATTCCTTCCTAGGGGGTGAAAGTGTGCATTCATCTCACAGGTAGAAAGCCTGTCATTAGCGTTTGTCATGTAACCTCATTAGTAACATAATACAACATAACACAACAACATAAAATTATTGTCATTTACCGTTTAATGAGTTAGAATGTATAATAGTTCCTAATTTCATTTGTGAAAAATAGGTCTTTACCTGAGTCACGGCAGGAGACTGCCTATAGCAAGTCCAATGAAGGTCCAAGAAGGCAAGATCCAGGCCAGATTTTTAAGAAAACCCACTAACAATGTAAATAAGTTACCTTTAGATTAATCGCATGAAAGCATTTTATGTGGTAATCATGAAGGACTGGCATGGATCCAGCCCTCCTGGAACAAAGTTGGACGCTTCTGGCCTACTGGTTCTCCCTGTGTAAATATGTGTAGTCCTGCCTCCTGTTACTGCCTGAGAGTAAGAGGCCTGCGTAAATAAAGCTTGGTTACATGAGTGATGGGGATGGGTACCCACAGTTGGGGTCCTCATGAACGCATGATGCTCCTCAGGTTGAAGGGTTCTTCATAAGGTTTGGTGGTATAGCTGCTGTGTCCCATTCCATGCATGCCCCTCTGTGCTGCTCTCCTTCCTACATTTCCTGCAGAAACCCTTGTAAAGCCATGCGTATGTGTTTCATTTGGATTCACATAACTTTGAAAGGAGAGGGACTTCTTCTTTGAGTTCACCTCTCCTGTATGATGTCAATTCCAAAAAGGCACCCCATGGCCTGAGAAGTGCAACATCTGAAAAATGATTATGGTTATGGGCTTGGCCATTGCTGTTACAGTAGTGGCTGCTTGCCCATACTGTGTATCCTGTGTCCCGAGATGCTGGACAACTGCCCAGCAACCTCCCTGGATTGACCACAAGTCATCTGGCTCCAGTCTACAAAACCAAACATACACTATGGAATGCTTCCCATCCTTAAGGAAACCAGAATAACAGTGTACCTTTGGTAGATGGCTGTCATTGAACTGTACAACACCAACCAGGAAGACACACTGTGGAATAATCAGTTCCCTCCTAACATTTGGGGACAACTTTAAAACTGAGGGATCTGTTGGGTTAGGCCAAGCTACAACTGTTCCTGCACCTATTCCTAAAATACAGAGGTCGCCTCTTGACTTGCAAGATAAAAGCTTATACCAATTAATAATAACTAATAGTAATACTTCTATTGTCTTTAATTATCTTGTAGCATTTATATAGTACTTTAAATTCCGATGTTGGTTGTATGACAAAATATCGTCTACAAATATATTGTGACACAGTAAAATTGTATCAAAAATATTGTTAACAAAAATATCACCTTAACATACTGGGCATGTTTTTAAACCTCATTAATGAGGCTAAGAGGCACGCAGGGGCTACTGGGATACAACTCGCCATCTTCAGGGTTGAGGCATTTTGCCTCTGCTGACCGAGGGCCTATGGCTTAGCAAACTTGGCCAAGTGCAACCCTATCTGCACTTAACTGCCAGTGGTAGTGAGGCAAGCAGTCACAGGCTTCTCAGGGAGGTTAGTGTGGAGGTTACTCAGACTTAAGAAGTAATACAACCACCCCAAGCAGTGTAATAAGATCAATTTCCAGCCCAGTGCTTTTCTTTGTAGAAAAGACAAATACTTTATTACATAGAAATCCCAGAACTCCAGTACATGTCAGCACATGAATACCCGGCTCATATTCACTTGAGATGTCATCAGTGATGTCATTTTACCTGTCATGAGTGATGTAATATGTGAGGTGATACGCAGTGCATGGTGGGGGCACAAGTTATAGCTAGGTCACTAAAGTATAACTGGTGAATTTCAGGGTTTTGTTGGTTTTGTTTTTTGAACGTTAGATTTCATATTATGACAACACCTAACAATAACATCATTTTAACCTTTGTGTTATTCTTTTAGTGAATTTTCAGGGTTTTTAGACAATTAGCTAAAATCTTGTTACCTTACCTAACTATGACTCAATTTTAACCTTTGTGTTTTTGCAGTGAATTTCTGGAGTTTGTTTATCATATTCATCCAGATCCCTCATTAAGACTAGCTTTAGGCCATGCGTGGCATGTGGTTGGCCATAGGCCATCTCATGATTCCCTCTCCAATGTAAATAAAAGCAGGGAAGTTTTGAACTTTAAAGGGGTTAGATTTACTATTCCTCTCCAATCTGAACATCAGTAGGGAAAGTGTTGGACTTTGGAGGATTTAGATATAATATTCCAACTCACAAACTTTTTTTATGAAAAAGAAAACATTTAAATATGTAACAAAATAAAAATATTTAAACATAATCAAAATAAGAAATATGTTCATTATACATATATAACATTAAATCAAATTGAGAAAACACCAATTTCATATTACAAAATTAATAAAAAATGTAAGAAATTAAAAATATTTAATATAAATGTACTTCCCCATTACACAAAAATACACGAAAACTTACAATTATTATAAAAATTAACAGATGAATAAACAAAGCATTATTAATATTAAATTGCTTATTAAATAAAACAACCAAAATTGAAACAAATATCAAATATAAAACTTTTTTCAAAATTTTATAATCAAATAAATGGATCAACCAATTAACAATTGATTAAAAACAACAAAGAATTAAAATATTAATTAATCAGTGTCATAATGTATATAATTATTTATTAACTAATAATTCAATTAACATAAGAAATTAAATAAAAATAATAAACAATACTTTTAAAAGTAGTAACAATGAACCATACTTCAAGGCAACTGACTCAACCCCTGCCCTTCCAGCCTGTGTGAGGCAAGGCAGTTTGCTTGTAATTGTTTTTCATTTTTGGAACAAGGGTCACTTGTAGTGGTTGCTTTTGATAATGCACATAGACTACCATTGATTTTATACCCCATTGTTTCCTATAGATGTTGTCTGACATTTTCTTCAAAAATTGATATCTTGTGGTCCTCTTATCCTATTTTTGTTTTTATGGTCTTGTTTTAATCAATACATTTTATCCTTTTTCATAAATAAAGTACCTTAGGAACGTTACTCAATGGCTTCTTGACTTTAATGTTGGTTTGGTGTGCTTAAATACTTTACATGCATTTCTCTAAGAAACAGCTTGCTGTTTTGTGCACCTGCTTCCAAGGATATACCTAGGTTTTCTCCTTTAAACTATATTAACCTACCAAGATGCAGATTCAGTAACCTTGTGGTAGTCCAAAACTTAGCTTCCCTCTAGTTAATAATCTGCAATCTCACAACTACCTACTGTTACTTGACAGGGAGTGTCAAATGTCTGTGAAAAGTCTGTAAGTTTCCACCAAAAGCTCACCTATCTCATTACGATGGAATTTGTCCAAACTTTGATTGGTCTGTTAGTCTCCACCAAAGGCTTGTCTCTCTTGTTGCTACCTATCAACATTCACATTCTACCTCTCATGGAACATACCAGGAAATAAAATGCATAATTTTGTTACTGGTAGTCAGCAAACCACAACAATTTCTCTGAAATGTAACCGAAGGACACCAGAGACTGGAAGACCAAATGTGCAGGAGTGAGCATAAACCCACGGCACCTACCCCGTTGCTCATGGCCGTTTCTATGGTCCATGATGCAACTTCTGGACTCACCTTCTTTAGCCACAACATAATCGTCACCATATTCACAAAAAATGTGGATTAACAAAGTGGCCTTCTTAAAATGTAAAGCAGGCCCTTCATCCACGGACCCAAACTCTGGAACTACCTCCCTGTCTGCATTATGGGTCCCCTACAATTGTCCTCTTCCGAAAGACATGCCTAAACATCTATCTAGCAAATGAGCAAGAGACTGCTCTTTATTCAGCAACAAGAGTTGGATACCATATCAAGAGTTGATTCAGGTCGCTGTGTGCCTGCTAAAAACAGAGCAGGAAAGTTATTTTCACTGAAAAGATGAAAGGGCCAAATCTTTACCACGTACTGTATTCATGGCAATTGATGAAACGCCCTCAGTCTCACTCAATAGTTTAACCTAAGTTGTTTTAAACTTGACTACCAAATGGATTTGTGAACAACACTACTGAACCCATGCTTCACAAATCAGAAATATAACTACAAACATCTCTCCAAATGATACTTTTTGGTACAAACTCATGGATTGGTTCTGTGAATCAAAGCAAGTATTTTGCCCAGTCTTTGCTATAAGGTTTGAACACAGTAAACATGTGAAATCCACAATTACAGATGCAATTAAGGCAACGTTAGAGCAGTACTAACAGACCCATCAGGGACAATTGTGTGTGGGACCTGCTTACCTACGCAACTTACCGTTCGAGATGAGGCAAGTAGCAATGCAGTATATAACTTTCATAGACACAGGACTGTGTCATGGTTATCATATTAAGGAGCATAACGCAGGCTCATGCAGCCCCAGGGGCGCATGTGGACCCACACTCTTCCAGAGGCTCTTCGTTCAGCCGACTGCCTTTGAGTTTCTCTAAGGCAGGGTTCTCCAATGTCGGTCCTGGAGGGCCGGATCCATGCCAGATTTTTAAGATAACTACATTTATCTGAATGTGGATATGCTAAAAATCTGCATGGATCCGGCCCTCCAGGACCAACATTGGAGAACCCTGCTCTAAGGTATGGGCGTCTAATGAGTCCCTTGACACATTCAGCAGAGGGCCCATAATTTGTGTTAGGCCACTGGTCATGTGTAATTCAGTGTAATAATGGTATTTTTATAGTGCAATCCTGGCTGAGGGGCAAAGGATTGCTGAACAGGCATCTATCTTTCCAGTACAGTGCTTGGAATGTAACAATAGAAGTGCAGGTACCCTATCCCAGAGAACCTGTTTGTATCTAATTAGTGCCTTTACTCTCCAATTAAAAGTACTGCCCTTCTTCTGAGAAGTGCTGGAACTCTCCCTCTCAAAATAATGACGCGCAGGTACTCAGTATCTGACGATACCAGCCATTTAAAAGACTGGTTCAGGGATATGATTCCTGAACATTTACATGATGCAGGTTATATATAGATTTATAGAGTGAGGTCAGGTGAGCAAATTAACTCAATTTATTATAATGTATATATGATTTCTCAAGTGTATGGATCACAGTTTAGGTTTCCAAAGGTTTACAGCTGTGAACATGTTCTGGTATTTTTGGTACTTTTTGAAACATCTTAACTGGTTTTACTAAAGTCAAAAAGGGTACATAAAGCAATAGGAAATCAAAACAAAAACTAAACCCTTCGCCCCCATACTTTTCTGGTAATTAAACCATATACCATTAATAAAGGGAAAAAAACAAGGTTGGCAGTAATAGTCCCGCTTCACCGCATCAGCCTAATATTCAGATCCTAACACTTTGGGTGCTTACTCCCAGAGATCCAACTGCCAATAAACCTCCTATAATGCACAAATGTTAACAAAACAAAAAATGGGATAGAAGCACTCCATATAACCAACAGTCACTGTTTCATATGTCCAGCAAGTCTGGCGTGTTTCATTCTTAAGGTGATGGTCATGACCATCATCTCAAGAATAAAACACGTCAGACTTATATGGAGTGCTTCTCTCTTATTTGTTCTGTTAACATATATCATTTATATAAAACAAAAGGATTTTGATGGTTCTGTTTAAAATTTACTTAAATCATAGAATGTAACTCATCTAAAGGTAACTATAAACTGACATGCTAGATATAGGCTACCTATCTAAAGACCAGCAAACAATGATTTCAGTGCCTTTTCACAAATGTTTATGAAATTGTGTTTTCTCATTCGTATTAGTTAATCCATAGAACACACTGATAATAAGAAGCTTTCAACTGACTAGAGTAACAGAGAATATGAGTAAAACGCTGGCTATTTGTGGGTTTTGTGCAACTTTTTGAATCACTTTTGTTGATTTGATATATGACTCATTTTCCTAATCACTTGAGATCAGTTGGTTTTCTGTTGCAAGCGTCTAGCTTAGTTATTAAGATGTAAGAAACCAATCCAGTCTTTTACTTGCCAAAGAAATACTGCAACAGTCATGAATCTACACCAAACTGTGTGTAGTCTGCAGGAAGACATTTTCCTCTTGGAAAACAAACACAACACATTAGCCATAAGACCCTGTGTAGCACAAATTCAGCAAACCTTCTAATCTAACTGCCCTGTTACAATTCACAATCATACTCATTCACGTAGAACAAGTCATCAACAACCCTCCAAACATATTCCAGATTACAAAAGTTTCCATAAACAGCAGAACCGACAAAAAAATGGAACATGTAATGGTGTATGTAATTACTTTATCAACCTCTTCCATAACAAAAAATGATTCCTTCAGGCAGCAATGAGGCAACACTCCCAATAGCTCTGTAAGATAAATTTGGCAACATGACAACAATAACACTGGGCCCTCATCTTTATTTGAATACACATTAACAGATCTTTGTATTCTAGAATCTTAAACTAAATCTTTAAATATGGGCCGATCATGCCACTTCAAGAAGCACCATAACTCCCTAGAGAGCCTCGTGTGACCCACTCTGTCTCAACCTATCAGCATGTAGTGAACATTCTACGAGGCTACAGCCAATCAAGATGCTCTTTGCATGCTCATCTGTAACAGGACACAGCAGTTTCTTGGGCAGCAATCCAGTATAGGATCAATCAGTTGTTGGATTTCAGAGTGAGTGCATCATCTTTCGCTCACTGGACTAGCCTGCTCATCAAAGCTGCCTGCCTTCAGAACCAGATTAGATGCATACCTAAAGCACAAAACAGAATTGAAGGTAAGACCTTCATTATACATTGACATAGCGTGTTGGCAAGTGAGGCTCAGAGATGAACAAGGAGGTAGATCCCCTTTCATAAACACAGTGGCACCTATTTAGTCTCTTGTCATGCCTTTAGCATGAAAAGGTTTCTAGACCTTTCCGGTTCTATGTTCAGCTTATTGTAAGTCCTTTGAGTGGTTTGGACTGTAGGCATGATCACTATTTCCTTTGGGAGCTAAAATGGTAAAACACTTGCCTTCTTACCTTTTACCCCTTTTATGTATTTCCCTTGCATGTATCTACATGAAGATTGGCCTGCTGGACCGTAGCTGACTAAGATAGTGATTTGCCAAAGTTTGTGCAAATCTGTCTTCTCAATCAAAAGTTACAGGCAAATGAGCAAATGTCTTTTTAAAAAAGCCTTTGGCGTTTTCCCTCTCATGGTCAAGGATTTATTGCCAAATACTTTTATTGAGCCACAACTGTCGGAGTGTTGTGGCTCAATAAAAGCACTTGGTAATAAATCCCGTGAGTGCGCGATTCCCTGTGTTAAACGAAGATATTCATACACCGCAGCACCCGCCGTGTTAAGTTGAGCGGCAGCGGACCTGGCGGGTCTGGTTAAACGAATATATATATGTATATATATCTTATCAAACAAAATCACTCCATCAGGAACGAAGCCGGAGCACTCCACAGGTTTTAAATCCATTCATTGCACCCACTAAGACGTGTTTCGGCTACCAAGCTTTTTTCAAATGCTGTTCACAAAACAAATCAATAGCGTGCAGGTGTTTAAGTAGTTCACTTAGCTTCCCCTGCACAGTGGCTAGCAAGAAAGGACTACAAATTCACCATAGTTCATTCAATTTGAACCACCCCCATCATTGCGTTTATGCAGGTTTCATTTCAATCCTATAGTGGTGTTTGGCCTCAATGATGACAAAACATTTTGAGTAAACGTCCATTTATGTAGTGGAAAGGCTGTTCAATGTCCTCATAACGCTCTGATAGCGCTTCCATTATGCCACTGTGCGCTTTTACTCGGGAGCAATGACATTTCATAGCACAATTAATGTCCGAAACCCTTTCGTCAGCTGCTTACTGCACATTAAATATCCTGTACCCCAAGGCGCTGGTCTGAGTGACCGACGCCCTACCATGTAGTCATGTCCCAACTTGCTGTCAGCAGGTACATTATTCATTTGGCCACTTGTTTTATAAACAGCATTTGAAAAAGACTTGGTAGCCGAAATGTGTCAATGTGTGTGCAATAAATAGATTTAAAACCTGTGGAGTGCTCCGGTTTTGTTCCTGATGGAGTGATTTTGTTTGATAATTTAACTTGTGCAGGCCACCTGCACACAGGAGGCACCCATCACAAAAGAGTTTGGCGGTCTCAGTGCTATTTGTTTGACTATACTGTCTGTCCTGCAGTTCTTCTGTCCATTTCCACCTAGCAGGGTTGATGCTGGGACAACAGGGAGCAGAACCCAATAAATATTGCAGATGCACCCGCCCGGCAGCGCAAGTAAGAGCCTGCACTCCAGAGGAATGTATCAACATCAATTTATTTCAACCAGGATCCAGGGTTGCCCTGCCGCTAGTTGGGGTAACTATGCAACTACATGTCCCTACGGGAGTCACTCTTCCGATAGATGATGTGAGGGCAGGGACTTACCAGCTTACCAATGACAGCATGTCCTTCTACACGCCCACACGCCAGCTACGATCAACCAGCCACGCCCTCGCCACCGTACCACGCATCCGCAGAACCACCGCCGGAGGAAGATCCTTCTCCTACCTGGCGGCCAAGACCTGGAACTCCCTCCCCACTCACCTTCGGCGAACCCAGGACCATCTCGCCTTCAGGAAGCAGCTCAAGACCTGGCTGTTCGAGCAGTAACTTACCCCCTCCCCCAGCGCCTTGAGACCCTCCCGGGTGAGTAGCGCGCTCTATAAATGCCGTGATTGATTGATTGATTGAATGACGAGATCAGATCTGACTAAGTACTTCTCTGTCGTATTACATGTACCCATTTTTTATTATTATATATAGAATTTTTTTGCTATATAACTTATTTTGTAACTAATACAACTGACATTAAATATTGCTTAGTTTGTTTAATCTGCAAGCACACTGGTGCAGCATTGTGCAAGAATCATAAATGATTTGCATTTATTTTTTTGTCAGAGCCATATATGCACCAAGAATATGGTGTGTTTTTTACAGACATGATTAGTATATGGATTTATTTAATTCGAACGCACAGCTGTGTTTATTTAATTTGTATAAAACATTTTTTTTTAAAAGATGTACCCAGTCTTTCTTTGCTTTAAGGGACTGTAACTGGTTTATATCCCACGAGTTTGTTTACTGTGTTTACTCATGTTGGTGAATTCTGTTTAAAGGAAGTAGGGCACTTTCACTATTGTTATGTTGGCTTTCACAAAGACCGGGCAGGTCGAAACACGCCAGCCGAAATAAATTGATGTTGATACATTCCTCTGGAGTGCGGGCTCTTACTTGTGCTGCTGCGCGACTGCATCTGCAATATAATATATATATATATATATATATATATATATATATATATATATATATATATATGTTATAGTTAGGTGAAAATATCAGTTAAAACATACTGTTTTAAACTAAACAAACCACTGAAATTCACTAGTTATAGTTATCTCAGTAATTGCAACTCATGCCCTAAAGTAACTATAACTCGCGCCCTCGCCATGCACAGTCTTGTCATCAGTGATGTCATTTCAGATGTAGCAGTCATGTTATCAATGATGTTATAGATCATGTCATGAGTGCTGGGTGATAAGCAGTGCATAGTGAGGAAAAAAACCTGCTCCTGCTAGGCGAGAGCAATCTCTGTTTCCCTGCTCACAAAAGTGTGGGCAGGAAAAAAAAATGTGTGCTCCCACCCGGTGGAAGCATTTTAGCAGCTCCCCCCAAGAGTGTGGGCAGGGGAACTATGTTCCAGGAGTGGACTCCCCAGGGCACATTATTGGTGCCGGCCCTGGAAGATAGGGTCCCTGAGGCCTTAAGAGGCCAGAGAGGGAGGCAGTGTGTCCTCCTCCTCTTTTTGAAATAGCGCCCCAGTGGGATGCACTCCCTGGTGCCTTTGAAGGCTCGGGAAGGGGGGACGCGTGTTCCTTCCCGTTAAAAAATTGCATCTCAGGCTATGGGGTCCTGGGGGGGGGGTCCTGGGGGGGGGGGGGCTTTGAAGGCTTGGGGAAGGGGGCTGCTTGCCCACATCCCATTTTTGAAATGGCAGCCCTGGGTATTGTGTGCCCGGGGCCTCAGAACATTTTTGGGTGATCCACCAAGCAGGGGGCTGAGAAAAAGGGGAATCCCACAACACAATTTCCCCATGTGATTTCCATAGGGATTTTTGAACAGCACTACAGTTAAAAAGGCTGAACAGATTTACACCAAATTTGGCAGAAAGCTAAGGGCCTGATTATGAGATTGGCGGTGTGGGAGCGGGGCGGCACGCCACCGCCTGCTCCCACAACACCAAACTCCACTGCTGACCGCCTGCCGGATTACAAGTTGTAATCCAGACGGGCGGTCCTGTGACAGCTGGCCCATGGTTCTGCTTTTCAAAGGCTCATACGAGACCCTTAGAAAGGCAGAGCCATGGAACCACCACAGCATGTTCCAGAACGGCATGGACTGTAAAGTCCACGCCGTGCTGGAATAGTGGGTGCATGCAGACAGGGGGGCACACCATGTGCCCCCCCTGCATACATCGCAAGGCCCTGAGGGAACAAGGGGTCCTGTAGGGCCCCCTAAGTTTCCTCACCGCCAGCATTTTAATGAGGTGATCACCGCCATGAGAGCACTGGCGATGAAGAAACTAGTAATACACCGCCAGCATATTGCGCCCCTCAGACCGCCACGTCACCACCAGGGATTGCGAATCTCTGGCGGTTGCAGCAGTCCTAAGGTGATCCAACTGCGTAATCCTAATATGGCGGTTGGACCACTGGTGTGGTGGTTACTGCACCACCACCACCGTGAGTTTGGCGGTCCATTGGACTCCCAAACTCATAATCAGGCACTAAGGGCCAGATGCATCAAGCATTTTTTGCCTTCGCAAACGTCCGATTCGCAGAATCGGCCGTTTGCGAACGCAAAAAAATGCTCTTGTGATGCTGCAAACCCTATTTTGCGATTCGGTAACCTGTTACCGAATCGCAAAATGGGTTTGCAATTCGCTATTAGGAAGGGGCATGTTTAGGGCGTCCCTTCCTAATACCGAATCGCATCGGTATACATGAATGTTTTGCGACCGAAATGCGGTCGCAAAACATTTGCATTTTACAACCTACTTCAAGTAGGTGCTAACCAATTCGCAAATGGGGACCCCTTCCCCTTTGTGAATGTCTGTAAATGCATTTTCTAAGAGCAGGCAGTGGTCCCACGGACCACTGCCAGCTCTTAGAAAATGAAAGGAAAAGTTTTCATTTTCTCTTTTGTAAAGCATCCCGTTTTCCTTTAAGGAAAACGGGCTGCTTTATAAAAAAAAAAAAGATTGCTTTATTTAAAAGCAATCACGGACATGGTGGTCTGCTGACCCCAGCAGGCCACCATCCCCGTGATTTTTGCGATTCCTAGGGGGTCGCAAATTGCGACCTACCTCATTAATATTCATGAGGTAGGTCATTTGCGATCCCCTAGGAATCGCAGAAAGTGTTAAACACACTTTCATGCATTCCATTTAGCAATTTTCTAATTGCGAATCGCAAGAATTCGCAATTAGGAAATCGCAAAATGGATTTTTGATGCATCTGGCCCAAAATCTTTACCCAGAAATCGTGCTCTTTTTTTATGGTGTAAATTCTTTCAGTAGTCTTCTAGAAATTAAGGTACAACATTTATAGATATCTGGATGGTAGGTATGTGCGACTCCCACAGGAGTCCCGCGGGCATGCAACTTCAAATAACAGACTGATCTGAATGGCCAAGGGGGCTTTTTTCCTATCGGCCACCTTGCTCCCACAGGAGCGACAGGCTCCCACGAGTCCTTCATGTTCTCGCTGTGATTGTCTGGCAGCAACATTAAGAGAAATGTTGTGGCCTCGATTCCAAGACACTGGCTCTCGGTCCCCATGTCCTGAAAATGAAACTGCCCATGGGCACCCGTTAAGTAAAAAAAAAAAAAACTAGAAATTCACTGAAAAAAACAAAGGTTAAAGTGACGTGATAGTTAGGTATGGGAAAATATCTTACTTTACATTAAATAAAATCTCTGAAATTCACTGAAAATCAAAGGTTAAAGTGATGTTATACTTAGGTGAATGTAAGTTAAATTGTAACATTTTAAGTTAAAAAATCCACTGAAATTCACCAGTTATAGTTAAATGAAGTAACTCTAACATGCTCACTCACCGTGCACTGCTTATGACCTCAAATATGACCTCACATATTACATCACCCACGACAAGTTCTGTTATATCACTGATAGCATCACTGATGACATCTGAAATGGCACCATTATTGACATCACTGAGCACTGTGCACCCACTGGGCCTGCAGCATTTATCTCATAATCATGGATTTACTGCCTTTTTGCTGCATAATTTGCAGATTTCACATAAAAGTTGTTCTTAACTATAATGGATGACAATATCACAGTCACATAATTTGATTTTTTTATTGCATATTTTAGATAATCTTGCCACATTTGGGGACTAAGGATGAAACCTGTATTTCAGAGAACAGTAAAATATGTTCCATGTTCCCTGTTAAATATGGATTTTCATCCGACTACATTATGTAAAATATGTGAGAGTGTGTGTGTGTGTGTGGAGTTAAGTATAGTTGTATGTGTGGGTACGAGTATGTGTGTATTTACTTATATATACTTACTTTCAGAATATTATGGTGGTTGATAGTTGGGTAACAGTATTTTTCTATGGCAATATTTGTGTTTGACATTCTGGTAATATACCTCTCCAAAAGCTAACCTACCCCAACCCTAACCCTACCATTTAACCCTGGCTTGGCACCTTCAATATGCCTCTGCCCTTCAAAAACTCTATGTGCAAAACTAGGCTTCATTTTTTACTTCCTACTTCATGCAGCAAAAAAAAGTACTGCCTACTTGGGACCAACAAAGGGCCTAATTTAGAGTTTGGCAGATTGGATACTCCGTCACAAACGCAATGGATATCCCATCCGCCGTATTAAAAGTGCCATAGGATATAATGCACTTGTGATAAGGCGGACGGGATCCACTGCCATGTTTGTGATAGAGTATTCCATCTACAAAACTCTAAATCAGGCCCTATGTCTTTCTTGACAAAAACAAACAATACCTGATAAACACCAGATTCCAAGCCACAGTAGAAGCACTCATGCTCTTTCACCACATCATCAACATCATAAACTCTATCCTACTTGAGCCATCTCTAATGCCTTCTGCCCTTTCACCCATGCCTTGTAACAGGTAACAGAAAGCTGGACTGCATTCCTCCTTTTATTTTCCTCCAGTGTTCACACTCTAAGCTTACATCACTTCCAAGTTCGTCTGTATCATCTAAAAAATTCTAGCCCTCAATTTCAAATGAAAGCAATACAACACAAAGGAAAGATCTGCCTTTACCAAACGCACTATACAAAATGTTGTGTAAAGCCTTTCTTAAAGGTTCTGTAGCTACAGAGTCAGGCTACATAAAAGCACCAAATAAAAAAAATAACCTACAACATGTTAGTTAGATTTTGGCTGTTCATTGATCAGTACTAAAACCAGCCTAGGCATATCAAGGGGCATACTTACAAATATTTTCAAAGTTGCTGCATGTGTAAGAAGAAGAGAGCAAGACAGCGCCTTATCTACTTAGATATGGTGCTGCTGCTTTCTTCCCAAGCACTACTGGACAATTAGGCTGCCTCACGCCAACACAGATCTGTGCACCATAAGTGCAAAGGTGAGTGCGCGGTATCTAGCAAAGATTTTGTACTGTAAAGGAACCCTTACAGTACAAAATACTATGGTCAGACATACTTTAAAAGTTTTCTCACTTTGCATGTGTGCTGTGCAGCACACATATAAAGTTTGAAAATTTGGAGAATAAATACTTTTCTCCCAATTTGTGTCTGCCTCAAGAAGATGTATTTTTATTTTATGTTAGCAGATACCAAAAGAGCTGCTTTGCATTACTTGTAGGCAACTTTGCAGCATAAAAACATTTTGTAACTTTGTACCTGCACAAAGCATCAATAAATATTTGCCATGGTGCAAGTTCCTTGTGTGAAAATATGGTCTTGAACATTTTCTGTCTTTGGTAGATGATATCGGCGCACATCCAGCAGCGGCCGTGCAGGTAAGGGCTGTGGGGTTGGGCGGCGAGGATGACGACAGACAACGGAATAGGATTTATTTATTTAATTTTCCCTATTCCGTCTTCTGTCGACTTCTCCCGTCCCGCCCCGCCGCACCCCACCACCCCACCGCCCCACCACGCTTACCTGCACCGGCCACTGCTGAGCACATTTTTGCATAGCTGCATCTTGGACAAATACTTTTGAAGTCAGTCCTAGTGCAATGGAGGGCACTAATAGCTAAGCGTGTGATCATAGAATTAAATGGGAAAGTACAAGTGGGTATTTTCATTTACAGTTTACGGAACTGGACATAAGGACCTGCAGTGACCTTTCTCTTGCAGTTGAGTAATCCTGGAGTTACAATTTCTAGAAGCTGTTTGCTAGTCCTGCACAGATTAGTCTTGAAAGAAGATAAAGTTTACTTAGAAAATTGTTACCACATCAGAAACAAGAAATACAGTAACGGACGTTGGGGTATTATCATCATCAAATTTCCACAGCTGAGAATTTATCAAAATATTCTAAAATTACTTACCATTTTCTGTTTTTCCATGTTTATATCATTTAAGCTTTGAAAACTACCTTACCTTGAGAAGTTCAAAGCTGCACAATATGTTCTTGATATATTGTTCGTTGTGTAATCCTGACCAAAAACAAAAATGTGTTGAAAATCTTTTCAGTAGCACTTTACTCTCTAACCTGTTTCATGAGTTTTTTAAACATGAGTGACCAGGTTGTCGAAAGCTACCTGATGAATGTTCTTTATGTCGAAACTAATTCACCATAGGTTTTCTTCTAAATCAAATTGATCTTTGTTTCCTAACTTTTTATTTTTTTCTGTCCAAAAAACCTCTTGCCCCCAATTTTCATATTATCTTCTTCTATGACTATTTCTCCATCCTTGCGCCCCCACTTTCATACTTTTATACTAATTACCACTTTGCTCATCCTCCTCCTTCTGCCCAATTTTTCCTCTTTGTTGGGTGATCTCCCGGTTCTCCTCTGTTTCCTTCAACCTCAATACTCCTACTCTCCCAATCACTTTTCTCTCTCTTTCCTGTCCTATACTTGTCCCTATGTTGGGGTTCTTTACTTTTTTTCAGTTCTTCAAACCACAAGACTTCAAACCTCTAACTGACCCTTCTTACACTTTGCCCAGTTCTCGATCTTCCTTTCTGTCTCATTTTGAGCTACACTTACTCTGCTTATATGTCCTGTTGGGTTTATAGTAGATCTAAAAACTAAGACTGCAAAAATGCAATTTTATAAATGAAATCCAATACATCTTCCAATTAATTTTTAAGAAATAACAATGCTTAGAATGCTTAATGTTTTAGGAAAATGAGAGTTGCCACCTCCCTCCGTCCTGGCAGGGCACAATGTTTCCAAACGTGATGTTCAGTTGAGAACCTAATGAATTCTGAGCTGTAGCATGGTTGGCTTCCATTGACCCACCTAGACTAATGTGCCTGATATAATAATGATCTCTAAAGGAAGATCCCAGCTTTGAAAGTGTGGAGATCTGCTGCAATAAGAAATTGTGAGAAACCAAAGGAAAATATTTTTGTGGTTGCAGTATGCTTGAAAATGATTTTGGATCTCTTGGATAAGACTAGACGAAGACAAAAGTTCATCTTAAAAAGTCAAATTCTCCAATGCTAGATCGTCATCTAAGAAAATGACAGCAAGGGTAGAGAAATTAAGGCAGGTGTCAGTGAGGTCCAGTAATGAAGTACGTGTAGTTATGGAAAGTCAAATGTTCCTTCTAGAGTGCAAACCCTCACAAAATCTTAGGCATTGTTTAATGAACAGCTTAAGCATTCTAAATTAAAATTGCTAGGAATCCAACGTTACACAGTTTTAGACTTTCTAATGTAGAAAAATGCTACAATCAAAAATTCAGTTAATACCCCTCCTATCTTCAGCAAAAGAAAGCGGACACATTATGGGATTACCTTTCTACTTTCAAAAGACAAGAAAAGTACACTTCCTGCTGCCCAGGTTGTTGACCATTAAGAGTTTGGTGACCTTCAACACTCTGTCTGGAGTATCTGCAGTTGATAGGGAGGGCAGTTTTGCATCAAGTTAAGAATCAGTGCAGCTGGATGAGGTGCTGTGGGTTTTGGCCTGGGGAGAACAGGGCTGTTGTGATGGGCACAGGTTCACATTGTGCCATCTTTTTCCTGTGTGATGTTGATACCTGCCCAAGACTGAGAAGTGTGGGAAAGCCTCCTGACACCAAGCTGATTTGTCCCACTCTCCCTGAAACTACAATTTATCTCCACTCATATTCTCTGTCAGTCTACAGGAGGCGGAAGGCGGGAGGGACCCCAAGGCCTAGAACATGCTGCTGGCTACAAAAGTGGCCAGCCAAACAGCCCTGGTAGTTATTTATTTATTTATTTATTTATTTATGTTTTTGCAAACTAAACACTGTGAAAGAAGCAGTGCCCAAACCTTAGCCTACTAACTTGCATACCACTCTTTGTATAAGTATTCATTGCCTAATTATGAAAACTGAGTGTTGTCATATAGGCAAAGCAATTGTCACTTCCCTTATGATTGTGTGTTGCCAATGTGCATTCTAGGTTCCATGATGTTGAAATGACTTCGCCATAGCGTGTGGTTCAGTGGAGTAACAAAGCTTGATGGGCCCCCCCCTGCAAAGTACACGGAGGGGGCCCCCCTCCCCGGCCCACCACCTACCACTTTTGCTGAGGGGGCCCCCCTGGAGCTCGCACCCCCCCCACACCACGGGGGCTGCGAGGGCTTATGTTACGCCGCTGGTGCGGTTGTATGTGTCACTGAGCTCTCTACCAGAGAGAAAGTTGATAGTCCCTGGCAGCCAGTGCCGAGGAGACCAAGCCTGCATCAGAAAGTGGGCATTGCCCAAGCGTACTTAACTACATGGGTAGATGTTCACAAGCAATCAAAAATTAAATCCTGAGAGGTGTGGGTGATGAGTGTACATACAGTATACAACAAATGTATCACAGCTGCAATGAAATATGAATAACTAGCCAACACTGTGAGCTAAAATGCTTTAAAGTCTCATGATATTCCAAATATATGTAGAGCATGACTAATGATCAAAATAGTGAAACTACAAAAAACACAGTACAAAACACTAATTACCACCTGAAATATGGAAATCACTGAATGGAACCGGCAATGTCCAATGAGAACGGCAATCTCATGAAGAAGCCACTAATGCAAAATGAACACGCTAATCTCAAATAAAATACAGTATGTACAAATGGAATACGGTAGTCACAGTTTAGCTCAGCATTAGGGGGAGGCCAGTAGACAATTCCTCAGGTGTCACCATGAAACTCAAAAACTAGCTTTTTGGCTCACACAGAGGGAGTACATTTTGACGTGCGGTTTCCTGACCATTTTATATAATCTATAAATGGGATTAAAAACAGTGGTGCAACATAAAGTATCATCCACTTATTCGTTTTTTAAAATGAACGTACAACTACTAGATGTTAAATTAGCTTAAAAGTAGCATCCTAAGATATAACTCTTTATAAATCTGAGCCAAACTACTAACTCTGTGCACCTCCTCATAAAAGAACTTCTGTCAGAAATGTGCCATAATATAAAAGCGTGCTCGCTCCACATGCCTTTTGTTAAAAATACAAAGCAAATACCAGGAAAAATGTTGATTTTTTTTTGTCAGCTGGATGCAATTCAGCTTAAATAAAAAAAAAACGAACACAGCGAAAAGTTGCAAACATTTTTAGTTGGAATATATTGGCAAGTGATCTTTTCTTAAGTAGGGTATGTACAGAAACATGTGTGATGGGACTAAAGTTACTAACGTTAAACAGATTTAAAATGCTTTACAATAATGCCTACATCTGTAAATAGAGATTTGTGCAATATAATTACAATTAAACCCAGTGCATTTAATATATAGTCATACTAGCAGTAACCCATGAGACGTCTGTGCAACACCACCCTCGTTTTGGTGTCTGTTTTTGAAATAATATTGTAAAATGGCAACTGTATTTGTATTGTTTTTATTAAATAGTACTTGTATAGTGCACAATTTACCATTAGTTGGGTATCGCAACACCTTTCTGTCGTAAGCGGTATGACCTTCCTAACCGGAGTCTGGTTACGCTTTCTGGAAGTGTATGGACAAATGCATTAAGCATGTCAGTTTTTAAATTAATTGTTTTATTTTTTGTTTTTCTTGTTGAGTGAGACCAGAGAGGCAGTAGAAGTTGCTTAAAATGTCCTGTGGTTGGTACTGGTGGTTATTGGCCAGCATCCCAGTGGGGTGAGACAGGGAAGGATGTCAGAATCATCTTTCTTTCCCATTAGCAGAACCTATTACACTGGAGAAAGTTCCAGATTGTCTAAGAAAGTTGGATAGAATTGGGATTGGCTGTTTTTGTTGTATCTAAACATAAGTAAAGGTGCAGTCAACTGCATCTCTGGAGACAGGAAAGACATTATATAAATGAAGCACATTTGGTATTGTTCTTCCGATGTATTAACATTGTGCATTCCTCACGGATATCAATTTCGGACACTCAGGGATATTATCTGCTAACCTTGGCTTGCCCATTTGGTGCCTCTGGTCCCATCTTTACTACCCCTAGTTTACCCCTGATCTCAGGGGCAATAAAATTACCAATAGGAACAAAAAATAAATGGCTATAAGACCTGTTTTTCCATCTAGTTTCCATTCCCTGCCTTTCCCCTGTCATCAAATACCGGCTGTTGACGAGCTATGCGTGGGGCAATGGGTCAATTATGTGATGTCATCAGGGTCAGAGGGTACATAGTATCACTTTCCCTGCTTTTGACATGTGAGTGAACCGATGTCCACGACCTTCACCTGATATAGAATCACTATGTGCTTCCTTTTATGTATTGGACGCCCAATAAGGCTTGCAGGTTCACACTTTGTACGTGTATGTTTGTGCATTCTCAAAGAATGGTGATCTTATTTGTAATCTAAAGGTGTTAACTCAGGCCACACCGACGGATGGTTTTTAGAGACCTGTACTTCCACACTCAGCAAGAATCTCTTGTTGTACAATTCTAAGTAAGCTATGACTAGGCCCTTCAGCCTCTTTAAGACCATGTAATTTAACTAAAAAATATTAGTCCTACTCTGATACAAAGTATGAGTCCTACTCTGATGTACAACACACTACTGAAATCACCACTAGTGAAGCCGAGGACAAATTCCAAAGATGGTAGTGCACCTCATCATCTACTAGATCTGTGTAATAAAGATCAGGTTTTTTCTCTTCTAGGTATCCCCTTTTTAGGATACAAATGTTAATCATTTATGCATAAATGACGAATATAGAATGCTTGTTTCTTTAATGTCACTTTTCGTTGCAACTTGATAATCAAGTCCTGCTTGAATATATTGGCTTTTTAACCTGAGATGCCTTCTCTGTTCTGAAATAATTATTGCTGAGTCGTAAACAAGGTTTCATGAAAACTAATCATTTTGTTTCTCATTTATTTGTATTCTTCAATGGGCACAGTTTTATAGAATGAGCATAGGTAAAAGGGCATTAGGCCACGTTCTGCTAATAGCTTTTTCTGAAAGATTCAACAAAGATAAGATAATGTCATATAAGTGGGGAACACAGTGAGAAGACTTACATGGGAACTTCGTGCCATAAGACTGTGATGTGACAGGCAATATGACCTGCTTCTGCTGAAGGCTAAATGCGAGATGCACTCGGCCTTCACTTGCTAGGCTTATCAGCCTGCCTGCAAACTCAGACAAGAGTAGCAGATGACACTGTTTCAATGTACAGTATTTTCATTGTTCAAAACCGGTATGCAGGTATGAATCATCTTTGTAACTTGTGTTAGGCGTATCATTTTGTGACAAGCTTAGCTTAGTAAGCCAATAAAATGAGCTTTGTGAGTGATATAAATCATTCATTCAATATGTTGGAATATTTTCTGCTATTCAATTTTCTTGCAAAAGTTGCAGCGACGATGCTGTTTTTTTTGTTTTTATTATACTTACAACTCATCTTGTGCACTAGGATAGTATTTTGATTTTAAAATAAAATCCTCTTAAAAAAATATCCATTGTTTCTTAGAGTTCATGAATGCATCTTTCTATAATGAAAAATGGTTTGGGTTCCTCTAATTGTCGCTGCGATACTTCACAAAATTGATCGTTACCTTAAACACATCTCACTCAAATACTTCTCAGTGGGTTGCAGGGTGGTTGCAGTCTGACTGGCTTTCTGTCTCTTCTGGGCACATTGATAAAATTCTTTGTTTCGGGGATTCTAGAAAGCCTGCTTTCCGGACTTTCTTCTAGAGCACCTGCTTTGGAAAGTTCAGTGCCATCAGTGAGGCCTCCACAACAGTGGCTCTGCTGAAAACACAGAGATCTCTAAATTTGATGGTTCATCCTCTGACCGAGGCGCTCGCGGAATGACATATACAGAAAATGTATCAGCTGCAAATAAACTTTTCTTCGCCTCGTGTTGCTCACCGTATTCTCCAGGTAGCATGTGTTGCTTTTGGTTTGGGTGACTATGAGAGGGATTTGGAAATGGCAAAGTGAATGGGAAAGGTCGAGTTTTGTACCCAGAACAATGGGTAAGGCAAAGATCCTTTTTTCTTGCATTGCAAAGATGTGAATTTGCTGTGTTGATCTGTTCTTTCAGTTAGTGTGGTAATTATGCACTAAGAATTATAATTTGCATGTCTGCGTATGAATTCATTGCTTGAAGACCATCAGAACCGTACATCTTTCCTTCCCCTTGTTCTCTGCAATTAAAGCACTACCCCTTTCAAAGATCAATAGATTGTTTCAAACATGAATGTTACTCTTGAAAAAGTCCATTGTCTTCAAGTTAATGTAAGCTATATAAACACCTTAATAGTTAAATAAGCATATGGATGGGCTTCTCCAGTGAGGAAGGATTCAATTAGAGATTTACTTTTTTCCCTTGCATCAAACTGTTAATCGGCCTACAACTACTTCCTAAGATGGTCGTCAGTATGTCTGCCTGAAATTGCAGTGCAGTCAGATCATATCCCCTCTGCCTTGAAGCACATTTAGCCTGGATGAGGTTAATATTACAGGACCTCACTGTACAGAACAAGCTCAGAATCATGCCTGGCCATAGGAAATTTCTATAATGAAACTCAATGTGACAAACATAAATTATTTGATGGAAATGCTGGAGGTAATGCTCCTTAGACACTTGGGGCCAGATTTACTAACATTTGACGCAACGCAACCCAGCAAGACAACTTGCTGTACTGCGTCAAATGAAAAGACCAGGATTGCGCCAGATTTACTAAGATATGGTGCATTCCTGCTCTCTCTCGCTCTGCGCTAGCACACTGTGTGCTGCCTAGCGCCCAGTGCTTAATTTGTGCCAGTGGTTTCTGGTCCTCAGCACCGTCACTTATTTCACAGGGCCGGAGCTATAACATTTTTCTTCCATCGGTGGTGGGGTCCAATAGTTATAAAAAAAATATTACCTGTCCTTCAGGGTGGCTGCCTGGTGTGTCTTCACAGGCAAGCCCACCCTGGTCCAGGCATCAAGACGACCTTGCATCATCACGTTAGTGATGTCCGCATGGCTGTCTGTCATGTATCCTCAATTTTGCTGATGCAGATTGGATAATTGGGTCTGAGGCCTGCCCCATGCCTGAGTTGGGGCGAGGCAGGCTAGGACTGACCAGTTGCAGGACAATGTTTTCTGTGAAGGCATGACATATGAAGAGGAAATTAAGTGTGCACACCTCGCTGCGTAGAAATAAAGCTGGCTGGCCATATTCTGCCCTCATCATTGTGCCGGTGACACACCACCAACTCCAGTCTGATCACTATGGTGTGCTGCACGGCAGTGTATAACACCCAGCACCACCCTAACTGCTGAGCTACGTGAGTGCAATATAAAACCAATACAAAAACGGGTAAATACTGTTAAATGCAAACATTCTTTGTAGATTGGAGTAGGAAACATAAAAGCCTATATGCCCTGTAAACTGTTTTTCTTTGTTGCCCTGAAAAACCCTGTTTCCACCTTGTGCATCTGGCGGGCGGAACGTGGCATGTTCGAACGCTCTCCTTCCATAATGTGAGGAGGTGGGATGCTGAGGCCAGAACTCGTTCCATTGCTGCCTCCCTCACAGTGATTACCAGGTACTCAGTTTGAGCCCTAGAGGCAAGAGACTGTGTTGCCAGTGCTTAATCAGAGGTGCGGGATGCAGGTGGATCCCACGACCACCACTCTGATTTATGGGACTCTGATTTATTTTTCCTCCACAAACTTTCAACCAGAGCCTCAGAGAGAAAAAAACAAAAGGGGGAAAGAAGGAAGAAGAGAAAAAACGGAAACACAATGACAAAGAGAGAGAAAGCAGGGATGATAAGAACCTGCACAAGTGAGACAGAGAGGCAGGGAGTGGCTAGTGGTGGATTAAAGAGGCATGAGGTGAAATCAAGATTACGCAGCCTTAGTATTCGGCCCCCCACCATTTTGTGGCCCCCTGCCACGTTCTTCTAAGCTAAAGTTTGGGCCCTGGCACTTTTTTTCTTACAAATTAAGCACTGCTAGTGCCAACGCAGGCACCCTTGAGCCATGGTGCAAAGGTGCCTGCAGGATTGTTTTTGTGCAGGAAGGGACACCTTTCTGCACAAAAACAATCCTCAGCGGCATTTTCATCTTTCCGTAATCTGATGTAATGGCAATGCAAGGGCGTAGTAAATCTGCCCATAGGTATTCCTCTGGGCAGCACTTATTTTCATAATTTTTTTCAGCATCAGTGCCATTATACAACAGGACCAACCATATTCTACTTCCGCTCTATGCAGGAAAACGTTTCCTACATCTAGGTCAATTAAGGCCCGACAGTGTGAATACACTGTTTGATTCTGAAATGTGGCTTGTTTGAAAGTTAATTTGTAACCATGAGGGTCATTTAGAGTTTGGTGAAGTGGGTGCAATGACGTAAATCAGCAGTGCTCCCGCCACTTGGAACACGTAATTCCACTGCTTTATCAAGAGTCGGGAAGCCATGGCCTTGTAGCCATCTCCATCTGTGTAAACCTAAGACCTGAAGGACTGTCCACCACAGGGCCATCAGTACAAAGGGATGGTCTCCATGCCCTATTGACACCTTCTCTTGTTTTCCCCGCAGCACTACACCAGGAGAGGTGTCGTACAGCGGCCAGAGCGGCTGACTCCGGAGCACGGGGCTCACGGTTCAATCACCGGCAGCAGTTCAGCTCAGCACCCAGTGACTCTGGGCAATAGCTCACTTAATCTCCCCGACGGCCCCGAGCGCCTTGAGACCCCTAGGGGTGATGAGTTCGCGCTTTAAAAATACCAGATACAAACATACACCCAGGATCGCCATGCAAAGCATGATTAGCAAAGTAGTGAAAACACACAATTGCCCCCCAAGCGTAGCGCCATTGCCTAAAAAAAAAAAATCCCACTTTGAAAGTTTGTTTCTTTGAAGGAAAAAACCTTTGATGAACAAACATGGCATCAGCTTTGCAAAGTTCAGTACCATCAGTAAAGCCACCACAACATCGGCTATCCTGAAAGCACAGAGATCTCTAAATTTGGTGGATGGTCCTCTGACCGAGGAGCTAGAGGAATGCTCTCCACTGACCTGGTGGGCTCACAGGCTGCCTGACAGGGTCTAAATAACCCTACTTATGTCTAATTTACTTTAGTAAGAAACAAAAAGACAGTGAAATTGAAAAATAACAAATGTGTCTCTTTTTGGCACTAAACACTGTTGGATTAGATTATTTCTGCTTTGTTACTGGGAGCCCAAGTTCTGCTCCAGTTACTACATACAGGATTTCCACAGTGACAACTTATTGATTACAAGACATAAATTCACATTCCTCAAATGAAAACAACAATAAAAGTGTTTATACATGTCTAAATAGTATCAAGCAGTCCAAGTGGGCCAAAGCAGATAAATAGGTGTTGTATATGTTTGGTCATACGGAGCTTAAGATCCCTGGAACAATTTGGCAGGCTGAACAGATCTGCGGCATTGAAACAGCCAAACTAACTTTTATTGAGCAGGATAACAAAGGGTTGGGCTGCCTTCCTGGAATGAACAGTTCATGGACACATTTCCGAGTTTGAACTGCAATTCCGCTGCACAGGTCTGCGGCAAGGTTTTATTTAAACTTGGCTCGTCTGCATGCTGTAAATGTTTGGATTTCCCAACTTTCACTAAACAGTTTGCAAAATAGCTTTCATATACAAATAGACGGAAGACTGTGTTTGTCAAACAGTTTCAGCTGCCAAAAAGCAGATGCTGTCAGCATTTGAAACGTGGTTCTGATCTGTAGTGAATCCAGGTTCTCTCAGGTGACATGAGAAGAAATCACATTTTCTTTGCAAAACGTGGGCCCTGCAATATGGCTGCAAAATGACCCCACCCATCATTCGGGCTTGAGAATTATTATGTCTTATTGGTATAAAATTTAGGCTCTGTCCTCCTAGGTTTTCTATTGCCTTTCAACCCAGCTCAGCCGTGATCTTCCGATACCATGATGAGCTCTGCCATTTACAGGAAGATATAAACAGGAAGTATATCATGGTAACACTACTTCATTGCTTACCATCTTGGTTGTGTGATATACAAATACCTCTACATAAATACATACACGAAGCCTTGGGAAATGCAAGTGTGATGGCAGATTGAGCTCCAAGCTGAGATGCTTTCCATATGTACCAAGAACCAATGGATGCTGCTTCATGAAACTGCCAGAGGCAGCTGAAGTGACATCAGGAGTTTAATCCTCTAATTACATCATATCTTTTATCCCTTTATCCCTTCCTTAGGACATAATCAGTCTTCTATTAGCAATTGAAGACAAGGGGCCCGCTTCACGAAGGTAAACTTAGATGTTTGGTCTAAACTTAGACCAAAGTCTAAGTTTTCGACTTTGGGAATTCACAAAGGGCATTTACGAGTACTATCTTTAAGTCCGCGCTCGGATCCTGATCCCGCTGACTAACATTTTTCCGTAGCCGGCTACTGCACCTTATATGGGCGGGACACAAGCCGCCATCAGATGGGACACCCTGGTACTCCCTTACGAGCATGGAGGATTTGGTGTGCTAAATCTGCAACTCTATTACCTCGCAGCTCAATGTCAGTTTGCCTATCACTGGTATCACCCTGATACGTGTCTCCCATACACAAGACCTGAGAAGACCTGAGCAGGTGCCTCTCCCATCCTTGCTACACCAGGGTGTCCCCATGGATCGAACTGACATTTAAACTCTCTCCACCACAAGTTGGGCATGGCGGAAACTTTGTGTCCTCTTGGAGGGAGGTCTCCTCAACTCTCCTGCCATACCACTAGCTAACAATCCTTGGCTCCCTCTTACACAGGAAAAACTAGTCCAACACATTCTATCCAGATACAACCTAGATACTATTGGCGACCTCTTTCCAGATGGCCATGTGCTTTTCCATGCTGATGATGTCCGGTTTCATTATGCTATGTTCATGGACCGCTTTGTACTTTAGCGCCTACATGACACACTATGCTCACACATGCCCTCCTATCCCCTTGCTCCCGATAATTTCTCTCCTTTGACTCTCATCATTACTGATCCTGACGGGACGCGATTGGTCTCTAAATTTAAGTGTGGCATTGAAGCCTGATCTGGACAGACAGATGCGTGATGCTTAGGAGCGCGACCTTGGACAATCTCTTTCTGACAAAGTCTGGTATTACTGCTGCGCACAGAGTAAACTAGTCTCCATAAATCATAAACAGAAACTCCTGCAATACAAATTCCTACATCGGGTTTATGTCACTCCACAAGACATAGCGTGCTTCGATCCTATGCCTTCCTCTCAATGCCCCAAATGCACTGTCCTCGACACTGACTTCGCTCACTTGATCTGGACCTGCCCTGCGTTGGGTAGCTACTGGACAAAAATGTTTCCTTACTATCTACAATGATTGGCTCCACACTGACCCCCTCCCCACACCTGGCTCTCCTGGCATATGTTGATGATGCCCCCAAGGCGGATGGCCGCTTCACTGCTATTGCTTTGCTCCTTGCTAAACACGCAATTGCACTACACTGGGGTAGCAAAACTTGTCCCTCTAACTCTGCCTGGTTGAAGAGTATAATTTATTGTGATAAACTAGTGAAGATTACGCCACATTA
This sequence comes from Calotriton arnoldi, assembly GCA_963921515.1. Taxonomy (NCBI): domain Eukaryota; kingdom Metazoa; phylum Chordata; class Amphibia; order Caudata; family Salamandridae; genus Calotriton; species Calotriton arnoldi. The sequence continues at coordinate 259,800 of CAWUFW010013371.1, forward strand.
CAACCAATTACCTCGTGGCTTAAAGATATTTGGCAACCATTACGTGACTTCTTACTAATGTTGGACTTCACTGCCCAGGACTGATTTGTCAAATATCATTCCCTTGGGCTTTGTCCATCCCCCGGACTTGTATGTGGCCCTGCTATGAACGCTGTATGTTCTCTGTACTGCCCCTTCCCCCTTCTTCAGCTGATATTGGCATGTTTTTTTCTTTACTGTACACATTTTGTCTATTGATTTACATACCTGTATGCTATTGTTAACCAGTGCTGATTATTTTGTGAACCTGGTACTTATAAGCACCCAGTTATTGTCTGTTCTTTTTAGATGAAAATGATAAATAAAGTTTTTTTCCAAAAGGGTGCAATCTAATAAAAATGTGCTAAGACCTATAGACAGGTATTTTGTTACATGTAATCTCACAGAATACTGTAGTAGGCAAGGGTGTTGGTATTGGGGACCCACTCAAACAAACAATGGGAATAGATTTGCTCTATTGCAGTGGTTCTTAAACGTTTGATTTAGCAGACCCCCACTTAATAATTACTGGAACCCGAGGACCCCCAGTGAATCCATTGGTGGCTCCTCTGCTAAGACAGAGCAGAGTAAACGAAAAAATAAAATGATTATAACTGAGATTATTATAATTTAATTTTTTGTGTCGTCAGGCTAGGGCGGGACGGGGCTTGGCTCCCCTGACGTCCGGGAGGAGGAGTGGTTGAGCACTCTGTAAAGTGAGCATGACTGTTTGACCGGCCCTCTCGGGCCGGCCAAACAGTCATGCGCACTTCGCATGTTCTCAATGTAGGCTGCATTGCAGCCTGCATGGAGAACATGCCCAGGCCCCCATTCTGTGGCTGAGCACCAAACCACAGCGCTCAGACCAATCACAATGCTGCATTGCAGCGTTATAATTGGCTCAAGGGAGCCTGGGTGCTTACCAACCACAACGCTGCATTGTAGCATGGTGATTGGCTGTGGGGAGCCTGGGTGCTTTCCGGAAGAGACTCACTCGACGTGGGAGACAGAGAGACATGGCGAGATCAGGTAAGTGATATATTTTTTCATTCAACTCCCCCCCGCATCCCTCCCGCCTCACCACCCCCCTTACCTTACCGGCCGCCACTGAGTGAGTCATTATTGGAATCTGCTAATCCCCACTGAGTCATTACTGGAAGCTGGAAACCCTGGATTAATTGTTTTCGATCATTTGAACTGCAAAATAATACACAACAATACAGAAACAAGCATTCATCAAACAAATACACAAATGATTAAATAATTTATTCAATTCACAAACAAATATAGCCCAAAACAAAATTTTAAGTTTAATTGGAAGGTTGGAGCCCTTATAAATTCATTTAAGTTTAAGGCCACTCACAGTCCATACTATATTCTGTTTGATGCACCTGCACCTGCACTGCTCCCACAAATCAATCTGAGGATACTAACTTAATTTTTAGCCTCCAATTTCAAATTCCTTGAGACTTACAGAACTTTTTAACATTTTTTTATTGTACATTTTGTTTCTTTTTTTACATACTTTTTATTAATTGCATAATATTATTTAATTTTTTAATCAGTCATGGAGCCCCTGAGTATGCTTTGTGCACCCCAATGGGTCCCCAGACCTAAAGTTAGAAACCACTTCTCTATGGTAAGCCTCTTAGGCTCTATTAGTTTGTATTTTATATAGGTTTGACAACTTTAATATTGTATATATTTGTAATATTTAGTATTATTACAGTATACCTATTGGTTGTTTTGTGGAAAAGCTTATGCCCAGCACAATAGGTCTGAGTTGGTTATGGTGACAATCCAATGAAAAAGGTTAAGGGCCTGATTACCTATTATAAAGCATTACGATAAAGGCAGTAGGCCTGACATATTGATTGAGAAAAGTATATATTAAAGTCAATAGGCATTTTTTTTTAAATATTTTTTTATTTATTGAATTTCATCAATGTAACAATCAAAACTTTATCATCAGTTGCAGACATTGATAAAGCACAAAGGAATGAATTGGTACAGTACTCACAGTTATCATATGTTATAACACAGGCAGTGGCTAAAAAGGAAGTAACATAGCATGTACAGGAGACATAGTTAACTATTCAGCTTGTTGAGTCATAAAATAAGAGGTCAACGGGCCCCATATGTCACGTGGTCGGGATTTACATGGTAATTAATCTGCATAACATATCAATTGGTCTCTACAGTAAGCCATGTCTTGTAGCCAGCGTTTACATGTTGGTGCAGGCCTGCCGCCCCAGTGAATAGAGACCCTACGCTTTGCCAACAGTAGTGCAATAGCTACCAGCTTACGACGGCCAGTGTTTTTCTGTGTAACTTTCCCTAGCAAGCAGGCATGCATAGTACATTCTATTCTTTCCTCTACTATTGCGGAGATGGTGTGTGTAACTTGTTCCCAGTATTCAGCAACCTTCGGACAGGACCATGCTAAGTGCTGGAAGTCCGCACCTGGCGTACCACACCGAATACAGCAGTCTGATTCACGCAAGCCATATTTATGCAACTGCACAGGGGTGTAATACATTTGGTGCAGATATTTAAAATGAATAATTCTAAGGACACAAATAAACAAGGAATGGTTGGGAAAATGTCGCGCTATGTTATGTATCGCTGTACAAGATCAATTATAATGCTCAAAGGATATAGATGAAGGCCATTCACCAACACCAAATATGCGGACAATGCCCACACATATAAACCCAAACAACAAAATTATATCCTGAGCAAATCAAATTCACAATAATTCATAATGTCCATCAAGTCAAAGATCAGAAAATGTTCTTCTTATTCTGTAAATGTTCTTCTTTATTCCATTTATGTATTGCTTCAACATAGGTAAGAGCCAGGTACTAGCCGAGCCAACACGTGTTTCGTCACACGGAGTAACCGCTGACTTCTTCAGGGCCCAAGTAAAGTACAACTGGATGAGGAGTACCAATAAAATTTTTCAAAGTATAATTGGCAACATATAAACACCAAAGGACAAATTATCAACGTCGACAAAGTGGTCAAAAATAGAGACAGTAGTCAGTAGACGATCTGCGTCCAGATCCAAGTTTGTGTTCCTGAGTAGGGCACACAACCGACCAAACAGCAACCTGCTCTCACGCGTGGCGCAGGTTACCTTTGTTGAAGCAATACATAAATGGAATAAAGAAGAACATTTACAGAATAAGAAGAACATTTTCTGATCTTTGACTTGATGGACATTATGAATTATTGTGAATTTGATTTGCTCAGGATATAATTTTGTTGTTTGAATAATTCTAAGGTTCCCATTTGCAGTTGACTGCCCGGTCAGCTTGCAACATGACTTCCAATCATCCGTTGTTAATGGCTCTGAGAGAATAGCATTCCATTTTTCAAGTGACTTAGCCGCCTCCGTGACTTCTTCAAGTTGTGAGGTATGGTATAAACGTGTAATCAGTCTGGCTCTGGTTTGTGTAGTGTAAATCAGCTGCAGGGCTCCTAAAGCCTGCGGTTCCATGGGGAAATTGGGATATAATTGACTGATAGCTGCCCTCAGTCGTACATATAGAAATATCATCATCGCAGTGGCATGGCCATCTTCCCTGATCTTTGAGATACCAATGAATTTACCCTCGGGGAATAAGTCGCCCATTGTGCGTAACCCCGCGTCATGGAGGATCTTGATGGAGCCAGTCTCAGTAGTTATGGATATGGCATCATGATACAGTAGGGGCATAGCCGGGGCATATAGCGGGAGTTTTTTTGCTTGCTTTCCAAGTTCTTTCCATGCATTCACCGTGCAATGCACCGAGTCTATCTCACCTTTTTCAAAAATCGTACGACTATTGACAATCATCGCTTTAAGCGGCGTGGGGTCGACCGAACCCTCCTCCACAGCCACATGGGGATAAAATCAGGTGTCTGTTGCCAATAGTAGGCATAATGTGCTTGAGCACATAGATAGTATAGTCTGAGATCTGGCGCCATGAACCCGCCCATATCAAAAGGTAGCGTTACTTGTTCCCATTTCACTCTTGGTTTCTTCCCACCCCATGTTAACGTGATGAGCAACTTGCGAAGTGTGGTGAAAAAGTGTTGTGTCAGGCGAATGGGGATATTTAGGAATAAATATAAAAATTTCGGTAAAATAATCATCTTGATCAGTGCTATTCTATCTGCAATGGACATCTATTTACTTGATCTTCAAGTTTCATGACTGCCCTACCATAATTATTTTGTATGACCACTTGGGGATCCTTGTGGATGCAAACACCAAGGTATTTAACTGGGTCTGTACTCCATTCCAGTGGGTAACCAAGTTCAATGCGGGGTGTACTATCAGTGAGTGGGAGTATAATTGATTTATCCCAATTAATGCCGAGGCCTGAGTACCATTCAAAGCGGATATATTCACGGATAAGTCGTTCAAGATATGTGTCAGGCTCCCCAACATATAGGACCATATCGTCGGCATACATTGACACCGCAAGTGGGCGTTGGTAGAATCGCAATGCTGCCGATGCATATCTTTGGCGTAATATGCATGCCAACGGTTCCAGCACAATGGCAAACAGCAGGGGCGATAGTGGGCAGCCCTGCCGGGTGCCACGTTGTATCTGGAAAGAGGCAGAGGTCTGGCCATTGATGCGCACCTTCGCCACTGGCTCCGTATACAATAGTTTGATCCAATTAGTATATATAAAGGGTACTCCCATTCGATGTAGGACCGCAAACATATAGGTCCATGCAATGGAGTCAAATGCCTTAGCAGCGTCTAGTAAGACCGCCACAACAGGCAATGTTGGTTCCAGTAAATGCAGTACCGTAAACAGCGTGCGCAAATTATGCGATGTAGAGCGAGTCGGTATGAATCCCGACTAGTCAGGAAAGACCAGGTCGGGTAAAAGGAGTTGCAGTCTATTGGCTAATACCTTGGCCAGAATTTTGACATCAGTGTTAATAAGGGATAGCGCTCTGTACGACCCACATTGGTCAGGCGCCTTACCGGGTTTAAGCAGCGCTATTGTCAATGCTTCACGAAGCGTGGGCGGGAGTCGCTGTGAATGATAGGCTTCCATATACATCTCGTGGAGGTATGGGGCTAGAATATCAACATATTCCTTGTAGAACTCGGCAGGTAAGCCATCCGTACCTGTGGCCTTCCCATTAGGCAATGCCAGGATAGCCTCTCGAATTTCATCAAGTGTTAGTTGATGCATTAAAAAATCCTGTTGTCTGCGCGAGAGCCAGACTAATGCTATATCCTCCAGATATTGCTCTAATTCCCCTGTACTCGCTGATTGTTTACCAGCATATAGTGTTTGATAATACTTCACAAAGGAGTCTAGTATACCCGGTGTGTCATACCGAACAGTCCCATCTTCTGTAATAGCCTGTACAATGTGCGATTTGGCCCAAGGTTCTGCAATTTTGTTTGCCAGTGCCCTCCCGGGTCTGCCACCCTCCCCATAGTACCTAGCTGTCCATCTGCGTGATTTATGTTTCACCTCTTGCTCCGCGGTCTCATTGTATTCTGTAACTTTTGATCTAATAGTTGCTAACGTTGTCGCATCTGCCGTGAGTGTATATGTTCGTTCAAGGTCACCTAATTCTCGTTCAAGCATCTGCATGGTATTTCTTAAGGATTTGAGGACACCTGCCTGCATTCCTATACAGACACCACGTATTGTGACTTTGAATGCTTCCCAAAGCGTCTCCATGCTCTGTACTGAGCCAATATTAGTATTAAAATATTCAAGTATTGCTTCTTTTAATTCCTTGCGGAACACTTGATCAAGCAACGAGGATGTCTGCAAGCACCACTGAAATTGGGACGGTGTGTGTGTAGGTATAGACATGCATAGTGTTACCGGGGAATGGTCCGACAATGTCTTAGGCAGGTGTCGGACGGACGTGGTCCACGTGTTCACATCATGGGTGGCTAGCCAGAAGTCTATCCTGGACCACGATTGGTGAACATAGGAGTGACAGGTACCCTCCCGTCGACCAGGGTATCTTAGCCGCCAGATGTCCAGTAGGCCCAGGTCCCTCTTTCCATCTAGGACAGATATAGTAGCTTTTTTATGCGTGTATTCTGCAGAGGTTGTCCTATCTTCATTGGGGACTAATACAACATTAAAGTCACCACCACAAATAAGTGCAGCAGGGGGAAGCATATGTATCTTGTTCCAGAGTGTGTCATAAAAGCCAGGGTCGTCTATATTAGGGCCATAAACATTAACTATAGTTATTAATGTACCGCTTAGTTTACCGTGTGCTATTATATAGCGTCCCTGGTCATCAGCATCAACCTGTAGGAGATCAAAAGATACATTTTTCTTAATTGAAATCATGACTCCCCGCGCATAGGAGGAGTATGAAGATGCCAAGCGGACCCCAGCCCACCTGGTAGCAACTGTCGCAGCCGTATGTTTAGTGAGGTGAGTCTCTTGGAGTAGAGCCAATTGAATACCATGTCGATCTAAGTAGGCCAATACTTGCCGCGTCTTTTTTGGGTTATTTAGTCCCCGCACATTCCATGTCATCCATGTGATAAGATTATCACCTCTAACTGTCATGATGCCACGTTTCGTTACCAAACGTATCAGCATATAAACATGTGCCATTGGACTGTACCTGTACCATTTGCCACCAATGTACTCTGCATTTCAAGCAAGTGCAAACAACAAGTTCCCCATTCTCACCCCCCACCCACTTCAGCATCCCAATTATGCTAAGGACTCCCAGCAAAGAACAAAAAACATAGGCATGGAACATCATGCCTCTCATTTGAGAAGTGAAACACCTAACAAAGTGTTCTAATATAACCTGAAACCAGTTCGGGGTACGCCCTCGTGGGGGGAACACCAGTAGCCGTGCATCCCCCCTGTGGTAGTCAGGGCCAAAGGAGAAACTACCCCCATCCAGCAGAGTGTCAATATAATCATGTGCAGCGTGCTTCAGAGGTTTTACATCATCGCATCAAGATTGGAGATTGCCACATTAACAGCGACTACCCAGATGCGCATTACAGAGCCCTATATATTATATTATGTGGCATGGTTTTCATACTATCAAAGGAGCATGAACATTGTCCATCAATCACAGCATCTACATTGCATGCCAATTATGTCCATAGAGGTCCTGCCCAAGCACATGTCGAGTGTGTGAGACCCTTAGTTCAGTGAGCGCCATGGTGTCCAACCCATAACAGTCTTGTCCGTTGTTAGGAATATCCACCGGGTGCGCACCGGGGATCACAGCGGCATGTCATGCCTCATCAGATATATTATACCAGACATGGCTACTTAGGAGATTGCGGGCTTGCAGTACATATCACAACATGGGCAGTGCCTAAGAGAAATAATAGAGTGTATAGTAGGACAGTAAAGAGTATCAACAAGTGCACCAGCTGCAAACAGCAAAAATTATAAAGATGGTACCAGAAACCGGCGCTTCGTGCTGCAGAATGCATCAGTCTTCAGTGTCTGCATCAGCATTTGCTGCTCTGGAGGACTCCTGGCGTTCCACTTGGCGCGCAAACTGTAGGGCGTCTTTTGGTGTTGTAAAAATCTTCACTTTACCTTTGTGCTGTATCCGCAGACGCGCCGGGTACAGCATAGCATACTGGATTTGTAGTGCTTGCAGTTTTTTCTTCGCCGGATGGAACTCGCGTCTCGCCTATTGCACCGCAGTTGTGAAGTCTGGGAACAGCGCAACTTGCACTCCTTGGTATGTGGTAGTACCTTTTTCTCTCGCCAGTCGCAGTGCAGTGTCACGGTCGCGATAATTGAGAAGGTGAGCTATAATAGGGCGTGGCGGAGCGCCAGGCACGGGTCTTGGTGCTAAGGACCTATGCGCCCTCTCCACAACCAACATATCAGAAAAATGCTCTGCACCCAGCATTTCTTTTAACATGGTCTCAACATAGAGTTCCATTTTTCCCGTATTGGTGGATTCAGGCACTCCAGTAATTCGGAGATTGTTGCGCCGGGATCTGGCCTCAAGATCTTCATTCTTTGCCTGAATTATTGCCAGGAGTTTCTCCATTTGCGTGCATGACTCGCTAACGACCCCCACCTGATCTTCCGCGGTGGATATGCGCTGTTCAGCCTCTGTGATGCGTGAGCCATGTTTGTCAAGCTTTGCCACCATATTGTCCATCCGTAAATTGAGGTTGTCAATTTTGCTATCAATCGCCTGCAGACTGTGTTGCATTGCAAGCATCATGCGTTCTAGTTTAGCGCCAGTGCCGGGTTCCAGTTCCGGCTCAGTATCTGATGCAGCCAGAGTGCGGGACTTAGTGAGGCGTTTAGATTCAAATGAGAGCTTGGGTTGCTGCTTGTCTGGCTTACCCATTGTCGCCGCCGCTCAAGCTGCCAGCCGTAGACACGTGGGGTGCAGGGGTACAGGTGTGCTGTCACCTCAGTTCGTATCGACACACCGCCCACTCAAGGCAGTGAGGCGCGTTGGTCACCAGTCACCTATTTGTATGGACATTGCACCCCCAGATCTGGTCAGCGATGTTGGATGCAATAGCGAGAGCAGTATTATTTAGTGCGTGCGCATCGCCATAGATCACACAGTGCCGTCAGGGAGGTTGCACACAGCTAGTCAATAACGCGCCAGCCTCTGTTTCTCTCCACACTAGGTCACCTCACCACAAGCACCTTGGCTAGATGCTGCAATAACGATCAGGGGTAGCAGTCGCCAGTTGTATCCACCATTCGCACCTCGTCCGGATAGCGCAATATCGTTCCAGGAGTGCAGCAGCCAAGTTCATGGGTCAATACAGCAGTGCTGAGCAGGCAATCTTCACATCCACATCCACATCCACCTTCAAATCTGCAGCAGCATCATCCACAGCAGGCAGGTCGCCAGCGCCAGTCCAGCAAGCCGCCCAAACTTCAATGGTACAGGGGCGCAAGAAGGACGTCTCAGCAGATGCAGGAGTGTGAGCACCGCGTGATCCAAAGCAGCCTGCAAGCCGCGTAAGGGCACAGTTATGCCCAGGTGGAGGCCAAATTTCGCCGCACTGCAGCGCCAAACTCACAGCGCTTGGTCGTCCCGGTCTTGTAAGGCAACGGCTCACTGCTGCGCGCGTTCAACCCGCCGCCAGGAATCCAAATTGGCGGCTGCATGCACAGTTCCCAGGTCAGTCCGGCGCCGCAGCAGAGCGCACTTCAGTAGGGGCACCTCAGGCTGTCAACAGCACCGCGGGGATAGCGCCACATGCAGCTCCGGTCCACTGTCACAAGCGTGTGGCTGTCACAATGCTCCGCCGCCTACACAATAGGGGCTGGAGTCCATGGTTCTGGGCAGTATAGGAGGGGTGAAAGCGCAACTCATCCAACAGCGCCGGGCAGTATAGCCTCTGGGAGCGCGGTCAGTTAATCCTCACAGTTATGCTCCGTGAATGCCGCCTCCGCGCCGGTGCCCTCGGCAAGAGATCGTATAGGCGGGGAGGATATCGCCGCCACACCGCAGGATATGGACGCCATTGCTGCACTTCACTGACCTTGCTGTGCCTTCAGGCAGTGGTCGATCCACATTCGGCTCGCGACACCCACAGCACAGACTTCTCTCGCCGATCTGCAAAGTCAGAGCGCTCTTCGGTGTAAGTTATAAGCGCTCACCGGTCACCGTCAATTACGGTACATGGGAGCCGTCATCTTAGGCCCGCGCTGTTATCCAGGAAACACTGAGCAAGGAGCGCGAGAATAGCAGCGTTCTTAGCAGGATTCGCGCCGCTACATACAGGGGAGGGATCTCCTTATCTTTTTACTGCTGGATGGAGGGAAGTAGAACAGGATTGTTGCCGGATTGAAGCCCCGACCCGCAGAGCAGCACTAATGTGCGGCCATCTTGCATCGGGCTCTCTAGCGCCCCCTCAAAGTCAATAGGCATTTAAGTGTGGATTCTTATTACTCTGTATTAAGGCCTACAGATAGATATTTTGGTGCATGAAATATCACAAATTATTGTAGTAGGCAAGAGTTTTGGTGTTGGTTACCTCCTCTGATGTACCGTGGATATTGAAGATTTGCACCGTAAGAATCCTTGTTAGAACCTCTTAGGAGAGATAGTATTGTGCAACTGAAATGTTTTATACTTTTATGACTGAATGGCTCATGATTGCCTTGTGGGAAAGCTAAAGCTCAATACAGTAAGCCTGAGATGATTATGGTGACAGACCAATGAAAACAGCTATAGGCCTCATTGGTTTACTAGGACAAGTTAGAACGGATCTGGTACTATGAAAAGTTACAGTGAATGCATTACCCTTCATTTATTTACTATGTAACGTATTTGTTAAAGCCAATGGGCCTTTAAGAGTGGATTGTTTTTGCACTGTGTTAAAGCCTGCAGTCAGGTATTTTGTTCTATGAAATTTCACAGATTGCCTTTGAAGGGTATGATTTTGGTATTGTTTACCCCATTTGACAAACCCCAGAGGTAGAAGATCTGCACTGTAATAATCCTTGCTAGAATCTCTTTGGAAGGCCTGACAGGTTTAGCTTAACTTAGCTTAGGATCTTGTAATAAGAATATTATTAAATAACACCTACATTCCTATAAAAATATATATCCATATGGATACATAGAAGGTCTTTGGGTCAGCCCTCTTCTGTCACTGCTCTGTCTGTCATTTACACTCCGACTCCATCCATGGCAGGGTAGTGCATGGGGTGATGGCTCAGTCCACATCAGTTATTGGCTTTCTTGCCCTGTAAATGACGTCATTTTCTGATCACATGTGCATATTCACCCAAACTGAAAATGACTGTGCTTTATGGTCAGGGCTCATTGACTAGTTTTTTAGTTTTCAATTTGCTTCTTTTGCAATTCCCCTTTCATTTCTTTGCATCTCTTTTTATTTTATTTTTTCTTAAAAAGATACTACAACTCCCCAGGCAATGCTAAAGCACCTCTTGCTTGCTGCTCATTTCATATTCAGTGCACTACATCCCAAGTAGCCATTTCCTCTAAACAAGCCAACCATTATAGAATGCTGTGGTCTGTAGAGTATCATTGCTTTACCATTCCAAGGTAGCAGCAGATTGGTTCTAAACCTGACAGCCATACTGGATCTTTAACACAATCATAGACTATGTACAAACCACTGCATGACGGATACCTGCTGCTATTTTTAGTTTTGTGATTGCAGGCATATGCCTCCTGTGTTTAGATGGCAGCATGTATTATTTAAATTTATCTTGCATATGTTGAAGTTGTGTGCGTTGTATTGTGGTTGTGTCAGAGTGTGAATGCAAGAATGAATCAGTGTATGGCTGAATGAATGCGTGAGTGAAAAGATGAGGGACAAAGTGCTTGTGTGATGACTTACTGAGTGCCTAAACCCATCAATGAACCAAAAGGCACTTTCATTCATAAACCAGACCTATTGACAAATTACCAACACTAGTACTGTTATGTTGGTTCCAAAAGAAGCTGGAAAAACTCTGATTTTTCATCAGCTGAAAACTTGTAGGTTTTTTCAGCCTATGAAAGATCTCTCTCTGAGATGATTATGGCATATGTGTTTCTAACACTGCTTTTGGTTATGCCTTTTTTGGAGTGTCTACTCAGAGCCACAGAATGAAAAGTAGGTGTTCCTTCCTACAAATAGTCCTGTCTACACTTGCCGCAATCCCTTGATATGGTATTATGGTCATAGTTTGTTTTTACAAATGTTCCCATGAAACAGTTCGTTCTTTCCTTCTCTTTATTAGAGAACCACTTTAAAAATATCATGGCTCTAAAGCAACATGGACATGTGTTTTATGCAATTGACGTGTTGACTGCTGCCCAGGCCATTCATGACTAACAGATTTTTTTTTTTACTTCATGGAAGTTTTCATAGAACTAGAAAACACATTAAATAAAGATGATGTTCTGTTTCTTACCCCATAGTGTAAGCAGCAGATCAGAGACAGTGCATAATTAGTGCTGCTGGATACCTGTGGTGGGCACCAAAAGTCATTTCTAGGCACTGGTTTTTTTTTTTCATCATCAAACATTGACCAAGAGCAAAAGAGAGAAAGGGAGAGAAGCAAGAAAAAGGAAAAAGAGAAAGATAAGAAAACAGTGACAGTGGGAGAAAGCAGAGATAAAAAAAAGAACCTGCAAGAGTGAGATCAAAAGACAGGAAGTATAGGATGAGAGAGGCATAAGGAGTAATCTACAAAGCCTTGGTATCTGGTAACGCCGGAGAATTCTGCGACATTTGGTAGTACTGCGAAAAGCTTTGGGTGCCACATCCATCTTTTTACAAATGAATCACTGCTCAGAGTGTCACAATATGGATGATATTTTGGGGATAGTGTCAGGTGTTTCAAAGGGTATATTTCAGAAGGAGGTTCAATTCAGTGTGCCTGTGAATCCATGGGAGGTTAAACACAGTGCTGTACAGGGATTGCTTTTACTTGAAGTACATAGCATCTATTTCTTTGGTAATGTTTTATTGGGTTGGGTTTTTCAGTGTCTGAACTCATACATTCTCTTTTGTCATCCAGACTTTTTTTCTGCAGATATATGATCAGTCGGAAATTAATCCAAAACAAAATCATATTATGGAGAAAGAACAGACAGATGAGAAAGCTACGGGGCAAGATCAAGAGGGGTGCAGGTGTGACAAATAAAAATATAGATACACAAGTATTTACCATGTCATGCAAACACGATGTGTGTCCTCATATTGGGAGAGTATAAACACTCAATGAATAATCTTGAGTCATATGTTTTTACAACAGTCCTGGTACATAAAAAGTACGAGCTCCACCCTGCACCAAGAAAGTGAGTTTTCAGTGAGACTGCCCATCTCCAAAGGTATCTGATTGTTCTTCCCCCAATAATGTTTATCAAAAATTGAGAACAAAGTAAGCATTTTGCATCACGTTTGCAATATAAATGTTCCAGAACTTCAGAGCCTGCCAAAAAGACCAGTCCTCATGAGCACAGGGCAAGGTCGGAGTTCATAAATATATAACACAATAGAAAATTTAGTGTACACACATTACCTCCTTTCAGAAGAGCCCTAGGATACAGCACCCATCATCCAGTCTCATCTTGTACCACTTCCTGTCTATCTCCACCTTCTCTATCTCATTTTCACCACTGCCTTACATCTAGAATTAGCTTTAAAAACTATGGGGCTTATTTACAAACCCTGTGTGCCACCGGTGCGTCACTTTTGATATGGGAATGAGTCACGCACCGGCGGCGCAAGAGGCTTGTAAATATCATGTTTTATACCTTTTTTAGCATCTGGAACAATCTATATATTTTTTGTCATCTAGCCTGAGTGGCCTTGAGCTTTATGCTTGTTGAAACTAAAAAACATAAAAGCAGCAAAACACCTAAAAAAAAAGAGTTTGTATTTTCCCATATGGCTGCATTGCTGCCCTTGGTTCTGCTGCCCGTACTAAAATGTAAGACTGAAAACTATCAAATGCTCTGTAAATGTGAAGGATTTGAAATTGGAGGCAAAACTTAAGGGTCTGGTTTAGAGTTTGGTGGATGGGCTACTCTGTCACAAACATCACATTTGTGATGAAGTAACCATCCTCCAAACTCTAAATCAGGCCCTAACTTAGTATCCTTTGATCGATTTCTTGAAATGGCATAAATCCAACAAATGGAATGTAGATTAGATGATTAGTGGCCTTAATTGTCAACCCAAGAGGCTCCCACCTGCAGATACGGAACTCCAAGCGCATATCTCTTGCAAATCTCTTGCAGATCTTGCAGATTATTTCACAGTACCTCATGCTACCTCCAGCAACATCATCCCCTCACAAGACCTTTGCAACAAGCTTTTGGAATTCTTCTGTAACAAAATCACCTCCATATACAGCAACTTCGACCCTCAACTGGACTCCATCACCGTCGCTATTCAGCTTCGCATTACAACCGATGAACAAGCCCTGACCTCATGGCCTGTCGTCACCACCTCTAAAATCGCTGCTACCATGAAGACCATCCACTCGGGGGCTTCATCTGACCCCTGTCCTCACCATGCCTTTGCCAAAGAACACCTACCGAAACACTAACACCCTTCCTCATTGCCTCTATCAACTCAGCCACATTACCGGACACCTGAAAACATGCCACCTTCATGCCCCTGCTCAAGAAACCCTCCGCTGACCCAGCCACACTTTCCAACTAAAGGCCCATCTCCCTCCTTCCATATCTGGCAAACATCTTAGAGAAACCAATCAACCGACACATCATTGACCACCTCAGCAACCACCAGCTCCTCAACACCAAGCAGTGTAGATTCAGGCCCAACCACAGTACAGAAACAGCACTCATTGCCGCACACAGATGACATCCGCATGATCCTTGAAAGAGGAGGCATGGTAGCCCTCATTCTCCTGACATCTCTGCAGCATTTGACACAGTCTCACACACCATCCTCATCTGGGGCCTGCACAAGATTGGATCTCCACTACATCTGCTCTTTCTAAATAGATAAAACACAAGCTGTGGGGGGCGTGGCCAAGCAACATGGCCGATCAGACGTGCCTCTGATCGGCTCCGTCCCAGGCCCCGTAGTAATGGACAAATAAGGCATAGCTACGCTTACCCTGAGCACCACCAAATATAGCCAGGGGTGGAGGAACTGCCTGGGAAGGCTCCGATGTTCAGCGAAACCCCCGAGACGTGAGGGAGAGGAGCCGGTGGATCGTGGCTGCCCCGAGGCTGATGGTGCAAAATGGCGGCCCCTCTGGCGAAGGACTCCTAGTGCCGGCGTGTTGGAGCACCGGATAGCGGGAGCAGTAAGCGGAGCACTGGCGGTCCGCGACTGGTGCCCCCGAGTGCCGCTGGGGAGGTGTGGCGAGAGTTTGGTGCAGCGGGTCGAGTGGCGATCCGAACCCCGCAAGATGGCGGCAGCTCCCGCCGAGAGGAAAGAGCGGCTCTAGAGTGGAGGGCCCTCCGCCAACGACTTCACCCATAGCCGGCGCCAATTACCCTTGACGCGCGGCGAGCCCCCATAGCCCAATACATGGGGCCAGAGATCCTGTATTTGCCTTGAGCCCGGCTCTCCTGGAATTGACGGCGCCCCCCCGGAGGCGGTAAATCGGGAGCGGGCGTGGAGATAAGCCCTTGCATGGTGAGCGTCGTCCCCGGGCCCCCCCCCTGTGATTGGGAGCGTGGAAATCGGCAGCCGATAAGTAATGGCACTTAGCGAGGGCGGGCAAAGACTCTGACCCAGGCAGATAAGCGCTCCTGACTTGCGAAGGAAGTGCAGGCACACAGAACCTCGCCCCCCTCACTGCCCATAGGATTGCCTTTCAATCTGCGTAGGAGACGAGGCCCCCCAGGTACACTGGACACTGTACGCATCATGCGTTTGAGGCACTGGGAGCCACTGCGGGGAGCTGCGAGGGGTGCTGGGCCCTCGGGACACTGCTCTCTATTGGCGATAATCATTGGCTGGGGGGACTCACGAGCGCTGTGAGCTCCATGGTGTCTGTGAAGTGGGGGCCTTTATCAGGGCAGGGGACACAGTGGGGGCCAGGCGGGCCCCATGGAACAGTCTGAACTGCTTGATGCCTGACCTTAAGATGGCCGCCATGGCGAACAAACGATAAAATGCAAGACTAGCGTGCAGTAAAGAAGCGAGGAGGCAAGCACGTGTCACGCAGGACCCCGCAGGAACCTCATGCACCGAGCAGCATCCAGTCCGACGCTCAGCCTGGCACACTGAATCACGTTCAAAGAGCGGGGTAGCACTCTCCGAGAAGCGGCCAGAGGGGCTCGCTGGGCGGCCCGCCTGCCCCCTGCATCTGGTCCTGGGGGTGCCCCCTGAGAAGGCGGAGAAGCGACATTGGGAACCCAAGCATTTACAGAGAGTTCACACTGGTTTTACGCAAAAGGAAGGGCGGCCAGGGGCTGACCGGGGAGCGGGTCCCCCTATGCCGCCCAAAAAGACCCCCAATAACAAGGTCTCGAATTACTTCGCCACTGCAGGCGCAGGGGCGGCCGGGGAAGAGGTGACGCCACCGACAGAAACAATGGCGCTCACTAGAGAGGACGTCATGGCTTCCCTTCGGGAGTTCAAAAAGGAGCTCTGTGCGGACATTAAAGCTGATATGGATGCCTCCTTTGATGTATTCCGCGCGGAGATGCGGGAGAAGATGGTGACCCTGCAAGCGGATGTCGACTCGGTGGGCACTCGTACGCTGGATCTGGAAGCGAAATACCAGGAGCTTACCGATCGTATTAAACCTCTGGAAGAAGGCGCGGCGGACCTGAGCGGCCAGCTGCGTGCCACCTTACTCAAGTGCGAAGACTTAGAAAATCGCTCCCGCCATGACAATATTCGAGTACGAGGATTGGAGGAAGATTGTGAGGGCCCGGACCTGGAGGCATTCATGGTGGGCCTTTTCTCCTCAGCCTTGGGAGAAGACGGCCCTGAAGTCCGGTTAGAGAGGGTCCACAGGGTGGGGCCTCGGCTTCCTGGGGAGAACAGATGACCACGTGACATC
This sequence comes from Calotriton arnoldi, assembly GCA_963921515.1. Classification (NCBI taxonomy): domain Eukaryota; kingdom Metazoa; phylum Chordata; class Amphibia; order Caudata; family Salamandridae; genus Calotriton; species Calotriton arnoldi. The sequence continues at coordinate 276,296 of CAWUFW010013371.1, forward strand.
CTGGCGAAGTTCAGTTCATTCAAAGTGAAGGAATTGGTTCTACAAAAGGCGAGGAGCGCTGACAAGATCACCTTCCAAAATGCCACATGCTCGCTCTACCAAGATGTGGCTCAGGCCACGCTCCTGCGACGCCAACAGTTCCGCCCGATCACCGAGCTTCTAAGGGAGAAGAAAGTCAGATACCGGTGGACGTATCCCTTCGGGATCACCTTCCAATGGAACAATAAGCAGCACCACTGTGTGGAGTTGTCGGAGGCAGCGGATCTGCTAGGACTGGAGCTCTCAGTGTCTTCCCGGGTCTCTGAGGATGAGCGACAGCTTGATCGACAAGGTGGAGGTCAGTGGCGAAGAGTGGGAAAGAGGAACATGAAAACTCCGAACTGAATCCTCTGTTCAACGGGACCCAAGGGGAAGTGAACCTCGTTCCAGGGGGACTGCAAATGTCCAATGGATCCCACGTCCAGGCTCCTCGCAACAGTCACAATACTCTGCCCCCCCTCCTCTTCCCTTGGGGGCGCCCTGGAGACGCTATGGAGAGATGGATGAAGCGGGGGACTTGCAATTCACGAGCCTATGGGGGGCCCTGGTGCCTGGTCGTCTCACAAAGCCCTGGACTCGGAGCTTGGTTCCAGGGCCACTTGGGCGGTCTACGCTTGTTGTGAGAAGGGTGTGGACTGACCCATCTATACTGCGGTAAGGAGATTCCATTTGGAGGGTGGTTGGAGCGGAGGACTTGCATTCTCCTGGACACCTGCGGTGCCGCTGGGACTCTCAGTTATGAATAACTCATGCAGGGGGTCTAACCAAATGATGACTACTACTCAGCTATATAGATTCATATTGCATATGCCTTGCTGGATGTTCTTATAGGGGCTGGGGGAACGGGAATGGTTACGTTCCTCGAGTATGTTCTGGTAAGGAGATTCCCCTCTGGGAGAGAGATTCTCCACACTCGATTTTATTGTTTGTTCTGGTTTGTTAATTTAGTTAGATGTCATGGTGCCTTTTTTATATTGTTTATGCGCAGGGGGGGAACGGGAGGGGGGTTTGGGAGCTCCGCATGTGCAGAGACCCTCGTGAGGGGGGCAAGGTCCCAACTAGATACCCATGGCTGTCAGGAGTATAACCTGGAATGCCCGGGGATTGAACTCCCCTAACAAGCGGCATCGCTTTTGGAAATATCTGCTTGATCATAATGTCCAAGTGGTGGCTCTTCAAGAGACGCACCTCAAGAAATCCGAGGAACATCGTCTGCACCATAAAGCCTATCCTCTTATATTTAGATCCTCACACGCTTCAAAACAAAACGGGGTGGCGCTACTTTTCCACACAGGGGTCCCGTTTCAGGTACAGGACACCAAAACTGACAAAGCAGGGAGGTACATTATGGTTCGGGGGGACCTCAGGAGCCGGCAATGCACTTTTGCAGTCATTTATGCACCAAACACGGGCCAACAGGACTTCATTCTCTCCTTTCTTATGGCTTTGGCGAATTTTGCGCAGGGGGACATACTGCTCTTGGGGGACTTCAATCTTGTCTGGGATCAGGGGCTAGACACGACACATCCACATAGGGCATCGGGAGGAGTCTTTGGTAAGGCACTTAAATCACAACTCCAACTCTTGGGGTTGGTGGACGTATGGAGAGATACTAACCCTTCCGTTTGTGACTACTCCTTCTTCTCCCACTCCCACAGAACTTACTCCCGCATTGACCACATCTTTATGAGCTAGTCTCTGCTCCCCACGGTGTTGCAAACACACTTTCACCCGGTCTGCCTGTCAGATCATGCCCCCCTAGAGATGACTCTCACCTGGCCGAACACGCGTCCTAAGCATGCGCGCTGGTATTTCCCCAACTTCCTCTGCAGGGATAGACTTCTACGCGATGACCTCAGGAAAACTATTAAGGAATTTTTCGAGCAGAATGACCCTGAGACGACTTCTCGTGCCACTACCTGGGATGCCCTTAAAGCAGTAGTCCGAGGTAAATGCATCGAGTTGGCTACTACCTTGAGAACGCAGCAACGCAAGGAACGCCTCATGTTAGAACGGGACTTATTGTCCGCAGAGCAGGCCCATAAGGCTAGCCCCTCGGTCTAGGCGCTGAGGAAAGTCACGGCCCTCAAGGGGAAACTGCAGGCCATTTATACCAACAGGGTGGAAAAAACCATCCTACGTCTACAGACCAGGGGGTATGAGGGAGGGAACAAAGTGGGGTCCCTACTTGCACGTCAATTAAGGGCCAAACAGGAAAGGGAATACATAAAACTTATTGTAGATGATGAGGGCACCTCACATAAGACAGAGGAGGGGAAGGCGCAGGCTTTTGAGAAATTTTACCGGGCTCTCCACACCTCGAAACTCCCAAGGGTGCATGACCAAATGGGGTACTTAGATCCCTTAGACCTCCCGCAAGTCCCGGCTAGCACCAATGAGGACTTGGTGAAACCTATAACCTCGGAGGAAGTGCAGAAGGCGATTGACTCACTTAAACTCCAAAAAGCTCCAGGGCTGGACGGCTTTTCGGCACATTTCTATCGCACCTTCGCGCCGGAGCTGGTCCCTTTTTTAACTACTTTATTTAATGTCATTGCCTCTACGCAGCAAGTCACCCCCTCCATGGGTGAGGCGATCGTGGCAGTGATCCCCAAGCCCGGTAGGGACCCCGCGGCTTGCTCTTCTTATCGCCCGATAGCTCTACTGAACCTAGATGCTAAGATTTACTCCAAAATCCTGGCCACTCGTCTCGAATCGGTGCTTCCCGGCCTTATAGACCCGGATCAATCAGGCTTTATTAAGGGATGGCAGACTCACGATAATTTGCGGCACATCATCCATATAATTGAGAAGGCCCGGAAGAAAAACATTCCAGCGGCTCTCCTCTCGCTGGACGCGGAGAAGGCATTTGACCGCGTGGAATGGACCTTTTTATTTCGAGTGCTCAAGCGCTTTGGCTTTAGCGAGACCTTTATAGGGATGATTCGTGCCAATTATCATTCTCCTAGCTTTCAGGTCCTGGTCAATGGTGCTGCTCCTCCCCCCTTTGGCCTGGCGCGCGGGACGAGGCAGGGGTGTCCATTGTCCCCCCTCCTTTTCGCCTTGAGCATAGAGCCCCTAGCACACAAGATTAGAAGTAACCCGGACATACGGGGGATACGATTCGGCACAGATGATCATAAGATATCGCTCTTTGCCGATGACGTGCTTCTCCCAGTCACAGAACCATTGATCTCTCTCCCGGCTATTCAAGAAGAGCTTGTGAGGTTTGAGCAGGCGGCGGGGTTTAAGATTAATCTGGCTACGTCCTTCTTATTGAATTTGTCCCTATCCAAAGAAGAGTGGCGGCGGGTAGAAGGCGCGTCTCCCTTTAGCTGCACAACTAAGGAGATCACCTACTTAGGAGTCAAGCTCACCCCCCCATATCTTAGATCTTTACAAGGCTGTTAGACTTGGCATCTTTTGGCGTGTTTCCCCTGACTTTTTGCTTTCTGACCTCCCGGTTTTGACTCTGTTTTTGCTGGTGTGATGATTCTGCGCACTTTCCTCACTGCGGTCCAGTGGGAAAGCGCAAGTGCTCCTGTATAAAATGTGTTATGGATTGGTGTTTCCATGATTGGCCTATTTGGTTTATCTGTCAGCCCCTTGTAAAGTGCACTGCGAGTGCCAGGGCCTATAGACCAAATGCTGTTGGTGGGCTGCAGCACTCGATTGTGCCACCCACGCAAACAGCCCGTAAAGTGTAACTCGGGCCTGCCAACGCAGAGCCTGTGCGCAGCCTGGGGCTGCCATGTCGACTTGGCAAGTGCACACACTTGCAAGTCCCTAAACCTTCCCTTTGCTACATGTTAGTCACCCCTAAGGTAGGCCCAAGGTACCCCTGTGGGCAGGGTGCGGTGTATGCGAAAGGTAGGACATGCCCGGGTGTGAGCGGCATGTCCTGATAGTGAATTACAGCCTAGTACGTTTTTCACTATTGCAAGGCTACCTGTTCCCCCTAGGCCAGAACGGGCGGTTTTGATTATTACAGTATATAATCCTAACTGACCCCGGGAACATGGTAGAAATTCGAGTTTAGTATGCCTGGACTCAGAATGATAAAATGCATCTTTTAGTGAAGTTGGTTTTAACATTCTGCGTTTGAAAATACCACTTTTAGAAAGTGGGTATTTTCTTGCCTAACCATCCAAGCCTGCCTCTGCGGGTTGTGTATTCCTTGTCTGGAATGTGAGTGACAGGGGCTGGGGGATGCCAGGAGACAGGGTGAGTCAGCGCAGGGCTGAATAGCCAGATCGACCTGTAGATGGGTGGGAGGGGTCGCACCTGGGCCCTGAATAGGACAGTGCCTTCCCTCCACAATGCTGGCTCCACCTCCTGTGGTGCGTCTGATGTCCCTGGCCTACTCACGGAAAGAAGGGACGGAGACTTGTCAACAAAGTGCTCCAGAACTGGTTTGGACTAGGCGAAGGCCTCTCTGCCTTCAGAGAACAAAGGAATTTGGGATATAAATATTGGGGCCCTGACCCCATGAATTTAGATCTCGCTGGAATCAAGGAACCTGCCAAGACGAAGAGCTGGAAGAGCTGTCAGGAGGAGTACTGCCCCTTTGCTGTGTTGTTGCTTTGTTGGGTTGGCCTGCAGCTGCTGCTTCTGTCTTGGGCAGTGAAAGGACTGGACTGAACTTTCTACAAACTCGTGCTGAGTATCTCCAAGGGCCAGGAACCGAGCTGGCCTCTTGTTAAGAAGTCTCAGGGACTACAAAGACTTCACAAGCCTCTGGGTACCGCTTCTGGAACGCTGTTTCAGTCGCCACAGAGGAAGGGAACTGCAACCGACTCCGTCAACCGAATCCATCCCTGGCCGGTGACCTGTTTGCACCGCAGACCGCATCGCCCCGCTTCGCATCGCAACCCTGGTCTCACCGTGGGCGGCGTCCAACGCCGCCAACATCGAGCCGCTGCTTGCACCGTGACCTGTGGGCACCGCAGTTCGCATCGCATCGCTTCACTGGGCCAGCCGGACCAGACCGACACTGTCGCTGCAACTGGCTCAAGAGTCGAGACCGCACCGCATTTGGGGCACCGCTCGCACGTCTGCGACGCACCGCTCTGACTCGCACCGCTGTCCGACGCCAGCTCCCGCACTCCGGCTTGGTCGCCTGCATCGCAACCTGTCAGCACCGCATCGAGCATCGTCTCGCCCTGCATCGCACGCCTTGGACTCACCGACTCCGTCTGCCCGACGCTCATCGAGCCGCTGCCTGCACCGCATCGAGGGACACCGCACCTTGCATCGCTCCGTCTTGCACCGCAACCGCGACGAACGCCGACCGGCTCGTACACTCCGTACCAGCCACAACGAGAAAAGGTACTGTGACCGAGTCTGTTCACGACTCTGCTGGCCCGTATCGACGCGGTCGGCTGGAACTGTTAGACTCTGGGGTTTTCAGCATCACGGTAGGCTCGGACGGAGCTACCGACTCGTACGAACTTTGCTTTTGTGCTATTCCTGCAAAGAAGAAGTTAACGTATCAAGTATTCATTCGTAAAGTATAGTATTGTGGATTTTTGTCGTAATTGGTCTTGTCTTGAGTATATAAAATATTGGTTATTTTTCTAAACTGGTGTGGTGTCCGTTTGTAGTGCTTACACTGTATTACTGTTGGTTATGTGCAAATGCTTTACACACTGCCTCTGAATTAAGCCTGACTGCTCGTGCCAAGCTACCACGAGGGTGAGCAGGGGTTACTTCACGAGTGTAACAACCCTTACCCTGACTAGGAAGAAGGGTCCCTACTTGGACAAAGGTGCAAGCCCTTGCCAACTAGAGATCCCATTTCTAACATTGGTCGTCAGCGGTGAGGATAGGACTTGTGTTTGCACTTGACTTACAGTGATTGGTGTGCACTACTACCATATCGCAGACCATTACGTACCACATACTGGTTCTTTTTCTTTTGGCCTATTTTTGATCTTGCCAGTTGTCAACTCACTACTTTTGTCATGCCTGAATCAATTGCATCATCCGTTGCATCTCTGGAAGTTATCTTTGAGGAGGACAGGTTGGAATCCTACGCCGTAAAGGAGTTACGAGCGATTTGTAAAAACCTGAAAGTTCAAATTAAAGGCCTCACAAGGAAGGAGGAGCTACAGAAGGCGCTGAGGGCCTGGGTAGCAGCCAGACATGCCAATGGGCAGCCTGGTGATCTCAGTGAGGAGGCGGAGGAGCCTATTTCCAGGGTGGATGTGCTTTTGGGTAGGGGGGAACCCGCCAGATCAGGCAGCAGCAGTCTGTCCCCAGAGGAGCTGGAGGACAGGCGGGAGGCAAGGCAGTTCGAGCTGCAGAAGCTCCGGCTGGAGAGTGAGAGGGAGGAGAAGAGATTGGCCATAGAGGAGAGGAAGATGCTCTTAGAGCATGAGAGAGAACTAAAGGAGCTAGAACTTAGGAGTAAGTCAGGCTCAGATGGTGGCAGCAATTCGTCCAGAAAGGCAGACAGGATTGTGCACATTCCCAAGAACATAGGCAAGGAGTTCAAGAAGGGGGATGACATACAAAGGTGGTTTCAGGGTTATGAGGCAGCCATACACATGAATGGGGTCCCTGAGGAGAATTGGGGAGCAGGATTGTGGCCACTTTTCCCGGAAGAAGCAAGGGATGCTCTGATAGCTTTGGGTAAGGGGTATCACCTCACCTATGCTGACATGAAGGATGCCCTTCTCACGAAGTATGGTCTTACTCCTGAAAAGTACAGGGATCAGTTCAGGTCCAGTAAGAAGTCTGATGCCAACACTTGGTTGGAATGTGTGGATGTGTTCTGCAGGTCTCTGGATGGTTGGGTGAAGGGCAGTAGTGTAACAGATTTTCAGGGGCTCTACAACTTGATTGCATGGGAGCACTTGTCTAGTCTATGTTTTGCAGATCTGCGCCAGCACCTAGTGGATAGTAAGCTAACTGACCCCAGGAAGCTTGCTATGGAAGCGGACCGCTGGGTGAGTACCAGGGTCCACAAGAAAGCGTTTGGGGAGACTCAGCCAAAGGTGGGCAGGGTCCCCAGCAGAAAGGTGGGGGGACAAGGGTAAAGCACAGGAGTTCTCTAAAGGGCCCCAAACTAGTACCCAGGGTAAAGGTTCCCAGCCCCCGGTGATAAGAAGAAAGGGGTCTCTACAGGGAAGCCTGTTGAGACCGGCCCCCGCAAGTGTTATGCATGTGACCAGGTAGGTCACTTTAAGAGGGACCCCAAGTGCCCGAAGGGGACACAGCCACCCACCGGTGGACAGTCCAAACTGTTGGCTAGTGTAGCGCTTGGGGAGGAGGGGTGCCCACAGGAGGGTGGGGATCCCGCAGAAATGACCCTTGTCTCACTAGGGGACAGTGAGATGGTCCCAGGAAACCAGGTGCCCCCTAACACAAAGAAATATAGCACCTGGGTGACCATTAACGGGAACAGGGTAGAGGCTCTCAGAGATACTGGAGCCAGTGTGACCTCAGTCCGGTGTCACCTGGTGTCTGAGAAGCAAGTAGTCCCAGGAGCATTCCACCAAGTAGTTGCTGTAGACAACTCGGAGCGCCAGTGTATGGTGGCGCAGGTTCCCTTTGAATGGGGGGGGTCTCAGGTCCCTTGAGGGTGGTTGTGAGCCCTACCATGCCTGTAGATTGTCTGCTAGGAAACGACCTGGAGCAGTCCTCATGGAAGGAGGTTGAGCTCAGGTCTCACTTGGAGATGCTTGGGTTGCCAGAGTGGGCATGCGTGTCTACTCGGTCAATGGCAGCCAGAAAGGGTGATCAAAAGGACTTGGAGCCTGAAACAGTGGCCCAAGTCCCTGCCAAGAAGAAAGGGCAGGGGGCACGGGAAACCGGCCCCCGAAGTTCCCACGGACCGGGAGGAGGCGGACCTCGAGGGGACGCCCCGGTGCCTACAGGGGAGCAGGTAGCCGAACTGGGAGACATCTCTGAGCTGACCCATTGGCAGCAAGAAGGGGGTCCCACCAGGGAGGAGTTCTGCAGGGAGCAGAGCGAGTGCCCTACTCTGGAGGGTCTGCGGCGGCAGGCTGCAGACCAGGCAGCTGGTAATCAGTCCGGGTCACATCTGATCTACTGGGAGAGCGGTCTCCTATACAGTGAGCCTAAGGTTGCTGAGCCTGGGTCAGCCCGTGTGCTGGTGGTACCCCAGCGCTTCAGGACCTTCCTACTGGGTCTGGCTCATGACGTGCCTTTGGCAGGACATTTGGGGCAGGACAAGACCTTTGACAGGCTTGTCACCCACTTCTTTTGGCCCCAAATGCGAAGGCAGTCAGATGCACACTGTAGGTCTTGCCAAACTTGCCAGGCAAGTGGTAAGAGTGGGAGGAAGGTCAAAGCTCCTCTCCAACCTTTTCCGGTTGTTGGAACACCCTTTGAAAGGGTAGGGATGGATATAGTGGGGCCACTGGATCCCAAGACAGCCATGGGCAACAGGTACATCCTGGTCTTGGTGGACCATGCCACCCGGTACCCGGAGGCAATCCCTCTCAGGACAACGACGGCGCCAGTGGTGGGCCGGGCGTTAATGGGGATCTTTTCCCGTGTGGGATTCCCCAGAGAGGTGGTTTCTGATAGGGGGACCAATTTCATATCGAAGTATATGACATCCCTGTGGAAGGAGTGTGGGGTAACCTACAAGTTCACCACTCCTTACCACCCACAAGGAAACGGTCTGGTGGAGAGATTCAACCAGACCTTGAAAGGCATGATCAAGGGTCTAACAGAACCCATGAGGCGTAAGTGGGACGTCCTCTTGCCATGCCTACTCTTTGCATACAGGGAGGTGCCTCAGAAGTCTCTTGGGTACAGCCCCTTTGAGCTCCTGTATGGCCACCCTGTCAGAGGACCTCTGAGTTTGGTAAAGGAAGGCTGGGAGGCAGCTCCCAGGAAAACTCCCCAGGATGTATTTAGCTACATGCTGGCCTTTAGAAACCAAACTGCCCGCTTCAGGAAACTCGCTCAGGCGAACCTAGAAGCCAGCCAGGAAGAAATGAAGAGATGGTATGACCAGAACGCCACTCTGGTCGAATTTCAACCTGGGCAGAAAGTGTGGGTAATGGCCCCAGTGGCACCTTGTGCCTTGCAGGACAAGTGGACTGGGCCATATGAGGTAAAGGAGCGCAAAAGTGACGTCACCTACCTGGTGGATTTGCAGGCTCCAAGGAACCCGTTGAGGGTCCTTCACGTGAACCGCCTCAAGCCCCACTTCGAGAGGTCCGAAGTGAGTATGCTCTTGGCGACAGATGATGGGGTGGAAGAGGAGAGCAAGCCTCTCCCTGACCTCCTGTCTACCAAGGAGCATGATGGGTCAGTAGAGGGTGTGATCCTCTCCCCTACTCTGACTCAGGAGCAGCAGGGGGACTGTCGCCAGTTGTTGGGACAGTTCGCCCCACTGTTCTCTCTGACTCCCGGTGTTACTCACTGGTGTACCCATGACGTGGACACCGGTGACAGCCATCCTGTGAAGCACAAGAGTTACAGGTTGACTGACCGGGTCAGAGCCAGCATCAAGGAGGAGGTCTCTAAGATGTTGGCGTTAGGGGTGATTGAGCCCTCCCACAGTCCTTGGGCCAGCCCAGTGGTCTTGGTCCCAAAGGCTGCGGCGCCCGGTGCCACTCCAGAACTCCGGTTTTGTGTGGACTACCGTGGGCTCAATGCCGTCACCAGGACTGACGCGCACCCCATCCCCAGAGCTGATGAGCTCATTGATCGGTTGGGAGCTGCCCGGTTCCTCAGCACGTTTGATTTAACGTCTGGGTACTGGCAGATTGCCTTAACCGATGGGGCCAAGGAGAGATCAGCATTCTCAACCCCAGAAGGTCATTACCAATTCCGGGTGATGCCCTTTGGGTTGAAGAATGCCCCTGCCACCTTTCAGAGGTTGGTCAATCAGGTGTTGGCTGGGCTGGAGGATTTCAGTGCCGCCTACCTGGATGACATTGCTGTGTTCAGTTCCAGCTGGGAAGAACATTTACAGCACCTTGAGAAAGTGTTGAGGGCTCTGCAAGGTGCAGGCCTCACGATCAAGGCCAGTAAGTGCCAGATCGGGCAGGGTTCTGTGGTGTACTTGGGACACCAGGTAGGAAGCGGCCAGGTGGCGCCCCTACAACCCAAGATTGACACCATTCTGGCTTGGGAACCCCCAAGACCCAGACAGAGGTGAGAGCCTTCTTAGGTCTCACCGGCTATTATAGGAGATTTGTTAAGGGCTATGGCACCATCGTTGCCCCCTTAACAGAGCTGACCTCTAAGAGGCAGCCCAGGAAAGTGATCTGGACTGAGTCCTGCCAGAAAGCTTTTGATGCCCTGAAGGCAGCCATGTGCACGGCGCCCGTGCTCAAGGCACCTGACTTCTCCAAGGAATTTGTCGTGCAGACTGACGCTTCAGAGCATGGTGTGGGAGCGGTGCTCTCACAACTGAACGAAGAGGGCCTGGATCAGCCTGTAGTCTTCCTTAGCAGGAGACTACTTCCCAGGGAACAGAGGTGGAGTGCCATAGAAAGGGAAGCTTTTGCTGTGGTCTGGGCACTGAAGAAGTTGAGACCATACCTGTTTGGGACTCACTTCCGGGTTCAGACAGACCACAGGCCCCTCAGATGGTTGATGCAAATGAGGGTGAGAATCCAAAACTGCTGATGTGGTCCATCTCCCTACAGGGAATGGACTTTACGGTGGAACACCGTCCTGGTACAGAACACGCCAACGCAGATGGTCTGTCCAGGTTCTTCCGCCTTAGTGAAGAGAACTCCAATGGGGTTGGGTAGTTCTCCCTACTTTCAGCTGGAGGGGACATGTGTTAGACTTGGCATCTTTTGGCGTGTTTCCCCTGACTTTTTGCTTTCTGACCTCCCGGTTTTGACTCTGTTTTTGCTGGTGTGATGATTATGCGCACTTTCCTCACTGCGGTCCAGTGGGAAAGTGCAAGTGCTCCTGTATAAAATGTGTTATGGATTGGTGTTTCCATGATTGGCCTATTTGGTTTATCTGTCAGCCCCTTGTAAAGTGCACTGCGAGTGCCAGGGCCTATAGACCAAATGCTGTTGGTGGGCTGCAGCACTCGATTGTGCCACCCACGCAAACAGCCCGTAAAGTGTAACTCGGGCCTGCCAACGCAGAGCCTGTGCGCAGCCTGGGGCTGCCATGTCGACTTGGCAAGTGCACACACTTGCAAGTCCCTAAACCTTCCCTTTGCTACATGTTAGTCACCCCTAAGGTAGGCCCAAGGTACCCCTGTGGGCAGGGTGCGGTGTATGCGAAAGGTAGGACATGCCCGGGTGTGAGCGGCATGTCCTGATAGTGAATTACAGCCTAGTACGTTTTTCACTATTGCAAGGCTACCTGTTCCCCCTAGGCCAGAACGGGCGGTTTTGATTATTACAGTATATAATCCTAACTGACCCCGGGAACATGGTAGAAATTCGAGTTTAGTATGCCTGGACTCAGAATGATAAAATGCATCTTTTAGTGAAGTTGGTTTTAACATTCTGCGTTTGAAAATACCACTTTTAGAAAGTGGGTATTTTCTTGCCTAACCATCCAAGCCTGCCTCTGCGAGGTTGTGTATTCCTTGTCTGGAATGTGAGTGACAGGGGCTGGGGGATGCCAGGAGACAGGGTGAGTCAGCGCAGGGCTGAATAGCCAGATCGACCTGTAGATGGGTGGGAGGGGTCGTACCTGGGCCCTGAATAGGACAGTGCCTTCCCTCCACAATGCTGGCTCCACCTCCTGTGGTGCGTCTGATGTCCCTGGCCTACTCACGGAAAGAAGGGACGGAGACTTGTCAACAAAGTGCTCCAGAACTGGTTTGGACTAGGCGAAGGCCTCTCTGCCTTCAGAGAACAAAGGAATTTGGGATATAAATATTGGGGCCCTGACCCCATGAATTTAGATCTCGCTGGAATCAAGGAACCTGCCAAGACGAAGAGCTGGAAGAGCTGTCAGGAGGAGTACTGCCCCTTTGCTGTGTTGTTGCTTTGTTGGGTTGGCCTGCAGCTGCTGCTTCTGTCTTGGGCAGTGAAAGGACTGGACTGAACTTTCTACAAACTCGTGCTGAGTATCTCCAAGGGCCAGGAACCGAGCTGGCCTCCTGTTAAGAAGTCTCAGGGACTACAAAGACTTCACAAGCCTCTGGGTACCGCTTCTGGAACGCTGTTTCAGTCGCCACAGAGGAAGGGAACTGCAACCGACTCCATCAACCGAATCCATCCCTGGCCGGTGACCTGTTTGCACCGCAGACCGCATCGCCCCGCTTCGCATCGCAACCCTGGTCTCACCGTGGGCGACGTCCAACGCCGCCAACATCGAGCCGCTGCTTGCACCGTGACCTGTGGGCACCGCAGTTCGCATCGCATCGCTTCACTGGGCCAGCCGGACCAGACCGACACTGTCGCTGCAACTGGCTCAAGAGTCGAGACCGCACCGCATTTGGGGCACCGCTCGCACGTCTGCGACGCACCGCTCCGACTCGCACCGCTGTCCGACGCCAGCTCCCGCACTCCGGCTTGGTCGCCTGCATCGCAACCTGTCAGCACCGCATCGAGCATCGTCTCGCCCTGCATCGCACGCCTTGGACTCACCGACTCCGTCTGCCCGACGCTCATCGAGCCGCTGCCTGCACCGCATCGAGGGACACCGCACCTTGCATCGCTCCGTCTTGCACCGCAACCGCGACGAACGCCGACCGGCTCGTACACTCCGTACCAGCCACAACGAGAAAAGGTACTGTGACCGAGTCTGTTCACGACTCTGCTGGCCCGTATCGACGCGGTCGGCTGGAACTGTTAGACTCTGGGGTTTTCAGCATCACGGTAGGCTCGGACGGAGCTACCGACTCGTACGAACTTTGCTTTTGTGCTATTCCTGCAAAGAAGAAGTTAACGTATCAAGTATTCATTCGTAAAGTATAGTATTGTGGATTTTTGTCGTAATTGGTCTTGTCTTGAGTATATAAAATATTGGTTATTTTTCTAAACTGGTGTGGTGTCCGTTTGTAGTGCTTACACTGTATTACTGTTGGTTATGTGCAAATGCTTTACACACTGCCTCTGAATTAAGCCTGACTGCTCGTGCCAAGCTACCACGAGGGTGAGCAGGGGTTACTTCACGAGTGTAACAACCCTTACCCTGACTAGGAAGAAGGGTCCCTACTTGGACAAAGGTGCAAGCCCTTGCCAACTAGAGATCCCATTTCTAACAAAGGCTAACTTCCCTTCCCTTCTACGCCAGTTGAAAATTGATCTGGGCAAATGGAGCGCTGCATACATTTCCTGGCTGGGCAGGGGTTGCCCATCCCGGTGGAGGGAGGACTTTTTCGGGAGTTGCGACACATGCTTACTAAATTTATCTGGTTGGGGAAGAGAGCGCGATTGCCCTACCGCCTGCTCACGCAACCACGCAAGGAGGGAGGCCTGGCGCTACCGGATTTTCAGGCTTATTACAGAGCGGCTCAATTGCGAGTAATCACGGAATGGTCGCTGCGGGCCTCGGAGAAGCACTGGCTTCATATTGACAGACAGATAACGGGTCGCACCATCTGGGATCTTTTATGGAAGCCAAAACAGGACAGACCGCTTAACGCTTACATCAGCACACCCACATCTACCACTTTACGGGTATGGGATGTCCTTACTAGGAGGTTACAACTTACTACCTTTCCTTCCCCCTACACGCCCATACATTTCAATGCTGCCTTCCCCCCTGCGCTGCAAGAGGGACCCGTTGAGGCTTGGAGGGAGGGAGGATGTCACATGATCTCCCATTTATTTGACAAGGGCGAGTTTCTCACCTTTTAAGAATGTAAGAAACAATTCGCACTGACTGCCAAGGAAGAATACCATTACTTGCAGCTTAAGCACTGGGTACAGCAACCCCTGGTGCGGCTGGCCGCCACCAGGGACCTACTCCCCATAGAGAAGTTTGCTCAATCTGGGTCCACCTCTAAGGGATGCATCTCCTTTCTGTATGCTCTCATAGAGGCTCTGAGCCCCAGATCGACCCCACGTTTTCAACGCTTCTGGGACGCACTTTTGGATACCCCTTTAGAGGACAACCAATGGGGACATTTAAGCAAGGATATAGCGAAATTCAACCGCTCGATGTATTTAAGGGAGGCGCACTACAAGATTATGTATGATTGGTACTTATACCCTCAGAAACTACACAAGATCTTCCCCAACACTTCGGACAGGTGCTGGCGGGGATGTGGTTTGTTAGGCGACTTCCGACACATCTGGTGGGATTGTCCCTCCATACAGCCTTTTTGGAAAGAAATTTTGTCCCAAATTAAACTTATTCTTGGCTATCCAATACCTTGCTCCCTGGAACACACCTTGTTGAGGGTGCGAGACCCATCCCTGAAATGCCAAACACAGAGTGATAGGTCTGTTATGTGGCTTTGTCTGGGGGCAGCTAAAATGGAAGATGCTGCTGCTTGGAAAAAACAAGAGGCACCCTCTTTAACCCAATGGCATGTGAGGCTGTGGAGGGCGTTGGCGTTGGAGCGCATGGTTGACATAGTAGACGACACCAGAAAGGGCTTCGACTATATATGGTCTCCGCTGGTGAGCTACTTGTCGGAGGGGCTTCCATTGACGGCTTGCACCCCACGGCTTAGGGCCCTCAACCTGTTCCATATCTAACCACACCGCAGCAATGTTGGCAACGAGCAGTGCAGAGGCCTCCTGTGTAGAGGGTCCAGTGGCCCAACCCTCATGACCACCTCATTAATAGTTGCACCATGACATCACGGTTTTGTTAGTTTGTTTTAGGTATGTTAAGTTTCCTTTTCATGTTACTCTCTTCAGAGGATGGATTGACACTCAATTACGGTAGACTGAATGCCACAAATTTTGATTGTACTGTTTTAAAAATTTTCTATGCCACAGACCTCGTGGCCAAGCTGTAACCTACATGTGAGATCTGTAACTCTGGACTGATTTGTTGACAAATGTTGCATGTGTAATGCTTTTTGTATCAATCTCAAAGAAAATTTCAATAAACAGAATTTGATCAAAAAAAACACAAGCTGTGTGCCTGGCACCTTACTCCTCGGAAGCCAGTAAACTCATCTACAGAGTACCTCAAGTTTCATCGCTCAACCCCACCCTCTTCAACTCATACATGATCCCTCTGGCCAACGTAATCTGCGTGCACAACACAAACGTCCTCTCCTACACCGATGACACACAATTCACACTCTCCCTCTTGAACAAGACCCCCAACAGAAGAAACAAAATTCACCTCCTGCATGACTTTAGTCACTAACTGGATGAAAGCCAACTGTCTTATGCTCAGCACCAACAAGACAGAAGTAGTGATCTTCGGCAAGAACACCTCATCGTGGGACTCCAACTGGTGGCCGGCCGAACTCAGACCTACACCCACACCCAGAACCCACACCAGAAACCTTGGAATAATTATCAACAGCAAACAGAACATGATTGCACAAGTCACCGCTGTCACTGCATCCTGCTTCCAAACACTGAAGTTGCTTAGGTAGGTCCTCAAATGGCCCCCAAGAAACACTAGAACAACTGCCACTCACACCCTAGTCACCATCAGTTTGGACTATGGAAACACCCTCCACACAGGGATCACCAAGCAACTCACTAGAAGACTAAACACCATCCAGAATTCGGCAGCCAGACTCATCCTCAACCTCCCACACAGAACTCGCATCACACCACAGCTCAGGGAACTCCACGGTCACCCGATACACAAATGCGCTCAATTCAAACTCCTCATGCACACATCCAACGCACTATAAAACTCAAGCCCCACCTACCTGAACAGTCACATCTCCTTCCACCAACCACCCAGACACCACCGGTCCGCAGGATTTCAACCCGCACACTTCCCATAAATGCACAGAACCAGATTCGGAGAATGGGTGCTCTCTTACATCACTCCTAAAGCATGAAACAGCCTTCCACTCCACGTCAGAGCCTCCTCCTCTCTTATTGAATTCCGCATGAAGCATAAGACCTGGCTTTTCAACTAACTATACACTCATAGACAGGCTTGGCACACACATCTGATCAGTTCCAGGATACCCTTGCATGTGATAGTTCACTTTACAAATGCACTTAACATAACATAACAATTGTAGTACTTGTATGCAGCGACTAAAAGAGAGCACGCATTAGGAACAAAAAAAGGCAAAGTGATATGCTAGAGTTTAGCATATCACTTTGTCTTTTAGAAATAAAATGACATTTTGAAAAGATGCCAAGATTTCAATTTTTTTTTTGTGAACTAAATAAAATAGGGCCACATGGACAAAAATCTAGAATTGCAATTTCCTAATTGTGATTCTTACCAAATCGCAATTTCTGATCCTGATGTAAAAAAACTTACATCTTGTATTTAGCGACTCATAGTAGGTCGCAAATCGACCTACCTCGTGTATATTATTGAGGAAGGTCGCAGTTTGTGACCCATTAGGAATGATAGCCATAACAGGGATGGTGGCCTGCTGGGGTCAGCAGACCACCATGTCTGTATTTGCTGTTTAATAAAGCACTCTTTTTTTAAAGGCAGCCCATTTTACTTAAAGGAAAATGGGATGTGTTTAAAAAAAGAACTTTTTCAGTTTCATTATTTAAGAGTAGGCAGTGGTCTGTGGGACCAGCACCTGCTCTTAAAAAATATTTGTTTCAACATTCAGAAATGGAAGGGATCCCGTGGGGACCCCATCCCTTTTGCGAATGGTTACCACCTCCTTTAGGGTGTCTGTAAAATATGAAAGATTTGCGACCGTAATTCGGCCTTAAAATATTCATACATACTCCAGCGATTCTGTATTTGGAAGGGATGCCCTAAGCACACTCCTTCCAAATGCATAATTGCTAAACGCAAATTTGCGATTTGGTTAAATGATTTTGTACATCTAAAAAAGCATTTTTGCGGTCAGAAACGGCCTGATTCCGCAAATCCGGTCGTTTCCGGCCGCAAAATGCTTTGTACATATGGCCCATTTTTCTTAATTTTTGTATTTTTAGATATAAACGTGTTTCTGGATCATTGTGCTTTGTGTTGAGGTTCACATCGTAGACATTGCTAAGAGAGGGGATCCCAGCTTCCAGAAGTGATTCAGTGGAGTTCCACATAAGTTAAAAGTTTAAGATCTGCGTCTCTCATCACAGATACTGTTTGTATCCTGCCACATCCCATAACTAGCATGAGAAAGTCAAGTGTGGCCCTTTAACTGTTGGTCACCATTGTTTCAACAATGCCCGGTGAGTAAACAGATGCAGCCGCCTAACACTGAGACCTATGAACCCTTTTGGTCAATAAAGCAGAATGCTCTTTACTCATTCCAGGACAGAAGGAAAGGCCTTTCGTGAATCAGGGGCACGTGATGTTGACATGAAAGCCCTGCATATTTTTCCCGTAACGTATAAAATATATTTTTTTTAAAAGTGAACATGTGGAAAGAGCTCGTAAAAACTCCATGAATCAACCCTTAGTTTCACGGGTCCACCGGACAACATTTAAAGGTGATTAAGGAATGTCGAAATGTTGGCGACTGAATGTTGTTTTCTGGCTTGTTTCTGTTCTTTTCCCACCGTGGTACCTGTGCACTCGGTTGCCTTGCTGTGTCCTGAGGCTGCTCGGTGCTGGCGCCTGTAGACTGCCTCTCATCAGCCGCCTCAGACCGAGCTATTGATGCCGGAGAAAGGTGACTGAGCATTTCCGCGTTGTTGATTGTTAAATCAGCCACAGAGATTCAATGGAAGTGGTTTCTGAGGTTTCCTTCATAAAACCTTATCTTTTGGGAAATATAAAAAAACGATTCCTGAAATATTTTGCTAATAGTTTACTGGGGTCGTTGCGACACAGTATTTTCCATTGACTGTGGTGTTTTGCAAACAGGGACATTTCGCAGTCTGGGTCGAGTGCTGGAAAGCGGCATGTGACCTGATTGGCTGCTCAGATGGTGCATCTGGTTTTATTAGGTTAATCTTGTTATTTCTCTGCAACACATCTTTGGAGCTACAGCTCCTTGCTTGGTGTTTTTTTTTTTTTTAGAATAATGCCTGGGGCAGACCTTGATTCCCGTGTGCCCCCCTTCCATGGCGTGTGCTCCGGGAGGACACACTGTCTACATGGCTCTTGATATGTGGTGCCTGCCGACTATAGGTATACCCCTGAACCTCACCTGCATTGCGGCCTAGATGCAATGACACAAACATTGCTTTAAGCCTTAAGGTATAATTGGCCCAAAATGAGCTCCTCTGTGATCCACATTGCACAAGGGGCCGCACACACAGCTGTGGTCTCTTCAGATATATCAATATACCCTGAGTGGCCAAAAAATTGTTACAAACACCCATTGTCTTTCTGGGAGTTAAAGTTCCCCCAGAAGTGTTAAAAACCTTCCTGGCTCCTCTTGCTCTACTGTCACCTTACAATTGCATGTAAGCAAAGTACAGTAGGCATGTTATTGTTTCTTCCTACAGATGACTGCTCACCTGGTGTGGAGTAGATGGATTTTGGTACTACTACTAATAATGAAGAACTCACCTATATAGCGCACTGACTACACTAGCCCATTTCCAGGTGCTGATAGCTAGTGTTGTATTTACAAGCTCAACGGCACTCATTTAATCAACATCAGAAAGAGGGGGAGCCACGTGGAGCTTCAACGGAACACTCTGTCTCTTACCGTATGATTGCAAGAGGCTATGTAGTCTGATGTGAGCTACAGCAGTCTTCCAAAGCGTGATCCAAAATTTAGTTGGAAAGTCTTTAGGAGTTGGCTATTTCCAGAATGGTAGTATATTAGTTGTTGATCATGGGTTGATCAATATTTTGCAGATTTGGAGGATAGCAGACTCTCAAAGAAGACCAATGAGGCATATGTACATGACTCTTGAAATCTCAGGCCTGGCATATGTAGGGATATTGTCTGAGCCAAGGAGGATTTGATCAAAGCAATTGTTGAGGCACAGGATGCTATAAATTAGGCATGGATATTGATCTACAAAAATGGCAGTGGTAGCAGAAGTGAGATCACGCCACCGCATGAACACCCCAGATGACATCACAGGTTTCAGGCCTTAGTCTAGTCTAAACCTCCATAACAACAATTTTAGTCTCTCAAACGCCTCAAAAAAGCTCTCTCACATCTGCCAGGGATCTGAGTATCATCTGCATAGGATACTGCTTGGATCCCAAGAAATTCAATCAGCGCAGCTATAAAGGAGAACTATACATTGAAAAGTGTCGAACTCAGGGTGTGTGGATGTAAGAGTGTGCATATGAACAAGTGTGCACATAACTGTGTGTGTGGGTGCAGGAATTTGTATTTCACCTGTGGTCACAGGTTTGAATTTTGATGAGTGTACTTAGCCTCTAATCCTTCTGAGGTCAATAAAATGAATACCATTGAGCTGGGTAACAGTAAACATGGCACTCCATGCCAAGATATCCCAAGCGTGGTAAAGATGCGCTTTCATAAATACGTATGCTATGTGTGCATGTGAATGTTCGTGTATACATGAGTGTTGTGTCTGTATGTGTGTGTAATGAGTATGTGTGACTGTCACAGTAGCTGAAGCAGCACCCTGCACTGCAATTTGGGTGCATTGGTATAAGCTTAGTTTGTCAGTCACAAATAGCTAAATGAATAGCTTCTCCATGTTGTGCCTGTAGGGTTCCTGTGTCAATGTCAAATTTAGGTGGGGTGCAAAATTCACATAATTTGCTTTTGCATAATTAAACAAAATTTTGACGAAATTATGGGAAATGCAAATCCATCATTTTGCGCTACATTTTTGCACAAAATGTGTCCCGTCGTCAGTTTTTGATTAGAGGACACATTATGCACTAAAACCCTAGTGCAAAAAACGAAAGAACCTCAAACAACAGGTACTTGCGTTCTGTTGTTCCCTTGTGTTTGTGGTAAATTTTTAGAAGAACGAGAGGGGCCCCACAGTACAAGGGGTTTAAACAGTAATATCAAACATTTCCTCTTGGGAAACCTATATGTCACATCACATATAAAACCATCTAGCATGCCAATCAGTCACCAACCAGGATGAATACCACATGAAACTAGAAAATGCACAAAGCTTTAATGCCACAATATTCAACATGGCATTAATACATATGTACCGATTGGCATGCTAGAAGGTTTTATATGTGGTGTGACATATAGGTTTCCCAAGGGGACACTTTTGATCTTACTGTGGTAAATTTTTAGCCAGATGGCTCATTTGTGGTAATGTTTTCTGTGAATGACGCGTAATTATGCAAAGTGCCGTAATGGCATAATTTCAGAAATGTTGCCTAACAAGTACAACATGAAATTCCCAAAATGGCACGAATTATGCACACGTAATTTAAATTTTGCCCAGGCCCAATATAAATAAGAACTAGATTAGTAGACGGTGTCAACTGATTATTGGCAAAATTCCTTGTGAGACATCAGTTGTACATGTTGCTAGGTATTTGTCAGCTTTTCCTGCTATCGCACAGTTTGAACCCAACAGAGACCTTGAATGTTCTTCCTGTCCCCTCAGCCAAGTCTGATACTGTTGCTGGGCTCGATCTCTTGGATCTCCCTCTCAGTGCCTAGTCTGCTGCTGGCTTGGGCTGCTATTAAACCTGCTGTTGCTGCCCGTACATCCCCCCATCAGCCCAGTCTACTCTTGCTTGACTAGGACTAGAGATAGGACTGCTCTCCTTGTCCTTCCTACACTACAATGCTGTGTCGAGGAACAGGACTCAAGTGGACAACATTGTCCACCATCGTCCACTATCATCCACCATTGCACTCTGGACCTTTCCTGGCTGGCTCTTCTAGCATCAAATTCTGATCTTGGATGTGGACTTCCCATAAACAGCTTTAGTTCAAGCAAGAGTAGGAGTTGGCCTAACGGCTAGGGCGGTTGACCTCGAATCTGGGGAACTGGGTTCGAGTATCGGCAATGACGCTGAACATCCTGTGATTCTGGGCAAGTCACTTAATCTCCCCGAGCCTAACAAAAATGAATGTGTCCTCATGTAACGCAACTGGTGCTATGTAAAGCGCTCTGATACCCGATACCTTCAGGTCAAGTTCGCGCTATATAAAAATATGTTAAAAAAAAAAGGGAACAGTCAACTGCCCTGCCTCCCGATGCTACTATGGTGAATATCAGGAAGGACTGATTGCCTGGCTCAATACCCAGCTTATCTACAGCTGGTAGTGGCTGGTTAAGGGCAACAGAGATAGGTTGGCAATTGTACTTGCTGTGTTTCTTTAAGTTTAATTCAGTACGCATCTGGAATCCATAAATTCCCTTCATAATGGTATGGCTTGTGACCTTGCATTGCACATTTTCTAAACTAGGACCAGATATAAGAACCCCCTTGAAAAAAATACACAAGTCAATGACCAATGCCAAACACACAACATGGTACTGAAGTGGCACAATATCATGCCACATGCTCCTACATATTGGTGTATGCAATCTGAATGTGGCATTGCATTGTGCCACTTTGTAATGCAACACTGTCGTGCTTGGCTTATTATATTGTCTAGCATTTGTTTATTATTCAACTAGGCTTGGTAGCATGTTATCGCTTAGAGATGAGCAAAATTGTTGTTGTTGCTTGTGGATGATTCTATCAATATACTAAATCTAATAGGAATATTACTTAATTTTCCATGTTCTAAACTATATTCCCTAACTTCACCCACCCCCTACATGTCCTTTTTAGTTTGGAACACTCTGTCGCTAGTTCGGAAATCTCAGACTCACACTCCATTAAAATTATTAATTAAGCTACACTGCTGGGAATTTTTGGGGGATTAACTGGGAGAAGTTGGTAAAAATTCGTCAAAGCGTACATTTTCAAGTATTCATCACAGATTTGCTGGCAGTTTACCAGCCTTCAGGTAAATTTGCTTCCGGTAAGAGCATAAGTAAATGCATTTTCAGGATATACATAGGGAGGAAATAACCCCAAAATTGTGGTCCTCCAAATGGAAAAAATATTTTCCATATAGCTTTCTAATACTAGAATCCTTAAAAGGCCAAATATTTTTTACTAAAGTAGAAATAACCTTACGATAGTAATTCTCCATTTTTTTCTAAAACTTTGAGAATCAGGCACCATGTTCGTATTTCATCTACAAAGTTTTCAAAGTTGAATCACTGTATTTCTTTTTATTCAAAAAGATATCCACATAATGAAACTAGGTAAAATTAGGTGTATTGATTTTTGATGCTGAAACAAATAGCAATGACTTTCGCAAAAATGAAAGAAAGAAGAACAGCTAGACCACGAAACAGTTTTATGTTTGTGGTATTTGAACTTGGTGACCGCAATGCCCCTACCAGTAAACAGATTTGTGGCAGATGAATTTGCGCCATGCTTGATGTTAGCAAAACACTGCACAATATAATGTATATTCTTTGTATATAGGTACTGCATTTAAAAATATTTTGCACAACAAACTTATACCGACATAAATCAAAATACTACTGACACAAAACTTTTGATATAATGCAGCCCATACCCACCACATAATTTAAATAACACCGCAACAAAAGTGTGCAGTGTGCACGGCATGCAATCCCCTATGTTCTTGACAAGACAATTGCTGTAGAAAAAAAAAGAAAAAAAGAAATTTTAAAAAAAGCAAACATTTATTTCAACTCTCATAACAGCTGAATTCAGCCCTGGGCAGGACCCCATGTGTGGTGCAACTGTGGCATTTACAGTGCTGCGTCACAAAAGCCTTAGGCGTCACAAGATTGATGAATAAATGCTTATATGTCCTAATAATCCCATAAAACTACATTACTGGAGGGTCGGCGTCACAGTTTATCATGTGCCGCAGACACAGACATATCACACAGCTGAAACACTCACACGCCCTTCGCCCCTCGCCTCATCGGCACTTACCCGCTGTGCATCAAAGTGGGAACTCGTAAAATGACTCAGCTTCCTGTAAATACGTACGAATTTAAAATGATTTCTGTCTCGTACACAAAACACAAGATGCTGAAATGCTAGAAATTTCAGCCTGCCTTCACTTGATGAAGATTTGGTCAGCGCCTTTCAAACAAAACACACTTGATTTCAGTCAATAAAATGCGGCCTGGTATGTGAAAGAGCCCTGGAATGGACGTGACTAAAAGCTGTATACCATGTTTAGTAATATGTTTCAGTGGCGCTGGGAGCAATGATATGGCGGTGACCTCATGTAGGAAAATCTTCAAAGCGCGCTTACGGAAAGCATGCTGATTAAGCAGCAGCATACCTCACGACCCTCCGTCTGCAAAATGCTGGCCGATTGCAGCATTTGCTGTTAACAATACCATGTGGGACAGCGCGGAAACATCACATTAGTAGCGTTTTATTTTTTTTAACCTAAGTAAGGTTTCTGAAATATGTATTTTTAATAAATAAGTCTATTGAACTTATTCAGCTACTATTGAAACTCAGGTCTAGACCCATATTTATCATAGTGTTGCGTCGCCCCCTTGTGCCTCGCGAGGGGGCGCAATGGCCATGTTACCCTAAAGTAAGATTTATCAAGCCACGCAAGGCTAGCTTGTGTGGCCCTGCATGGCTCGATAAATGGAAGTAACACAAAGCAGCGCAAGTTGATGCCTTGCTTTACTCTGCCCCAGGGAGGCGTTCCCTGGACAGGGGCGTAACACAGGCCCTCGCAACCCCCGTGGTGTGGGGGGGGGCCCAGCTGCAGGAGGCCCCCTCAATACAGTACTCAGGCCTGAGAGCTCCGGATTAAATCTGGAGCGGGGGCCCCTCCGTGTACCTTGCAGGGGGGTCCCCTCAACTTTCGTTACACCACTGTCCCTGGGTGGAGTGTGGGTGTTCCCACGCGTCAACCCACAGATGTAGGGCACATTCCCAGATTTAACATTAGTAGTAGGCCTGGGAATGCGTCAAAATATTATGCCTTCCCAGGGGAGGCATAAAGTGGAGTAATATCTTTATTTCTCCTCGTTTTGTCCTCTTTCTATGTGTGCTGTATTCTGCATCACACAAAGAAAGAGGAAAATGCCTCTCAGGATTGTTTTTTTGCCGGAAGGTGTCCCTGCTTACAACTCAGGCAACCTTGCAGCATGGTGCCAGGGTGCCTACATTGCCACTAGGCAGCCAAAAGTGCACCAGAGCATGAAGGTTAAATACGGCGCATTCCTGCCCTTTCACGCAGCGCAGCGAGGTGGCTGCTTTGTGCTGCGTGAAAGTATGATAAGTATGCCCGTAGTGTAAGAAAGATTAGGGCTGTGAGAACTATGGTGTTTTTCTTTCACAAGCCCTACATATTTGCCACAAAAACTACAATAAGCATCTTAAAGTGCATAGTTTTATGCAACTTGGGCCTTTGCGTGAAAAGTATGACTTCTGCAATGCTTTTTTATGCAAATGTAATTTGAGGTACCTTTCCATTGCAAATGTCGATCGCACATGAGGGTAAGCTATGCAAGATACGCACTTGCATACAAAACTCTCACAAGTAACTGCTGCAAAAGGTTTCAAAGTACTCACAAGAAAAAAATCACCCAGTTCTAGCACTAAAAGCCCTTGGAGAAAAACTAAACCCAGGCATGGGTGGAAGGAATAACAGGGAAATCTGGGAACATCCTGGTGGCCAAAAATAGTGAATGATGTAAAACTTCATTAGTATAAGAAAAACTTCTCACGCTTTTAATGAACATGTCATCAAAAATGACGTTAACTATGATTTAATATTATAATGTACTATAAGAAGTATGGAATCTGAATTTAGGGTCACAAAGAACCTGCTACTTCGGAGAATCAAAAATCAAAATATGAGAATGTTGTGCATGTCCATATCAAGAGCATGTATTTCACCAAAATCATAATATATTGGTGAGATGTTTTTTTAATTCTCTTCATAACTTTTTTTTTCTACAAAGAGCTAAAATCTTGGTTAAAAAAAGGGAATTTAATAAGAGCTCTCTAGAAAAAGCTCATGTGCTTTTAATGAAGATTCCCAGGACCACCTGCTTACTGAATCTGGTCCATGTTTTAAGTCAAGATAGCGCAGCGGTTGACTGCAACCCAACAGTAGCAGAACCATGTTACATATAACAACCTGACTACTTTGCATGAACAGGATTACCTGAGAAGGAAAAAAGAGACCCCTGCAGGAAGGTTTGTAAACCTGAAATGCTTAGCTGACTTGAGTTGCAAAATATTTATTTTTATTGTACATACAATTTTTTTTCCAGACTTTTATATAGCACGAACTTGACCCGAAGGTATCAGGTATCAGAGTGCTTTGCATGAGCACCAGTTGTGTTACACAAGGACACACTCATTTTTGTTAGGCACAAGGAGATTAAGTGATTTGCCCAGAATCACAGGATGTTGAGCGTCATTGCCGAGACTCGAACCCGGTTCCCCAGATTTGAGATTGCCCACCCTAGCCGTTAGGCCACATCCTCTCCACAATGCGGAATCTTTTTCTTGAATACGGTACAAAAAGTGTAAACGGTATCAACTTATATATTTATATATAAATTGAAAACCCATAAAGTATAAAGCTCAATTTAAAAAAGATAGTTTTGCCCCTCTGAAGTATGTGATATAAAGAAAGATAACCTTGTAGAAGTTAACAGAGCACGAAAGGTGTGCGAGCAGACACGCTCTCTCTCTCTCTCTCTCGCCCTATCTCTCTCTGGCTCTCTTTTTCTCTCTCTTGCAAACTAAGATTTAAGAAATTTATTGGGATTATAGGGAAGAAAAATTAACTTGTTCGATTATTCAAGGACGTACCATATTAGTAACCAGACAAAATCTACTTATATTGCAGGAGACAAGTTTACGCACACACATTTAATTGCAAATGACATTAAATCATAATTGTTTACAAAGGGGTATTAATGTACCATGTTTATTGATAATACTCCAAAGTCATTATTATAGAAGTTACTAATAAAACAAATCTTAAACTGGTAGACAGAACATTACAAAAGAAACAATTAAACTCTAATCTAGACGTTACAATAACAAAACTCTGGAAATTAAGAAGAGACAGCAAAGGCAAGCATTGGCAGAGCCAGTAGGTCTGGCGTTGGCCCACAACATTTTGGCTTTGTCAACGTTTGTTTTGTCATGTGTTTTTGAAACAATTCTCTGTTGGGGAGCTACTGGGCCCTTGGAGAGAAAAAAAATAGCTGAAAGCAAAAATGTGTTTGGGTCTCAAAAAGGGTGTACACCCTGAAAATCGAACCCACAATATCAATGGCACAGAATTTCAATGACAAAATATCGAGAGAAAAAATATTGACAGGTAAGTAAGTCTTGCTTTTCTATACCTAACTCCAAATATATGTGCCTACTTGGTACATATAATCTTCAAGGTATGTACATGTGGAGTTAGGAATTGTAAATCTATACTTCCCTATATGCACTTACCATTTTTATATTTTGTCCCTTGATATTCTGTCCTCGGTATTCTTCTATCTAGATATTGTTGGTGTTGATATTCAGTAGTACAACCCCCAAATGCACACATTGCCAAAGGAGTCCCTGACACTGAAGAGAATACTTTGTGTGAGAAGTGCTCCTTGCTAAAGAGCAGAATACCATTACCTCCTCGTCCATTCCCTCGCTTGCAGCCATTACATGTGAGGCCTCCCGCTTTCTCAGACACCAATCCCATGAATTCCAACTGAATAAAAGGCTCTCCCCCCACCACACCTCCTGTTTTTTTCATGTCTCCTTAAGTCGATCCTGGTCGGTTGTAGTGGCGCCTCACTGACCATCTTGTTTCATGAGTTCATTTCAGGAAGATTTTGGAATCAATAGAGTTTATACTGATACAGTGTTGGTTTTGTGGCCAGGACTTCTGTATAATGATGGCAATTAACAAAGCGGTATGGAGCATTGGCTCTGGAGAGTTACGAGCCGCGCTGCCCGGGTGTGCTCTGCTGCGGGGAGTCAGACGGTCCCGTTGTGGCTGGGGCACTGCTTTTGGGTGAGCGAGGTGATGAATCCTTGCTCGAGTGAAGCGCTGGCATTACAGACGGCTGGGGGAGCGGTGCTTCTCTGCCAAAAGGCCAGTAAGGTCCCATTAGGGACATTATTTTAATGTATTTTGATTGAATCTTGGCAGCTGGTGATTGGTGGTTATGAGACACACTGTTCTAGGGGCTGTCATTGGTTTATTTACAGTACTAGGTTTATCATTGGAGGAATGAGGGGTATTGTGAGTATTTAAAGGGTGCTTTCTTGGGGTGAATTTTGTTATTCCTAACTCCATTTTGTGTCAAAATGGTGTCTGGAAAGCGTGCTGTTAAGAGGAAGCAAGTCATTTAATCTTCCTCGGATGAGGAAGGTCAGATTTCTGCAAAGGTGCCTTCTGCTAGCGGTGCTACGGCAGACCCTTTACCTCCGTTACTATCGCAGTCTGAGGTGCAGGACATGATTGAGGCTGTAGAGGCCAAGGCTTTGGCTACTTCCAATAAAAAGAAGAGGGGCAGATCCTCTTGTGCTCATGAGTCTCAGAAGTCCTCATCTTCAGACTCAGAGTGGCCATCTACGTCTTCAGGCAAATATCTGCATAGAGAGAAGATATGGGACACTTTGTCTTGGGCGCGCCAGAATCTTGGGTTTATTTCCACAGTACTCTAAACATTGTGCCATGGTGATGCCTTTTCATGGCGCAATCAAGGAGATGGTGATGTCTGAATGGAAGGTTTCAGTTCCACGACTCTTGCAGAAACTTTATAGGTTGGAGGGTGATGAGGCCCTTCCCCATAATGTGAAGTTTGACTCTATTTTGGCTACCCTGATTGGCAAGATTTCCATTAACCCCGAGGACTGTGCTTCGACGCACCCTTCAGGTAAATAGATTGATGGGGAATTGAAGAACGCTTTTGTGGCAGAAAACTGGCTTTGAAGGCTGGCCTGTATGCTGCATATACAGCATAATCTGTAATTAAGTATTATGATCAGTTGGCTGTGGCAATCCAGGAGGGTTACTAGTGTTTGGAACTGTGCATTGGCTGATATATCGTCAGATGTAGTTAAGGCTACAGTTATGTTTTCAAGTGCATTGGTGGCAGCAGGACGTCACCTCTGGATGAGGGATTAGAAGATGGAGGCGGTGGAGACGTCTGCTTCGATGAAAATTCCATTTCAGGGGAATATGTTTCTTGGTGAGCAGCTGGATTCAATGATTTCTATAGCCTTTAAGGACAGGAAGCATACCTAGCCATATAAGGGTCGCTCTGACTATAAAAGGTTCTGGGATAAGAAATCCAGATCTTCTCCTTGCAGAGAGTTCAAAGGGTACTCTGCTCGTGAGCAGAAGTATCAGCCAAAACGTTTTTTCTCAAAGAAGGATTTCAAAAAGAAAGGTCCTGTGCAGAAGCGCTCCTGACAATTACGGTGGACTCCCGGTGCAAGGGAGACTGCTTCATTTTGTGGACAGTTGGCATCGAGACATCACAGACAAGTGGGTTCACAGCGTGGTCAGTGACATCTACGATCTTCCTGGTTCCATTGGCAGGCTTTCATCTTCACAAGTTGGTCGCTTGGATTCTGGGCAATTGGGATCCAGAGGCTCAAGATATGGAGAGCTCAGTTCCACTGTCTCAGCGAATAAGGAGGGATCGAGCCTGGTGGTTATAGTCAGCAAACCTGTTGCACGGGGTCCAGCTAGACCCACCCAATCCTGTGATACTTACCACAGACGCCAGCTTATCAGGTTGGAATGCATGGGGCCTCAATTTTCAGTTGTTGGACTCGTTCAGAGGCAGTTTATTCCTTAAATTGGAGAGAACTCGAGGTTGTAAGAAGGGCTCTTCCGGTGTTCAGTTCCCAGCTGCGTGGAAGGGCGGTAATTGCACCACAAAAGCTTATGTGAACAACCAGGAGGGGGGCTTGATCCAGCAGTCTGGGTAAGATTTCTTGCAAAAGGTTTTCATGGGCTCAGGAGTCTCTGCTCTCTCTATGAGCCAAACACATTCAGGGGTCAACCAATGTGATGGCTGGATCAGAGAGTGTTTTCTCAGTTGATTTACCAGTGTGGGATTCCGGTGGTAGATCTGTTTGCCTCCCGGAGCAATGCCAAAGTTCAGAGATTCTGTGCCAAGGACAGAGCGGTTCAGGCGTGGGTGATCGATGCTCTACATTGTCAGTGGCCAGTGGGTCTATTGTAAGCCTTTCCTCCATTTCCCCTTATCAGTCCCTTATTGGTGAGAGTGTCAAAGTTGAGAGCCGAGGTGATTCTGGTGGCTCCCGGTGGCTGACGGCCAATTGGTTTCCCCTCTTGTTGAAGATGCTGAGGGAGCAGGAGTGGCTTCTTCCGATGATGTTTCCCCTCTAGAGTTTCCCATTTTGAGGGTGGAGAGCCTTCTGAGACTCCGTTTGATGGCCTGGAGGTTGAAAGGAGAGGGTTGAAAGAGCAGGGGGCTTCAGAAACATTGCTAGCAACTTTGCAGGCATCTAGGAAATGGTCTACGCAGTGCTCTTTTAACCGGCATTGGAGGTCTTTTTCAAAATGGTGTGGGGTCAGGGGCCTTGATCCTACTACTGTGAGCTTAACAATGGTGATGGAACCCTTGCAGGATAGTTCCAAGTTGGGTTTAACAGTGGCCACGTTGAAAGTATAGTGGGCGCAATAAAAGCATTCAGGGTTCCATGGAAGACTTTTGTTGGATGAGGACAGCTTGGTGCCACACCTTTGAAGGGACTATCTGATTCCTGTCCAGGATCAGCGAGATCTGTCCCCTCTTGGGACTTGCCAGTGGTATTGGAGTCCTTGATGTCTGCTCCGTTTGGCCCATTGGAGGAA
The DNA here is from genome assembly GCA_963921515.1 of Calotriton arnoldi. Taxonomy (NCBI): domain Eukaryota; kingdom Metazoa; phylum Chordata; class Amphibia; order Caudata; family Salamandridae; genus Calotriton; species Calotriton arnoldi. The sequence continues at coordinate 306,108 of CAWUFW010013371.1, forward strand.
ATTGATTTGCAATTCCTTACCCACAAAAAGCTCTTTCTGGTGGCTATTACTTCAGCAAGGAGGTTAGGGGAGTTGGGAGGTTTGTCCTTTAAGTTTCCATTTTGCAGGGTGTTTCCTGACAGAGTGGTGTTGTTGCAAGTGCCGGGGTTTACCCTGAAGGTTAACTCTTCTTTTCATTTGCAGCAGGAAGTAATTCTTCCGGAACCTTTCCCTTCCCCTGGGTCACTGGAGGAAGAGAGGTTGCATTGCCTAGATGTCAGGCGGGTAATTCTGGTCTATTTGGAAAGGGTTCAGCCCTTCTGTAAAGTGCAGTCATTGTTTGTGACATTTGGCTCAGTCAGGAAAGGATAGAAGTCTGCGACTGCTACGTTGAGCAGGTGGGTTAGGTTGTTGGTCTCTAAGACATATGCAGTGGCGCAACAAAACTTGAGGGGGCCGCCCTGGCAAGTATATGGAAATCACAGAAAGGTGTCAAGGGAGGTTTATTTTAAATATTCGCGATAAACCTGAGACCACTAATTCTGAGGTTTATGAGCATTTATTCTGCTTAGTTTTGATAATTCAAAAAGACATTCATAAATCAATTGGACATGTCCAGGCTGTTGAGTGTGGGGGAAGGAAGAACAGGGTGTGCCACGAGGGGACTGAATAGAAATGATTTCCCCCTTTTTCTAGGTTGTCAACACCCTTAAGTAGAATATGCATCCCCACCCTCCCACAGGCAGGACAGTAGACATGTGTCTTTGAATGAGCAATTGTCCGCCTTGTGTTTTCAGTGCAGATGCAGGACTGGTTTAATTTCAGGCTGGCACACATAATTTATCGATGTTTGTCTTGTGATCATTGGTTTGCTGTATATATTTTTGTCACAAATAACGTTTGGTATTATGTATGTGTTGTATATATTGTCTCACAAAAGAAATGGTTCTAAACCACACATACAAATGTGTTGCAATTGTGTGATTTACTAATGTGGTGTTTCCTTTTAAAAGACATGTCCAATTGATTTATGAATGTATTTTTGAATTATCAAAACTAAGCAGAATAAATGCTCATAAACCTCAGAATTAGTGGTCTCAGGTTTATCGCAAATATTTAAAATAAACCTCCTTTGACACCTTTCTGTGATTCAATATTTGGGTGGTCCAGTCTGGGGAGTACAGGACCCAAGCCTTCATTGTTTTCACTGGCAAGTATATGGAGCAGCCCCCTTCCAGACTCACTCCAGAGCTCTCAGGCCAGTGTACTGTACTGAGGGGGTCCCTTGGAGCTTGGGCACCCCTGCACTGTGGGGGCTGTGGGGGCCTTTGTTATGCCACTGGACATATGAAGTTCTGGGTCAGGTTCATCTTTTTTCGATTCAAGGTAGGTCTACCTGGAGTATGGCTTCAACTGTTGTAGAGCTACAGGGAGTATCCACTGGTGAAATTTGCCAGACAGTGACCTGGTCTTATTCCTCCACATTTGCTAAGCATGATAGACTTGCTGAGATACAATGTATCACTGATGTGTTTGGTCATCGGGTACTGTCTTCTATGCAGAAATAGAATTTGTACTGGTGATATGTGTCTTAATAAATAAGTGTGTTCAGTAGGCATTGTCAGTTGTTCTGTTTCTATTGCTTGCTACGTCTCACATGTAATGCCTGAAAGCCAGGGAATGAACGAGGAGATAATGTCTTCATTACTTACCAGTAATTTCATTACTCTGAACCCTATTTCCTTGCTTGCACTCATGGTCCCTCCCTCCCACCCTCCCATTGATACAACTGACAATTGTTGGTTGGACTTTGTTACTACCCGGAGGTGTGGTGGGGGGCTGTTAGTCAGTTGGAATTCATGGGATTGGTGTCTCGGGAGGCCTCACCCATAATGGCTGCAAGCAAGGGAACACGACTCAGAGTAATTCAGTTACCGGTAAGTAAGACATTACTAGCAGTGAAAAAATCCAATGTCTAAAGTGGGATGACCAATGCTAGGGCCAATGGAATTAAGCGATTCTGCAACTGCTGCTTTTTTCGCATAGTTATGGATTTGCTGCATTTGCCACATAATCCATCATCTGGTGCACAATCTGTAGATTGTAACAAAACAATTGTTTCTAGCTCAAACAGATCAAACGTTTCTAAAAATTTGGAGATGTGTTCACACACAGTGGAAGGCCCTTCACAAGGGTAAACTGCTCATTTTTCAGTTGCTTATTTCTGTTTCTGGTTGTTAAACTGGTACTAATGAGATGATATCTTTGCCCAGACACTATTACCATGTGTAAAAATGACCAAATAATACATGAATACAATAAAAATGAGCCACATTATGCTGCATAATTATAATTCTAGTGTCCATGCCCATTGCCCCATTCTGTATACAGTAGTGGGTGGAAGAAATATGTGAATGACACAACAGCAGACCAATGGATGAAGAAGGCTGGCTGGAAGCCCATATAAGTATATTTTATATATACAGTATTGGTAAAATCCAAAAGTCTCGGCAAATGCTATACATAAAATAATGTGAAGAAACTCATATGACTCAGTTGGTAAAGGTTTAAATAAAAAAGGAGCGCACCAAGAACACAAATCTTACAACCCAAACCCTCAAAACCCAGCAACCATATGATATAGGATTACATTTCATAACAATGATCTCAAGAAACTGATAAAACAAAAATTGTCACCTACTAATCAGCATCTGCATGCAAACTACATGATTGTCTTCAGATGACGTAGAAGAGAGAGCATAAAGAAACATACAATGGTACTCTGAGCCACCCAAAAAAACCTTAAACATGTGGCAATATAACACAAAACAAGTAGATTTCTGCATCTTTAGTAATTCCAATGTTTGCACACTTGGGGCCCGATTATGATGCAGTTAGGAAAACATTCCCACCTAGGGCCCGATTACGATGTGATTAGGAAGGCCTCCTAACAGCATTTGCTCCTTCCGAATCGGGTCGGGAACGTGTCTTCCCGACCGAGGGCCGGATTACGATGCGGTTAGCAACATAGGCTCCCATTAAAGTCAATGGGAGTCCAACCAAATTGTATCTGGAAGCATCCGGATGCATCATACTTGGTCGGTCGGACTCTCCCGATCCAAGTGGGTCGGAAACCATTTCCAAACCGATTCGGTCGGGAAGATTTCCTAACCGCATCGTAATCGGGCCCTTGGTGTCAATAAAACAAACACATTCATCATCGTTTAACCCAAGAAATAAACTATGCAACACTACATCAATTGCAAAACAACATTTTTGTCCCAATTTAAAAGGGTAAATATAGTTACTCATGTGTCTACTTACACATATGAGTAGCACTTCACTTTTTGATAATATCCATTTCCAAGTGGATATTTACACCTAGGTGTAGACTTACATGTTCCAACCCCTCAAATGAGGGGTGGAGCCTCCTAAAACAAAAGTTATGAGGGTAAAGTGACTACTAGGAACTTTTTTCCTGCTGATGGAGATTTCCGCCACAGGGCTGGTATTCTTCTACCTATGGGGACTTTTAGGCAAATTTTCTAAAAAGTGTGTTACATTCTTAATATATTTTAAAATATTTTAATCTATACTTTATATTATGTTTTAATTAATTGGAAATAGTAAAATCACATTTTGCAGAACATTAACCCACTCACCAAATTAAATGTGCATTAATTAATTCAATAATTTAAATATATTTATTTAATTTACAAATATTCGTTTTTAAGTAATAATGTAAAACATAATCACTTTCACTAACATTTTTATTTTCATTTAATATTGAGTAAACTTGGTTAAAAGTTATATATTTAATTAATTTGAAAAATCATTTTGTTTAAAATCGTTTAAACTTTCAAATTGTTTAAAATATGTGTTAAGAATAAAAAAATAACCACTAATCATGTATAATGTTATCACTTAAATGAATATATACAGATTATTTCAAATTTCAAGCTAATTTAATTTATTTACAATTGGTTCCTATGGGATGTTATTTTAATTTCCTGCCTTCATTGTTTTCTATGGGAGTGTGTTGCGGTACCAGTGGTTGGCCTTGTGTGGTCCTTGGCTTACTCCAAGCCTGGGCCAGGGTAAATTTGAGTCTATTTTGACCCCTTTAGCTCTGCAGTAACTTTAGAAGAGTATTTTGTGAATTGCAATCATCCTACTCTTTTGTGGTGGTGTGGTTTGCATTAGCCTAACCCTCCCAAACTCTCTTTATATTTCCCTACATCCTCATCTTGAACAGAATTGCATTAGCTTGTAATGTGGCCTCAGAGTGTTTGAACAATGTTTTCCCCTATGAGAATACCCCAGCAAGGTGTTATCTTGGAATCTTTTGACTATGAGGAAGCTGAACACCAATAAGTCTTCCATTGCTTATTGAAGTGGTAAATTGAGAGCTGTTTGTGGAAAATGGTTAAAAAGCACCAGCGAGAAACAAAAGCATGAAGAGAAAACTATAAGTTCTTTAAATAACACCTAGCACATTCTACTTATTCTGTGAAGGCATTTTTAAATGTAATTAGCAAGTTCTACACAAGCATGCATAAATGTTCTCATTTTGAGTCATTTCTAAGCTTCATTTCCCAATTTTATGGAAACCATGCATGCAGATTATAAAACATAAAACAAAATAAAAATGTTGTCCTATGTTAGAGCTACAAGCAGCAGTTGCGGTCTGTCACAGACAGCGTTGCAACATTGGAATGATAAATGGCTAACTATGAGTTAAGGGGATGTTTTTTACAGTGGGGTTTTGAGTGACATCAAGTATACAATGAGAGCGAAGCTTGAGTTATCTATGATCTCATTCAGAACCTGGAGGTAAAAAACATCCCCTTAACTCACAGTTACCCATCTATAATTGTATGTTATGAATGGCCCGCAAAATCATCTGCCCCTGCTTATAACTGCTGGGCTGAGGCAAAGGAGTAAAGGGGTAGCCTGTCCTCCCTGTCCCAAATGTGAAAAAATACTTTGACTTCCTTGCCTTTCTTCTCTGTCCTGAAGCTGACCTTTCTGCTTTCAGTTAAAGCAGACAAGCAGAGCAGCACTGACAGAATCTCAGAGATCCCTTTTAGCCTGGCTTGGAAGGCCTTTATGACATAGCAAAAGTGGGTTATGACTTTTGTTATCAACTGTTGCTATGTTATAGCAGTGAATTATCAGATTTACAGTGGAATTTTGGTCTGCCCCTTTAACATGGTTACCTGGCTTTCTTGTTCCTTGCAATTCCATGCTCATGATGCAATGTCTTTTTTCCCTATTCTTTTGTTTGTCATGTGGATGAAGCCTTTTAGATTCTCTGTGTTTCTCTGGCAATACTGCTGGAGCCAAGTTTTTGATATATGGTGCACTTTCTGACTCTTCAAACATGAATTCCAGACATGCTCACTGTGTGAGGCCACCAATGTGCATGTATGGCAGCCATGTTGGGTTGCTTATTGCACCTTACCTGCTGTCCTCCATATTGGCCTGTGCTTGCCAAAGACAGGGATTCGTGGAGGCAGCAAATGCTTGGTTATAAAGATAAAGTGATGTCTACGTGCATGTGGGTAAGAGTGTGTGTGAGTGCATTTTAACCTGTGTAAACATGTGTGTTTGTGCCTGTGTGGGGTAAAAGATTGCATCTGTGTGTTTGAGAGAGCACACATTTATGAGCCTGTGTGTGTTTCTGTGCGTGCATACGAGAACATATGTGTATATTTGTCAGAGTGTCTAATAGCTGCCTACTGATCCTGGGATATTTGGTAGCAATTGCTGCCAGTATGAGGCCCTCCTTGGCAGAATGGTGCCCTGCCTGCCACTGAGATATTGTGGTAATTAGAAATATCACACTTTAGCAAACATGAACAATGGAAATATTGGCAAATTCAATAAAAAATAATAACAACCATTAGTTTCCAAAGCAAGACCGAATGGGTTTGCTAATGTTTCTGTAAAGCACATGTGCAGTCAGAAGGCCACTTCAGAGCGCTGATAAAACATACAGATGATCGCAAATCTTAAGCACCATGGCACGTTTTAAAGTGTTGCAAATAATGGCATGGCTTTATATGCAAACCAAAATCTCAAATATAAATTATAATGTTAAGAGTAGATAGCTTCTCAAGCAATAGCTGCTTTGATTAATGGAACTGCAAATGATTTCATGTACATAGACCCATACAATATACTATAAGTGCAGACATCTTCACTGCCTAAACCATTCACTGATTTACTTTCACAAAAAAGTAGATGTATATGCAAGTTTGTTCTTTAAATTAATATGCACATTTTGTATAGACATGTTTGCATGGCTATAATAAAGACTGTATCTTAGCTTGACTGTAATATTGACCCATTCCTATTATAGAGTTGTGTGTTACTTTCTCTGCTGTCTCACCATGTGATGCCATTGCAAATGGCATGTGCTGACTAGTCCCCCCCCCACTGTTTATTAAGACTTGTGTCCTTTCGCCTTCCATTCACTTCAAAGTTAAAAGCAATGTCATGACACAGGGTAGTTATCACGTTAGAACACAACAGACTCGGATACAGGGAAAGAGATACTGAGGCAACTGAGTGGGCAGTTTGTACAGGGGGCAGCCTCTGGGCACACCAGGGCACCTGCCACTGTTCTGCAGGTAACAGTAACAATCCTACCCCAGGAATTGTCCCTGGCTGTCTGTCCAGTCCGTGAAGCACACCCAGCTATTTCTGTCCTGGGTGTCAGTTTGTGACGTCACTCATGTGTCCTACATGCAGCTCTAATTATGCATCGTCCCTCAGTGGCAGATGTCATTGGCAGCGCCACAGGAGGCGCATCACTGCACACGACTCCCATTAGTTAGTGTCATTCCGGTGGGTATAACTGTGCAGTAGAGCAGCTTGTGTGCAACTTTCCCACTATTTTGTTAATTGAGGGGCAGAGCCACAGCTGGGAATAATGTTCAAAACCTTCAAAGTATAATACATCATAAGTAGGATCATCACTACCCGATCACATGCCTAACTTTATTGGAGTAGGTCTGTTGTATAGTCTATTACTGTCTAATATTCTATGCATTCATCTCGAAGTTATACTGACTACTTCCCTAGACAGGAATATGCTTCTACATTTCATATAGTGCCTCATTACGTTGTTGGTCGGAGTTGCCTCCGACCGACACCGTTTCATTTTGGGAACCGATCGACCTCAGGTCGGTGGTTCCGACCGTCTCATTTGGATGCGCCCGCACATGGTGCGGTTGCAAACTTCCATTTTCAATGGGAGCTTGTGCGGTGGGCAGAAACTGTCCGCAGTACAAGCTTCCATTGAAAAAATTAAGTTTGTAAACATTTCTGCACTGTGTGGCAGGCACCTCACGGTGCCTGCCAAACAGTGCAGTGTTGTTTAGGGGGGTACCATAGGTGCCCACCCCGGCCCACATGCGGAGGCCGCGGAGGGACGGGGGCCCTGCTAAGGGCCCCCATTGTCACTTTCCGACAGTCTTTCCATGTCGGAAAGGCTGACATGGAATGGCAGTCAGAAACCGACATCATAATCCCGACAGTGGAAACGCCGCCCGTAAGGGATTATGAGGTCTTTCCGACAAACAGACAGGCTCAGAATTGCGTTGGATTCTCCGGCTGGTTTAAACCTGACCGCTGCCATCATTATACGATGGTCGGACTTTAAACTACCATGTTGGTCGGCTTTCGGACCGACATTGTAATGAGGCCCTTAGTGTTTTCTATTTCAACCCTTAAATGTAGGATCAGAACTTTAAAAACCAGCATATATGTTATAATACAACCTAATTTGTCAGTTTCAAGCATGGCCAAGTAAAATTTCCTTCAATATCCTACCTTTATATTTAAGGGGGTATAGAAGAGTTTGGGAGACTTATTGATGATATTGGTGCTTGGTGTCACCTGCTATTATGGCTGTTGATTCATGACTTATGTGTGAACATTTCATCATCAATATTGGATAAATTCAGTGTTATTTGCTATCTGGTGTCTAATCATTAAAGACTGATGTAATCTGTCTGCTCTCTGATCATGAATAGAGGTGTGCGAAATTTGTGTATTTTGTGTTCGCATAATTATGTGAAATGTTAGGAAAATTATGTGAAATTACATAAAATTTCCTGAAATGCAAATATGTCATTTAGAATTATATTTTATGCAAAATAAATCCTTGCATCAATTTTGGACACCAGCATGCATTCTGGACGAAAGAATAGCGCCAAAAAACACAAAATGCTGCAAAGAACAGTTGCTTGCGTTATGGTTAGTTGTGTTATTCCTGCACTATAATTTTGCCATAAACAGCAATTACATGATGTGGAATGATGGCATTATTTTGGGAATTTCATTGTACAAGCGTAACCTGAAATTTCAGAAATTGAGGGAATTATGCTGTCTTAATTTAAATTACTCCCAGGTGTCTAATCATGATATTTTATATAAGTTAACAGTGAAAAGAGCCTGTAGTATGTATCTAGCACTTGCTCTCCATGGCATATGGATAGGATTATGAGATTTGTGTAAATTTTGATATTTTCTCCCACCCCTTCTAAGTGGATTCTCATTCAAAACATGTAACATCTGACTGAGAATCTACCTGAAATGAGAGAATTAAAAATGAAGTGGAGAAAGATGCTATGTTTATCTTGAAAGGCTAGAAGGATGTGAAAAACATATGTTTATTTTGAGACATTATCAGCTATGTAAAATTTTATAATGGGGTTTTTGACTGTCTCTAATACAATAGCCTTAAACAGTTTTTAGGGAAACTGCTGAAAAAAACATAGATTTTCCACCAATTTTCAAAGGTATCCTGGTAAAGGTAAATCCTGGCAAACCTTGCTAACAATAAGTCTTATCTGGTGTGCCTCAAAAGTACTGGAATACTTTATTTAGTGCCCCTTCAGAACCTCTGGATTTTTAGTCCATTTATGTGGAAATTGTGCTGTTTAATTTACTGTTTGGGACTGAGTTTTTCTAAATGTTCTGGTGAGAGAACCCCTTTCCTCCAAGGGCATGGTTTCAATCTTTGATTGAAAGCTTTAGGGGCATTCACCTTGAGTTGCTCACCACTACAGCTATAATCACCCTAAAAAAACCTTAGTTTGCTGGACTAAATAAGTGAAACTCGCTGGATGAAAGATGTCAAATCTGGTTAATCAATTGTTCTGATATTCATTGTTGTTCAAATTAAATGCATGATAATGGATTTCCAATCCTCTACATGTTTCAGGAATGTGCCATCCCTTTTTTGCAGTTTTTATATAGCACAAACTTTGGCCTAAGGGCATTAGACACTTTGGGGTCGATTCCGATGTCGTTCGGAAGGGCTCCAAACGGGATTCGGAAGAAGCAAATCCGATTCGGAGCTTATGTTTCCGACCCAATTCGTTCCCCGTTCCGAATGACCCGCGCCAACCGAATCGGTTCCGAACTCGAATCAGTCAGTCCGACTCGTTCGGAGCCGATTCGTTCAGCTCAATGGGGCCAGCTTTCCGAATGAGCGAGTGCGATGCCCGATTCTGACAGTCGTACCGACTCGGTTTTAACGAGACAAAACGGCTGTGGGAATCGGACTTCGGGGGGCCTTAGCAGGGCCCCCTTCACCCGGGGCCCTCCAAATTGGCCACAGAGGGGTACCCATGGGTCCCCCTTTCCATGCATGCACAGGGTGGTGGGCACCAAGTGGTGCCCGCCACAGGGTGCACACATTTCCCCACCCACCCCTTTTTGCAATGGGAACCTGTGTACGCGTTCAGTACACAGGCTTCCATTGAGTGCAATGGGAGTCCGACCGAACCGAGTCCGTCACCATACGGACACATTGAAATCGGTCGTTCGGACTCACGGAGTGCAGTTTGTTTCTGAAAGATCTCTGGGACCGAGTAGTTCGGAGGGCTTTCCTAACGAGATCGGAATCGACCCATTTATGTGAACACCAGATTACATTACAAGAGGTCAGATTCATTCATTTTATACATTTTCTATGCACATGGAGATTAAGTGATTTGCCCAGAACCACTGGATGTTGAGCCGACGCCGAGACACAAACCTGGTTACCTAAATTACCCATAATTTACACATTTGTCCTTGTATATATTACATTTCTATTTATTGCACATCATTCGTTCTTTTTACCCCTTTATAGGAGCTTACTGTAGGATTTTTATGTACACAATTGATGATGGGATTGAGATTCTAGAGAGAAATAGCTCTTATTATAAGTATGATGAAGTAATAATGCATATAACTCAGCAGATCTGTAATGTAAATGGGAAATTGATTTTACTTTAAATATATTGTTTTAATTGAAATTATGTCTGCGTATTGAAATGTGAAACATTTATTTTAGCCTCGCAGAAGCTCTTGGTGAATGAAATACCTTGACTGCAAGCGATTATGTGAATGCAATCATGGAAATAATAAAGATGTGCACTCACCACAAAATTAGACTAATGGGCATTGTCCGCTAGAAGTTGAATTGGATTTTTTTAATCAAAAACATGGATATTGAGGAGGTAGCTGTGTATTATTGTTGAGGCTTTACAACATTTGTTTTCAGTATTTTATTGCCGATACATGGCTTATGTTTTTCGATTCTACGTGTCAACATTCTTGAGATTTGGCCAACATAACCCTTGCAACAAACGGCATTTTGGCAAATTAATCAAATTTCTTGTAGTGTCAGTACCTAAATTATTTCTCAAAATCTCTTTTCCCATTTTTGGATGTGTGATAATCGAGGCTTTTATTTTATTTGTGAGGTTTACATATCCTAAAGATGTGTGCCTTCAACTGTAATGTTGGTGTTTGACTGGATGCTTTTTAAGGGTTGATTTGCTGCATGAATCAAAAGATCTCTGCAATTCCTTTTACAAGTAAATACCACCTAGGCTTTTCTATGTATGTTTCATTATATGTGTTTTTTTCACTATGCTACCATTTTTATAAATGGTTCTTAATCTTACAATTTTAACAACTAAATGGCACAATTAGTTCTGAGCAATTATGCCCCTAGTTCTGCTGTGTCTTACCAAAGAATCAGTTTGTGCAACATTTTGAATTCTTTCCAAGTCTTGTTGTTATAATTTTATGAATAGCCACAATTCCAAAAAGGTTCAGTCATTTTCTTCGTCTTTTTGATTTGTATTCCATCTTGTAAGAAGCAATTGACTAAGTTAAATTTTGAAGGAAATTCATTGGATGAAAACCTGTACCGAACAGTAAACTATTGAAGTCTGATGATGATATATAAAAAAACATTTCAAACTGTAATTTATCTAAATGATAACTGAATCCAAAAAGGTATTCCTGGGGCTACCTTCTGTAAAGGTAAGTTTGATAGCACAATGACAATCTTGGAGAAAATCCGTGAACTTTTGCAATGTTGATTTTGGCCCCTACCAAATTCTAATAATGACATGAATAAAATGCAACCACGCTTTAATGTGATGTCTCCATGAATCATTTTCAAATACATATTTTGTTTCACAAATATACACATAGATGCTTCTATATGTTAGGACAGCACTGCTGCCAATCACAGCTCCTGTAGCATGTCGAAAAAAATCTATCATACTCAAAATATTATGAAACAAATTCAAGTTTAATTATTTCATGAGGAGTTCATAATAAGCTCATGAAATTATTCTGCGATCAACATTGTGTCAACCACTTCAAATCATTCTTAGTAAGGAATAATCCCATAGAGATTAATAACACTTGCTCGTGTGATGCTATTCAAGGCAGGTATTTATACCCAACTACTTTAAAGGGTCCCAGCTGTCACTGCATGCAGTTCGACATGGTGCTAGTTTTAAAGACAATGGGCCTGATTCACAGAACTAACTTACGTCAAAAACGTAAAGTTAGTACTTTTTGGTATTCACAGAATACACTTACTCATTTTGGTATTCACAGAATGAACGTACTCATTTCGGTATTCACAGAAGTTAGTAGTCCTAACTTTAGGACTCCTAAATGCCTTCTGTGAATACCAAAAGTCTTAAAGTTAGGATTTTTCTCAGTTTAGGAGTAGTAAAGTTAGGACTCCTAACTTTAGGACTCCTAAATGCCTTCTGTGAATACCGAAAGTCTTAAAGTTAGGATTTTTCTCAGTTTAGGAGTAGTAAAGGAAAGCATCCGCAAAAAACATCGCCACAGATGACCCCGGCAACTATCGCTAATGAGATGCAGAGTAGGCGTTCCCGAGCAAAAAGCTGCGACAACACCACACCTCAACATTCTCAACCACCAGCCACATCGGCGGTAAGACCACAAAACAGGCGATAAGGCGCGTTAGCAGCAGGAAATTAACACCTGCTCCGACCTGGTGTAAAGTCGGACGACAACCTGCACCATCAAAGGGAGCCCAGCCCAGAGCCACACATGAAGAACAACAGATGCCATGGAGCCACTCACCATGCATCCCGGAGCCCCGAGAGGGCAACAACACCCACCGCCACCACCCCCAGAACCGCCACCCCCCCGGACCCCCTTGCCCCCCCCGGACCACCACAGAGGCAGCGCAGACAAAGACAGCGGACCTTCAGGAAATGCACCAGCCTCACAGACCTAACACCAGACAACGTCAATGACCACTACAGGGTCAAAAGGACAACCATCCTCTGCATCCTGAACATCATTGCCCACCGGCTGAGGGTACCAACACAGCGGACAACCACCATCCCTCCGCAGACAAAGCTCCTGGCTGTGCTGCACCTGTTGGCCTCTGGTACCTCTCAACCAACAACCGCCAGAGTCGGAGGAGTCACACAGCCAGCCCCATCCAAGTTCCCCACACCTGTCCTGGATGCCATCATACCCCAGTACCTATACGATCCCCCCCAATGCGCAGGAACAGCTGGAGCCCAAGCAAGGACTATACGCCATAGCTGGATTCCCGCACGTGTTGGGGGCAATCGACTGCACACATGTCCTACTTGTGCCCCCTGCCGACACCACACACAAGTACCGCAACAGAAAGCACACGCATCCCATCAACATGCAGGCAATAGTGGACCACAGGGGACTCCTCACCAATGTCGTAGCCAACTACCCAGCCAGTGTGCATGATCCCTTCATCTTCCGACAGTCCAACATCAACCAGCGCTTCCAGGATGGCACCTATGGAAATGCACTGCACGTTGTCAAGTACCAAATGAACACACCACACCCCTCAACTCCACGATCATGCAACTCACAACTCTGGCACTGCACACGTCACAAACTCAAATACAACATGCCAAACAACATGCCCACCCACCAGACACGACAGCACAACTTACTGTGGCAACCCTGGTTAGCCATGTACATGATCCATCAACGGCATGGCACCCCAGCCACACAATACCGGAATGTGGGGAGAGGTGGGAACCAGGCATGTGCGAAGGAGGCAAGTCACCCATGAATGAGAATGTACACAATGCCAAGTGTGGCGGAGATGTGCTGGACAGACTGCAGTATGCAGACCACAGACATATCCATGTCCACATGCACTGCTGGTGTCTGGAGTGTAGTGGACAGTGGACGCAACCATGTCACCCCAGCCAGTGGGGAAGCCCAAGGAAATGTAGCTTGTGACGTCCCCCCCTGTAAGCGTGTGCGGAGTGGGCTGGCCCGGCGTACGCCAGGCCAGCGTAGGGGTGTGAATAAAAAGCACGTAGCTCTGGGCGTGATTCTCTTCCGGAATGCCCAACGGGTCTGCCAGGGTGGCACCTCCCACCCCGCCACGAGGCCGACGCCGTCGCCCTGAGCGGTGTGGCCTGTGATCCTGTGCGCCTGCTGCACCCCGGGCCGCTGGTCCCCGAACCCGTCATGCCCGCCCCTGCGCAGCCAGGCCTCACTGCTCACCTGCCGACACCGGCGTGTGTCAAAGAGGGTCCACCACGTGCCGGCGCAAGCCCGAAGCCCGCGACCTTGGCTGTCTCCTCAGACCATCACGGCCTCCGCAACACAGGCCCGCTTCACTCCTTTTTCATTGACAGACTCCACCGCTGCCTCGGGCCTACACTACGGTCGAGTAGGTCACACATGTGAAACTGAGTCTTGATTCCTGCATGGCGGAGTTCATATCATTGTACGCAAGGAGACGAGTAAGAGGAAGACGCGGTTCAGTCCGGAGGAGAAAAGGATCATCGTTACGGAGGTGATCGAACACTGCCAACAACTGCTCTGGTGTCACTAACTCTGTGCATCGCGGGCCAACGACACGTGGCTGTGGGCCCCTGCTGACCGCTGCCTCGGGCCTACACTGCGGTCAAGTAGGTCACACATTTGGAACTGAGTCTTGATTACACAATGGCCGAGTACACACTTTACGGCGGAGTTTATATCACTATACTCCCTTCGATGTGGTGACACAAAGTATGTGCATGGCATCCCAACCACACGTGTCTGTGGGCCCTTGATGACTACGCAATCGGCCTACACTGCGGTCGAGTTGGTCACACATTGGGAATTCTGTCATGAATCATTTATGGCAGACTTGACATCATTGTACTGGCATCATCGCAGACTGCATCCCCTTTCAGCTCCGGTGCCACTAAGTCTGTTCCCCGACATCCATGGACACTTTCTGGTTGAACTTTGGTGGCGACTGAGTCTATGGACTGGGGCTTGTATTCATCATCATGTCGGTGATACTGACTTTTGTGGCAAAAACGAGGCTGTAGCATTCCACTCCTCCATTTGCCGCTTCCGGCCGGCGTCTGCCCTCTGCATCATGCCCTGGAGGACACCTTCCACTGTCCCCCGCAAACCTCCGCTACATTCACCTTCGACATCGATGAGGACCCGCTCACCTCGCGTGGCCCTATCTCACTGCACCGCAAGTCACCGTCCCGTGGCGGTGTGCCTGTGCCGGCCGCAGTGCATCCGGGGCCACTAACTCTGTGCAGCTCAAGTCATGGCCCCTGTCTGATAGCATATTGGATGGCCTCTGGGTCGATGGACTGGGGGTCATCAAGGCCATGGGTCTGTGGCCCTGCGCTGTCCGCTGCCTCCGGCCTCAACTGCGGCCCACCTGGGCTCACACATCAAATCGATTCCTGGCCTGCCCGGACGTCGCATCACCGCAGGATGCACACGCCACCACCGCCAGGACCAACTCCAAACAACAGGTGCCAGAGTCGTAAGTGTCTTACTGCCAGACTATCAGAGTTGCTCACACCAGTCGTGGGTGCCATCATCAGCTTGTTCCCTGCTCAGCTCTTCAGGTGCCACTAACTCAGTGCACCACAAATCATAGACCACTCTGCTTGCATGTTGGGTGAACACTGTACTTTCCCCGGCTACCACCATGATGCTTCACAGTTGTTTCTGTTATGCTGGTGTTTTCTGTTTCCGTTTTAATTGTGATCACTGTTCAAGTTGTTGTCCGCACCAACAACTCCATGAGGGCTGGCTTACACTCACCCCACACACATCCAGCACATGCGTCACTGTACATGTGACCATGCCAATAAAGGTGTCGAGCACACGTGCCCGTAGCCAGTTCAACAAACTATCTGAGTGTGTCCGTGTGCTCATGATGTATGCATTTGTGCCCCGGGCACTACAACGTTACATTTTGCCGTGTACAGAGGACGCAGCCATGTCACCGCAGGCAACGGGTGGGACATTGCACATGTAGCTTTGTTGTCCCCCACTCAATACGTAAGAGGAGTGAACTGGGCCGGCGTACGCCAGTCCAGCGTGGGGGTGTGGATGATCATCCTGTGGCTCTGGGTGTGGTTCAGTATAGGAAATGTGCAAAGGCATGTGTCTCTGTCGCAGTGTGGGTCTCTGTTGGGGAGTGTAGGTGGGCCCTGATGGGACTTAGACACCCACGTATGTGATCTAGTTCGGCTTCCATGAGGTAGTACCCCACCCGCACATTATCGGCCACCCCCTTCTGGCAGTCTGACACCTGGCCTTGGAATGCGATGTGTGCTTGGGTGGGCTGCTGGAAGCCAGCCGGGGTGGTGGGTGCGTCCAGCTGTGTTGTCTGTGCAGGGGGGGTATCCTAGATGCAGCGGTGCTGCCCTGCTCCTGGAGGTCGATTGCCTAAGATGTCCATGGACTGTTGTGGGGCGTTGGTGTTGGAAGTGTGGTGGTCCTCTTCAGCATCACTGTAGAGTTGTCTGGTCTGCTCTGCTGGAGGTGTTGTTTGTCCCTCTGCAATGTGAAGGGGAGATGCTTGTTGACATTGTGTTGGCATGTATGTTGCCGCATTGTTCAAGTTTACATACAGACTTCATGACAATGTACTTTGTGACTGTTTGGGAGGGGCGGACTATTTGATGCGGGACAGTGGACATTTGGACTACATGACGTAGGTGAGGTTCGACACGTACATTTGCATTTCACAGTTTCCTGCTATGTCAGATGTGATTGGCCATTTTCTACGCACAGGCGGACCCAGTTGTGTCCTCTGTTCTGCAGTGTAGGTGTTGGACTGTGTACCACATTGTCGTCCATGTGGGTGTGCTGTCATTGCTATGTGTGTGTGCTGCATTGTGTGGGAGTCGCACCTGCAGCTGTGATTTTGCTACCCCTTATCCCTTGGAGGCAGTGTGCCTTTGGCTTTTGTGCTTTTGAGGTGCTGTGATGTTGGCGACTTGGGTCATTTGTGCTCTTGGACGTTTTTTGTACTCTTGTGCATTGTTTGTCTGCAGATGTGTTGTTGACGTCAGTGGTTGTTTGTGCAGGTGGATGTGTCAGAGTGTGACCTGCTCCTTTCCGGATGTGGTCCACACTCAGCCACCTCAGTCTCGTGGCGTGCACAGTGTCATGGTGATTGTACTCGAGCCATGCTGCTGGTCATGTGGTGTCACTTGCATTGTCAGTGTGGCTCTCACATGCGCATCTTTGCTGTGTTTCGCACGGGTGCATGTGTGTGTTGTGTAATTGGTGATGTGTGGGGTGGGACCCCTGTGGGCACATGGTGAACGGGGGCCTACTTGATGTTTGTATGTGTGCTGCAGTGTGCCACGGGGATCGGGGACATGACCCAGGGTCATTGTGGGTGTGCGGTGTGCTACACGTCGTTGTGCATGTGTGCCATTGTGCCCGTCCCCACAGTCCCTGTTCGTTACTCACCCAGTTGCTGTTGTGTCAGGTCATGTCGAGCAGTGTCCGGACTCCCGACTCCTTGCACCGTCTCCACACTGATGACTGTGGCCGCCATTTGCTCCAGCTCCTCCTGTGGCGCAGGACTCCCACCTCTATTCGCCGTTGCTGCCTTCCTGTTGGCAGCGGGTTTCTGCTTGGTTTGGCTTTTCACATCGTGCCAGCGCATCTTGGCCTCCTCGACACTCCGGCTGCATTCACGATGGAATGCCGTTTTTCCGTCTGTGTTGCCAATGACACGGTGGAGGTGACGGACAGTTGTTGTTGGTGCTCTGTCACCTCCGTGACGACGATCCGGTTGTCATGCGGAATGTACCCCCTCTTCCTCTTCTCCTTGGTCTTCCCTGGTGGTCTGTGGGGCTTGTGGAGTTTGCGTTGACCTGGGCACTCGTTCCGGGTACCTCCATGTTTCTACGCAGTTTATTTTGTTTATGGTGTGTTTTTCTTGTTCAGCTTTTATACTGCATTTTCCCGCATGACGCGTGAGAATTCCAGGCCTGTCGCTGGTTTTTGCTGATTTTTGTATCGCGGTTGGCCTCATTGCAACTTTATTCGCGTTTCGCATTTTTGCGGCGTCGCGTTGATTTGAACGGGGTCATTTGACCCGTTATCTTGTGACTATCGCATGGTATCGCGGTGTTGTGAATACCACGTTGACACGGAGTTGTTTTCCCGCGATGGACTGCGATGTGAGGGGTTGCGTTAAGCTACACTTGCGGTAGTTATCACACGTTCTTGGGAATATGCCCCTCTGTATTATTGTGTCAGGCTACTGCACTCTAAACAGCTGAAACGGTGGTAGCCAGCATTATATTAACACAAATTCCCTTTTATATTTAAATCTCATGTCATTTTTACTCTAATGTGTCATTTCTAATGCCTGCAATCTTTCAGAGGTGGTTCTCTTCTTCTCTCCAACTTGGGCCTGCAGTCTGTCAATACCATGGACCACAACAAGCTTGTTTTCTCACAACTAGCTAGTCATCTTTCGTACTAATTGTCATATCCCCACATACTTGTCTCATTTGTCTGGTTCATGCATAGCCTTTAGATAACAACATATATGTAAAATTCAGAGCTTGATATAATAGTAAAATGTAATTTACAACTTATGATGCAACAGAATTTCCAGAAGTATAGAAAGTTATTACAGTTTTATCATATACACATAACATAGCATTATACCAAGCTGCTGAGGGCTATACTGGTTGTTAAAGGTGCTGAGCTAAGTTATAGATCTGAGCCACAGGCAAAGACCTATAACGAGGGAGAGGGTCTTTAAGAGCCAGTATAGTCCATGGAAGAAGGGCTATAACGCTATTAGAACATTCCACTGATTACGGATTAAATATTCTACATTAAAAAGCGAAACAGAAAGACAAACATTGGAATATTGGATTAGAAGGCCCATAGCAGCCACAATTGGCCCTGAGCTACTTCATTGTCTTCTATGGAGCTCTCACCAGTTCAATGTTCTATGATAGCCTTATAGCCACTACTGAGGGCTATACCAGCTGCTAAGGGCCTATAACCAGGGTGAGGGCCTTTGACAACAGGTATAGCCTGAGATAGAAGAGCTATAAGCAGGGTTTTAAGTGGGATGAAAAAACTGGGGGGGGTCTCTCAAAGGGGCGTGGCTGATGTAATTAAGGATGTGGCTTAAAAACACCTAGGCTAAAAATCTGTGCTTAGCATAGAGTGCCGGCCTACTAGTATTTTGCTGCTCCTGCCATTGTATTCAGATATATAATACAACAAGTAATATTACACCTACAACAAGGCAGGACTGTTGGCTTTGTCAGTGATTGTTAGTTGCATAAGATAAATATACAACAACTATGGCTTTGTGTATATAATATTGAAAATGCTTCAGTTCTGAAATGATGAGACTGAAAGAACTGTAATGAGTCTCGTTGAAGTTACATTAAAAGCTGTGCAGAGTGGTACTGCTGCAGAGTTAAGTTTTTTTTTCACCCTGAGACTGAGGGCAATTATGGAGAGCCCGATAGGGACCCAGCCCACTTAAAGCCCTGGCTATAAGGCTATTAGAACATTCCACCCACTAAGGGTAGAGTGTTCTAAATTAAAAAGGGAGAAACAGAAAGACAAACATTGGAATGTTGGAGCAGAAGGTATAAGACATTATAAGCCGGGAGCCACTCCATTGTCTTCCATTAAGCTCTCAACATTCCAACATTCTAATAAGTAATCATTTTTCATGCATCTACCATTCATATCTTTGTGGTTTATTATAGCAAGGTTGCTGCTTGTCGCATGGCATAAACGATTAACAGTGATAAGACTGTGCAACTGTCTGAACCCATATGCTGATACGCTGTGCGGTCAAATGATAACAAATCATGTTTGAAATGAAAAAGGTCAAGCAAACACAAAACCTAAAAATATGATGCCCAGTTTTATTCACTGCAAAACAAAACGAGGTCCTCTTAACGTCAGGAAGCCGGTCAGACTTCCCAAAATATGCGCTGACGCAAGGGGCCTGTGAACGGGAAAGGGACATTTATTCTTTCCAGCACTCGATGCGCTCCGGGTATCTGCTGTTGATGTATTTGGGTTTTGGGCGCTTTCCAGCCCTACCCCGGCTGCCTTTCTCGGACACACACAAACCAGCGGGGCGCCCGTTACCAAGCGCGAGCCGGCCGCAGGACGGGCACTTTCACAAGAGGGGGGGGGCGAGTTCAAGTGCTATCCGAGGACGCGGGGCTACTGATTCAGGGAAAGGAAAACACGGGCGACGCCCCTACTGAGAGAGTCAATAAGGGCCATTAACTGGTTGAGGGATCGCTCGTGTGATGCACTTTCCATGCGTGGGGTCTCGCTGCGCCGCGTGTGACCCTGACTCATGCAATCCTCGTCACTGCCTCAGAGCCTGGGCTCACAGACAGGCATGTTGTGGCAATGTGAGGGGAACTTCGCCGCGTTATGTAAAATACGGCTGAGCTCTTCCCGGCAATTTATTAGGCAGCAGAGCAATAAAACTGTGTGCGGTTTTCTGCTTGAAACTAGGCGCCTTCTGCTTTTCTGAAAACAACACGGTAGTAGAGGGAAGGTTGTAGGACCTCGCAGACACCGTGACTTCTGTAGAGGGATGACTCATTGTTTTTGAGAAAAAGGAACAGTAGAGTAGCAGGTATGCCATGGACCCTGGTTGCACACAAGAAAACTCCAATTTCAGTGTTGTTGGGGTAGTAGAATACAGCAGTTTTCAAAGTTCAACCGGCCCCTCAGGACTCTGGTCCGCAGTGCCACTGCACCTGCTGCACCAATGCAAACCCCCGACACAGAACTTGCATGTAAGTTTGAAACGCCACCTAGTACCAGACCAGATTTCCGCGGAAATTGTCTAAAACAGACGCTGACACTAAGGGGAACAAACCATCATTTTACTTGACAACTAATTGATGCGTTCTGTCTCCCAATAGTTTTTCCCGCCAAAACGGGGCCAGGGTGTGTGATCTCTGTCAAGCAGGGTTGTCACGTTTCTTAGGAAAAAACATATCGGCCATTCCTTTACCTTTTGCTAATTTGGAAAGACCAAAAGCTGGCATATAAAAAAAGTGTACAATTCTCAGTATTCTTTTATGATATTATAATTATCCTTGTATTTAATGAATATTTAGGAATAATTAAAACAGTGCATTTCCTATTTGAGGTTTATGTTTTAGAAGGGAGAAAAATAATGGATATCACAGCATTTACCAATATTTTTTTCCAGTCTGTTGTCTAGTTGGCAGTTGGCAACCCATGCGCACCAATCTGGTCACTCACTCACAACACTAAAACTCGCACATGCGCCAGTCTGCAATCCATCTCTCTCCCCGCCTAGCCCTCAGCCACATTGTAGTTTGCTTACCATCCCCTAATGTGCTTCAGCGTCTTATAAGATGTCTGAAGCCCTATATAAAGGCAATTACAATGCAATAGCAAACCAATACTTATACCTCGGCTCAGTGGCGTAGCTAGGCACTCTGCCGCCCGTGGCGGTCCCTGCCTTTTGCCGCCGCGCTGAGGGGGGGGGGGGTGCTGGCGATGATTTTTGCGGCCGCCGCCGCCCCCGAAACTCGTGCCACCCGGGGCGCACCGCCCCCTCCGCCCCCCCCCTTGCTACGCCAGTGCCTCGGCTGTATGCTGAGGTGAAGTGATGGGTGCATAATTTCTGGACCCATTGATGGTTTGGTCTCTCTGGAGCCTCAACATGCCTGTCTTGTCCTAACTTCCCACCTACTCTCACTAGAGCACACATAAGCAAAACTCAGTGCCAGCCTGATGCGCTGCAGGCTTAACACTCACTGCGACACTACTCTGCAGATTTTCCATTCCTAAGTGCAGGAGGAGTGGATCATGGAATACACTGCAGTAATTGACTCTGATATGTGGTCCATCCAACAGAGACTCGCTAAGCAAGAACACCAAAGGACTCACGGTACTGCTGAATTGGGCAGTGCAGCATTCATCATTTATTCCCATCGTAGCCACCAGGCACCTGGAGCAGTGTGCACGGGTGGTAGGCCCAAATGAAGCTGGGATAAGTGCCTGCTGGAGATCCAGCTGCCCCTCAAGTAGACGGTGAGACTGCAACACTGCCAAGCCTGAAAATTAAGTGAACCGAGAGGTGGCTTTGGGGCACCTTGTGAAGAATTGAGGTCATCGCTTCAAATCACTGTGTGCCTAAGATAGCACCAGGCATCTGCCACACTGAAGATTTGTAATCTGTGGACAAGTGGCCATCGTGCTCAAGAAGACTAGTGAAGTACTGATCATAGTAGTAGAGTGAGCCGCTTCGTCAATCAAGTACCCAGTGGATCAACGCGGTGAGCTGCGATCTGCAGCCCACCGCCTGGAAGAGGGCCCCTTTCAGAAGCCTCCACTCTGAACGGCTGCATGGCTCCTGAGAAGACCGCCATGTGCCAACAGAGACTCCTGTTGCTGGTGAGATCCCGCTGCTGCAAGAGGGCTGAACACAGCCCGCATTGGTACTATGAACTTGGTGAGAAACTGAACAGGCCTAGGCACAAGACACTGAGTTCTCAGGTAAGAACAAAAGGGGGAGAGTATGAACTGCACCCACGATCGACCTCAAAAGGTGAGACTAAGGAGAGTAGATTGTTGGCCGAAGCCCCATAAGCGGAAAGACTAACACATGTGAACCGAGTAATTGTGCATTATTGATTGTGTAGCGGAATTCAATGTTTTCTGTGTAATAAAGTACTTGTCTTTTCTACAAAGAGAAGCAGTGGGCTGGACATTGATCTTATTGCACTGCTGAGTGGGCGGTATTACTTCTTGAGCCTGAGTAACTCCATCACTAACCTCCCTGAGGAGCCTGTAACTGCTCAACCTTGCTACTACTGAGTCAAGTGTGGAAAGGGTTTCATTTGGCCCAGTTTGCAGAGCGATAGTAGGGCAGTTATCAGGACAGCAGTGGTAAAAGGCCTCAACCCCCACAGTTGTGGCCTAGTAACCCCTGTTGCCCTGTGACCTCCTGGACGGGGTCTGACAGTATCAAAGGGGGCAACTGGTTAATGATGTCACAGTATATTTCAAAACCCCAGCAGACGTCAGCAGACAAAGCAACATACTAATTGTTGGTCAGTTTTCGTGATGTAGGACTGGGTAAAGATAATTGTGTTTTTACTCTTCACTGACCAGGCCCTTTAAACAGTATGAGTGCGAGAGAAACAGATCCCGTGTAGAATACCATACTTTTTGTTTTTTTGCAGTCTTATATAGCGCAAACTCGACCCAAAGGTATTGGAGCTCTTTACATGAGCACCAGTTACATTACTTGCCTGTGGTATCCAGGGCCCTGTCCTCACCAACCACAACTCCCACTCCTCTCTCATGCTCAGCAACTCCAGCCAGCAACAAGAGATGGCTACCACCACCACCTGCCTAACTCTACAGGTTTTGTGGTTGATGATGTCTAACAAGATGCCACAGTAATATTCAGAATAGCCATCTGAATATCTCTCATTGTCACCTCCATGAACAAAAGATGAATTATATATCCCCCAATATCACCTGTTGGTAAATGCAATAATGTAATTGCATAGCGTCTGTCTTCGCCGTGATTTTCAGCAACGATATGTTTGATGGGCTGATCTTATTTGAGGTCTGAAGGGTCCAGGGTTTTTTTTTTCTATAAAGGAGAAACCTACACCAAGTTCAGTATGCAAGACTTTTCACCTGATTTGAAGGAACAGATCAATATTTCAGTTATTTGATGCGCCAACTCAGAACATCCTTCCTGAAAAACTTTATTAGGGCAGGGGTCTCTCGAACAAATTCTAGGATTGATATTTTTAATGATGAAGAAGAGGATTTTTTTCCAGTATATCATCTTTGGGTGTGAACTGATGATTGTTAACCTGAGCTTGTTGAACAATGGCCTTGGCATTCAACCTTTCCCTCGACGTATCAGGATGAAAAGGCTGATTTTGGCGCACCTTCTCCGAACATGACATCTAACTTTAATGACGATTGCATCACAAATTAATCATCATTTTTTTAAACGTGCTAATAAATGAACCCCTCTACCTCACCTCTACCCTCACCTCTTACACGTTACACACCTGCTATCGATGCTTAGCCCCCTTCTTTGCACAGCTTCTAGCAACCTGACCTCCTGCTGCAGATACAGCATCTAATAATTGTCTTCTTGGTAACACCACAATATTCCCTGGTGGTTCCAGTGCTGGATTTTAAATTCTCCTATCAGGCTCTATCTCCTTGAAAACAGTGTACACTGTGTTGTGATTTGTTATTCTTTCCTCACTTTACAATTTTTACCCTTTTAATCAGTTTCATTTCATTTTATGTTTACACCATTCCATATCTACATTGCCTTGCAACTCTTCTTGTATTTCATGTGTTCTTCCTTGTAAAGCGCTCTAGTGTACTAGGGCATCATAGACTGCATCTTGTCTAATGAAAGGTACGCATCGTTACTAAACCGTGTCCCTTATGCAAAAAGTCATACCCAAATGTCAAGGAAAAAGAAGTATATTTTAAAGACAGTCAAAAATCAATATTTCTCTTGTTCTCGGAAGTTTGCTAAAGATAGAGAGATGAACTCCAATTGCTAGAGACATCACCAGGAATAAGCGTAATTGTGACGTCACTTCTGTTTCCCCGCCATTATAGTAAATTGACATCATTGGAAATTTTTCCTATTATAGAGCTTTTTTATTTATCTATAAATTGTTTTCTTTTGATCCGCTCATTGTTAGTTTCTGCAAGTTAGTGTAGATGAATATCAGGCATTTGATAGTGTCGTGAAAATAAAAACAGATTTGCAAAAGGTGGGCATGTATGAGATTTATTGTATTCTTAGATGTCTGAAGGACATTGGCTGAGATACAGGACACACCATATTAAAAAAGAATTCAGCACTGGATGGATGGCCACTATGTAGAGCTTTTTAATCAGGTACAACCCTAGGGACCAGCCACCCACCCTTCCCTCTTTTCAGAATGTGCCTCCATACACATTTAACAAGGTGACCTTAATGAGGTTACACCATCAAAGGGATAGCAAGAGACATCACATATAAAACATCCTATATTAAATACCTAACGTTTTCACCATATCTCTTTCATCTTCTTGTTTGAAAACTAACGTTTAAGGTAAGGGAACACACCCTGTGAATACACCCAACCTCGCTACCACCACCTGAGCACTGTGTTGTACCAAGTGATTGCCTATGATTCCGGGTCTTCACAAGTGACTGCTTGATTGGACTACATTTGAGTTCAGTTCCTTGGAATGGAGAAACCTGCATTAAATGTTTGGCTAACTAATTTATTTTACACTTGTCCTTTTCCTCATTCATGATCTGTCCATCAATTCTAGACACAGTAAAACTTCACAACCATGCAAAATCTCACAGTTCCTAGGAGATACCGATCACATTTAATTAGTGTGTTGGTTACATCTTGTATTTACTAAATCTGTAGAAATCAAAATACTTAACTAAAGATCTTTAAAGTGTTAAGCTTTTAATCTGAAGATTAGATGGTTGACACTAGAGTGAAGGTCATCGTGAGTGCATTCAGTAGATGCACAATTTGACCTGTGAAGCAACGTTCTCCTTTTGAGCTGCAACATGTTGGGGATGTGGCATTTTTTTTTCCATATAAGCAAAGGGAGCATCTAGGGACTCCGTTTTGTATTCTGATGATGAGGGATTTTGAGGGCCTATCTGTGAATTCACGTGTGAGTGAAGCAGAGGGTCCTGAAAGTGACATATTTGTTGACATGAAGCCAGTCAGTCATGTGATTTTAGAGTCAGCAAGAAAGAACGCCAGAATATCTTCTCAGCTACCATGCCTCTTGCAGCACTTTGAACCTTTTGGAAATAGATCCCTTCATTTACCACAAAAACACGTTTATTTCAGGAGGTTAATAACCCAAATCCAGTTTGTTCCATATAGAGAATCCGAATCTATATTTAATATGGCAAAATGAGCCAATGTCACCTTCTGTTTTGATGTAACAAAGGATGACCGTCCGAATGCATTTTCTATGAAGCCTTTACCTATCCCACCATCCCCTATATGACAAGTGGCGAGCCTGCAGCATAAGCCCAACACAAAAATCCTTCTGTGTCACTGAGATTGACAACTTTGGGAGTTATTGTTTTTACACTCAACTTTACATGTATCTGACACCTGTATTGTGAGGGCATTCACTTGTGAAAAACATTTCTCTTCAGACATCAACTAGTGAATCGCTTGTAAATCTGAACCTGTAAAGGATCACTGACAGAATATCGGAATCAGAAATATCATGTGGAAATAATATTGTGTCAAAAATATCGAGGACCAAAATATTGAGAACTTAAGTGCAAATAAGTAAGTAGGGATTTAATATTCTGAACTCCACATCGACGTAACTTGAAGATATATATATATATATGTCTTTTTTATGGATTGTATTTATACAGATAGTATATTTATATTTATTAAGCATACTGATGAAGATTCTGTCCAGATTGAAAAATGCAAATCTGCTGCTATGTTGTATCGTGACGGGAAAACAGGACGTTAGTCTGTTTTCCATATTGTTTATGCACTTGGCACTTTAAATATGAGGAGGGTTCGTAGACGCGTCATGTGATCAAGGCCTGTGATGGCCGAAACGCGTCATGGCGGCAAAGCTGAACTTTGAAAAATAAACAATTTGCACCAAGGAAGAGGAGTCCGTTCCTGTTTTGTTCCAAGCATTCAAGGAGCTTTAAAAACAAGGTTAAGCGTGATACTTACATATATATATATATATATATATATATATATATATATATATATATATATATATATATATATATATATATATATATATATATATATATATATATATATATATTTCTCCAAATTAGCAAGTAGACGATCACACCAAGGCTTGCTCTCACCACCAGGTTTTATTAATCTCAGTAACGCGTTTCGCCTGTCACAGCAGGCTTGCTCACACACTGAGGTGTGGGATAAGAATACGTATATACTGTATAGTACACAACAGAGAAAAAGGACTTCATTTGGATAGTCCCACAGAACTAGTATGCATAGTGGCCATATTGTAATGGTACTCTAAATATGAGTTACATCACTTTGTAAGTACTGCCCGAACCGTAAGGGGTGCGTGCATTGCCAGTCACATAAATCAATTTGTCTTGACATAATGTCACATGTATCCCTAGTACACACACCTGTTACAGTTTGCAATGTTATCTGCTATCGACATAGTGCCTGTTGGTATCTGTATGCACTTTCTCTCACTGATTGGCTTAGACATGCTAAGTACATACATCTATTACAGTTTGTATTGTTGTCTGCTATCGACATAGTGCCTGTTGGTATGCAATTTTTCTCACTGATTGACTTAGACGTGCCTAGTTTGTATTCTCATGTAAAAACTATTATCCCACAAAACTAAAGGCCAAACCCAAAAACTGTGAAGTCAACTAATTAAATATACATATACAATTTAGTGCTACCTATAACCCCTCCATAAATTTCACACATAAATATACAGAATAGAACACAACTGTTATGTTAAGAACAAAAGGGTTCCCTTATATGCAATGACCGATCTGTGGTAGGGAAAGAGAACCAACCTAGAATCATTCTTACCTTCAATGCAGAATCTAATAATATTGCCAAAATTCTAAACAAAAACTGGAATACGTTAACATGTGAACCTACTCTCACGAATGAACTATCTAGACGCCCACAAATAACATATAGGAAAGGAAAGAATCTTAAAGACATTCTCATGAAAGGAGATATATCCAAACAACAGGCCAACACACGTCTTAATCTGAAGGGGTTTTTTCCTTGCGGTCATTGCAGGGCATGCCGCAACAGCCATATGCGGAAAAAATTCCTTACACCTATACCTGAGAAAAACATAGAACAATTTCTGACATGTGGATCTAACTATGTCATCTATATCCTAGAATGTCCCTGCAAACTGAGATATGTGGGGAGTACCACTCTAGCTGCCAAAAAGAGAGTAATGGAACACATGAAGGCAATAACTAATAAAGACCCACATTACCCAGTAGCCAGGCACTTTTCCAAATACCACCTGTCGAATAGCTCGCTATTGACATTCTATGCAATAGAACAGGTAGAATACAACAGAAGGGGTGGCAATTGGGAGCTGCAGCTCAGGCAACGTGAGTCCTGGCATATCATTAACTTACAAACTAAATATCCTGGGGGCCTCAACCAGGACGAAGAACTGAGTGTACATCTCCGGTAACTCTGATCCCCTGTCATTAACTCTGGGACGAATATTGTTAACTTTGATGTGCTTAAAGAGGATTATGAGTGCATGTATCCGGACACATAATTTCTGCGGATCCATTGCTTTAATTCAGGATGGCTAGTATATATAGCAGGAGACACTTGTGTTAGGTAAAACAATGTAATGTGAGAAAATGTATATATGTAGTGTTTTAACCTTTACTATTAGACAACTGATAGTTTCTTTTCTTTTTTCTTTTTCTGTATTTCTTTTAAATTACAGGAGGAAAGGAAGGGGCCGACTCCGGGAGGGAATCGAGATTCTCCTCTACCCTTTTCTTCAGAAACGTCACAGATGCACAAAATGAAGTATAGAAACGTGGCTAAATACAGATAAGGGAACCCTTTTGTTCTTGAAGACAAAAGAGGTACGGTGTTAATGGGTGGCAAGTTGGCCACCTGGTTAGTACTCAGAGTGGTGGGGAGGTGGGGAATACCTCCTTTCAGAACTAGGACCCTCACACACCCAGCAAGCTAGGTGTCATGCTTCATCATATGGGTCTGCTCCTCGTCGAGCCGGCGCTGCAATGCTCGACGGGCACCCATAAAGGGGCTCTTTATCGGAGATCTTTTGTTCCTTGCCGTATAGGTGCCGTGGGTGTGAGGGGCCTGGTAAGATGTAGATGTGGTGTGTGGGTTAAAACAGGTAAGGGAATCCTCTATAATTATTTTTATTCTGGAGAGGTCACAACCTGATTAAAAAGTAAAAAGAAGAAGGAGGGCGATTATTTTGTTTTAATCTGACAAAAATTACGCTCTACCCCTTAGTGGTCAACATGTTTCTCGCCTATCAAATGTCTCTAATAGATCAGTTGGCGATTCCTCAGGACCTAGTGACTAAATGAAAACTATCTACAGTGTGTGGTGTGGTTCTACATACCACTTCTTCTCTCGGTAGGACGTTGCCCGGAGAAAAGCAGCCAACCTCTTAAGGATTCATGTGCTGCTTCATCAGACCGCAGCGGAGTATATGGACACTCAACGTAGTGTCGCAGCTCCCGCTCAGAGCAGTCCGGCTCACCTACCCGCTCCGCTGCATCAGGAAGGACCCTTTTGTTCTTAACATAACAGTTGTGTTCTATTCTGTATATTTATGTGTGAAATTTATGGAGGGGATATAGGTAGCACTAAATTGTATATGTATATTTAATTAGTTGACTTCACAGTTTTTGGGTTTGGCCTTTAGTTTTGTGGGATAATAGTTTTTTACATGAGAATACTAACTAGGCACGTCTAAGTCAATCAGTGAGAAAAATTGCATACCAACAGGCACTATGTCGATAGCAGACAACAATACAAACTGTAATAGATGTATGTACTTAGCATGTCGAAGCCAATCAGTGAGAGAAAGTGCATACAGATACCAACAGGCACTATGTCGATAGCAGATAACATTGCAAACTGTAACAGGTGTGTGTACTAGGGATACATATGACATTATGTCAAGACAAATTTATTTATGTGACTGGCAATGCACGCACCCCTTACGGTTCGGGCAGTGCTTACAAAGTGATGTAACTCATATTTAGAGTACCATTCCAATATGGCCGCTATGCATACTAGTTCTGTGGGACTATCCAAATGAAGTCCCTTTTCTCTGTTGTGTACTATACAGTATATACGTATTCTTATCCCACACCTCAGTGTGTGAGCAAGCCTGCTGTGACAGGCGAAACGCGTTACTGAGATTAATAAAACCTGGTGGTGAGAGCAAGCCTTGGTGTGATTGTCTACTTGCTAATTTGGAGAATTGTGTAGTCGGCGCTCTCCGCCGACATTTGACGATCAGCCTGCCATGGGCGGGGGGAGACAGAAGGAGCAACTTGGATTGGGATATATATATATATATATATATATATATATATATCTATCGTCAAGGTACATATATGCAGGTGTGGCCGGCACAGGTAAGAGCGGTGGGGCGGGGCGGGGGTGTAAGTCAACAAATGACGGGATAGGAAAAATTCAATAAAAAATTAATAAACCCACTTATCTGGCGCGCACCGAGTCGGCGGTGCGGCGAGCGGAAGGTAAGTGGTTTTATTTATTTATTTATTAAACTTTGCCTATCCCGTCATCTGTGTACTCCCCCCACCCCGCCCCACCGCTCTAACCTGTGCTGGCCGCGCCTGCATATATGTGGAGTTATATGTAGTAAAACTATGCTTACAAAGAGGAACTTATCTTCACGATATTTGTGTCCTCTATATTCTTGACACAACATTTTGTCCCATGGTATTTCTATTTCTGATATTCTGTCTAAATACTTCTGTAAAATCTTTCAACATTACTAGCTACAAACTCTAGTCCCAGTGCTTGCTTACTTGTGGCTGGTGTTATCAAAGATATCTTATGTGTCATGAGACATACTTTTGGATTTACCTGTGTTGCTTACAATGCCTTGTAACTCTTTTCTATTGTGTTCCGCACTCTTTGATGCATCAATGCAGTTTTTAGTTCTTTGCTCTTGGATAAAAACTATACAGTCTTTACTGTGTTTTTACTTAGTAGATATATATGCAATTCATACTGTGCTGGCTCACTGCATTATGGTGACCATAGTAGTACGGGTTGGATTCACATTTATCAGTTCATTATACTTCAAATGCCTAGAATGAAATAAGTGATAAAATAGCAGCGGTGACAGACATTAGTGCGATCACGTATAAGGATTGGTGGGCTCAAAGAGTAGTTGTGTAAATGTGGTCTTCTGGGGGTCCTGCGTTTAAATCACAGCAAGGCAGACTCAGCTAGCCAACCAGATGAGAGCGGAAAGTTGAGGGTTATAAACTGGGTAATGGTAACATCTGTTATTTACAGCGCTTAGAAACGGCAGAAGCGCAATAGGAAGCACTATATAAAAGGCCAGTTATTACTAAATACTGTTTACCATATGATTTAATCATTTTAAGCCAGACCACGAGCTGCATGGGGTAACCATGGATCTTTGACCATAAATGTTTCATACTGGAGCAGGGTTCAAGCTTTGTGCTCTGATGTTAAAATGGCAATTAACGCCTTTTCCTCCAAAGAAGATTTGATTTCATTCTTCTGTTTTTAAAACTGCGTCATTTTGTTAATCAAATCCGTGACACAGAGGACAGCATAGTCATGAACAATGTGAACAATCTGTAAAAGCTTTACATCACGCCTTAGTTGTTCCATCAAGGCTTCCATATAATCTAATCCATATAAAATAGAGGTAGGAGCGTGACAATTATTATTGTGTATTTTTTTACAGTGAACCTGGAGGACTGCATTTTCCCCCTTGTGATTTGGCTAAATATGTCAAGGGGAGGGAGGGAACTACATGTGCCATAGATAACTCGAGTGTTGTGTCATTTAATTATTGCCCTGTCGATGCAAGGTAATTAAACCTAAGAGGCGCACATCCGTTCCACAGCTATTCTTAGAAAATAAGCCGAGTTTAAAGACTGCAGAATAGCAATTGTAACTAGAAGCAGGGAAAAATAAATCAGGAGAAAAACACTTCTATGATATATTCAGGATCCCTTACTTAAAAGCTAGCTAGTTCCACAGTAGTTGTGTCTTTCTCCAGGTTTAGGTTCTTGCTTATAACTCCCCCTATACAAATGCACTAGCTTTACAACCAATGACAGTCAAGTCCCAGTAGCATAACACAAAACGATGGGGTGTCCTGGAGAATGCGAAGAGGGTCCCTTTAGCCTCCGATATCTCACAGATAGTCATTGTCCAGGGTTAAATGGGACAACCCCTGAAGAGTTGAGGGGCCCTTGAAAGCCTCCCCCTTCCCTGCACGGCAGGGGCTGTGGACGCCTCTGTTAAGCCCCTGTAATGTCCACGTTAATGGACATCTTTAAAACATCTCCAAAGCCCAGCAGCTACTAGTATAAAATGCTGTAGGAATGGGGCTTCCCACACGCCAGAACTGTAGAAGCAACCCCCTGGCCTTTGGTTTGTAAACTGTAAAGTCTTTGACTGTCTGGTTGTGGCGCCAAACTGTCATGAAACCTCTCATGCTAAAATCTCTTATATCCGCTGGTTCTCAATTTATAATCAGGCTTAGATGAAACAGCATTAACCACAGTGGGTTTTTGCCACATTTACACATCTGGGCATAATACAGAAACACTGTGTGTGTGAAACACATGAAAGTTGACAGAGGACAGTCTGTTGAATCTTTGATTCCCATGCTTCTGCCAAACAGATTCAGGGAAACGTGATATGGTAATGCCAATCCTGAAAGTGACACAGTGGCTCCTGTGCTGGAAATAAGCTCTGACCCATCAAGCTAGATTCAAGTGACAACAACATGGAAGCATGTTCTTAGCACCTCAGGGACATCTCTGGAACATCCTTAATTCCACCCAGAGAATTTAACCAAACCACTTGTAGTACTTAATTGAATTGAAGCAGTTCAGCCTAGGCTTTGACTCAGGGGTGATATCAATACTGATAGCGACAGAGTAATGTGAGAGACAGGGTGACACCTTGGGGCTGATTCACAAAACTAATCTGAGATAAAATCCTAAACTTACTACTTTACTACTACTAAACTGAGACAAAATCCTAACTTTGCGACTTTCGGTATTCACAAAAGGCATTTAGTAGTAGTAAAGTTAGGAGTCCTAACTTTACTACTGCTAAATGGCTTCTGTGAATACCAAAAGTAGTAAGTTTAGGATTTTATCTCAGTTTAGTAGTAGTAAAGTTAGGAGTCCTAACTTTACTACTACTAAACTGAGACAAAATCCTAACTTTACGACTTTCGGTATTCACAAAAGGCATTTAGTAGTAGTAAAGTTAGGAGTCCTAACTTTACTACTGCTAAATGGCTTCTGTGAATACCAAAAGTAGTAAGTTTAGGATTTTATCTCAGTTTAGTAGTAGTAAAGTTAGGAGTCCTAACTTTACTACTACTAAACTGAGACAAAATCCTAACTTTACGACTTTCGGTATTCACAAAGGCATTTAGTAGTAGTAAAGTTAGGAGTCCTAACTTTACTACTACTAAATGGCTTCTGTGATTACCAAAAGTAGTAAGTTTAGGATTTTATCTCAGTTTAGTAGTAGTAAAGTTAGGACTTCTAACTTTACTACTACTAAAT
This sequence comes from Calotriton arnoldi, assembly GCA_963921515.1. NCBI lineage: Eukaryota > Metazoa > Chordata > Amphibia > Caudata > Salamandridae > Calotriton > Calotriton arnoldi. The sequence goes on from CAWUFW010013371.1 coordinate 339,115, forward strand.
GCCTTCTGTGAATACCAAAAGTAGTACATTTAGGATTTTATCTCAGAATAGTTCTGTGAATCGGCCCCCTTGTGTCTGAGAGGACTGTTCACAAATGCTCCCCCAAACACCTCTGCTGGACGGCAAGCATTGTGAAGTGGCAATGATATGCAGAAATCCTATCTTAATAAGTATATCAATACGTAAATATGTATGTGTATATATATATATATATATGTATATATATATATCTCCAAAAAGTTCCTTCGTCGAGGGCCCCCAACCCTGCAGGGCAGCCGTGGCTGACGGGGAAGGAGATCCCGGTAATTAAAACATAGAACAGAGATGCCACAGCCCAGCCAGACTCCAAACAGCATTTATTATTCTGTTGGCAGCACAGAGATGAACTCCTGACGCGTTTCGGTGCAATACCTTAATCATAGGATTTACGGCTCCACGAGCACCAGGTGTTTTATATTGGTAGTCACGTGTACTATAGTAAAAGACTCAGTTTCCCATAATACCTTGCTCTTGGCAATACAATGTCTGTTGTTCCAAGTGGTGTTTCGAAATTGCAATGCAGTTAATTAATCATGACAGTCACGTAACCCAAATGTCTAGAGTGCCGGTGAAGTCGACGTTCACATAACTGCTGCCGTGAGTGCAAATAAAATCACTGCCGGTCGTCTGAAGCTTACCAAGAGGAGGCCGTTGCCTCTCTTGTCACCCTTTCCCTCCTCGAGCCTGGTAAGTATTCGGAAAATCCATTTCGCCATCAGGAGGAAGGCGGGCCATGCCCTCCAATTCTAACCTCCAAAAAGTTCCTTCGTGGAGGGTCCCCAACCCTGCAGGGCAACCGTGGCTGACGGGGAAGGAGATCCCGGTAATTAAAACATAGAACTGAGATGCCACAGCCCAGCCAGACTCCAAACAGCATTTATTATTCTGGGGCCATAATCCAGCAAAGTGCAGAGGTGCATACAAACAAAGCTGACCTACGCGTTTCGGCTTGAGCCTTCTACTGGGTCATAGAGTGAAGTATAGATTGTCCATTTAAAGGGAAATCACTACCCTTTCCCCCACCACCAATTAAAAACTTCCATATGTTTTAAAGGGGACACAACCATAGAACGTCTCATGTATTTCATTTTGATTACAGAAAGACAATAAATTCAAAATGAGTTGGCAGCATTGCAAATAAACATATGGTATTTATTTCGACCTTGTAAAGTACACAAAGTATCAGGGACATAAAGATAAAGATATCAAGTTAAGTCTTCCAAAGATTCATCTGGCATATGGAATGTGCAAAATGATGCAAAATCATGCAAAATTGTAAAGATCATTCCTAGAGGGCCAACCCAATAAGATATGACAGGCATGAGAAAATTAGACAAATAGCCCCACAATTCGAGGGAAGTCAGTATGGGATATGGGAACTCATCCCCACCTCTAATCAGAAAAACATGCTAATAATCTATGACTATGTTCCAAATAGATACCCTAGTAGTATGAAACTGTGTCAAATAGTTCAATAGGCCAGAATTCAAACCTAGATATAGACATGGGCTTATATATATATATGAGGAGTACTCTGGTGAAAACCGATCGTGTAGTGCTCCAGGAGAGGAGTGATTTTCAGAGTTTCCAATTTTAACTAAAAGGAGGCCATATTGTAGGCAGTAGGAGAAACAATCAAGGACACTGATGCTTATGCAATACTTCAGGGTATTGAGAAGGATCCACTGTTCAACAATCACAGTGGTTATAAGAGGTCTGTAGGCCATGGAAATTTGTTTTCTCAGTGTCTATTTATTCTTAGAATTTTTTTTACAATGGCACACGTTGTTAGTATTTGAGGAATTATGGGTTCTTCCTCCTTTTCAGCTTCTGTGCTCGTTTTCTCTTTGGCATGTGCATATTCTATGAGCTGATTGTGCTCTCTCCAAGGTTTCAGGATTAGATTTTTTCCTTTACATGGATAAAGTTTTTGCTTATGGACTTGTACTATGAGTGAATTTACATTTCGTTGTCCTGTGCCTATTCATGCTAGTCATGTTTTTGGCAAGTTTTAATATGTTTTAGAAGTCTGGTTGAAATTACATTTGATATATTACCTCTTGAGTGTGCACTGTAAGGTGATTAGTTTGTGTTAATTGGGGTGACTTATTTATTTACTTGTTTGTTTTCTACACAGCTGGTAGCAACCTCAAGCTGCTTCACTGGAGCTGATTCAAAGAGGGTACACTTTGTTTTTTGGGTTTTGAAATGACACGGGGTATACAGGAATTCATTAGGTTTTATAAGGGCCATGGCTGTTGTGTAGGAGGCAGTGTACGTGTACTTGTTGCTTTGCAGTCAAAGCTGGGTATTTTTTCACTCTTTTCTGCATCTGTCGGTTTGCTTCCAGAAAAGTTATCACTTTATTTCCCTATTTCTTTTCCTCATTTGTAACCTTTAGCATGTTCAGCCTACATTCTAATGATTCCAGATTATTGCCATATGCTCGAACCATCTGTTTACAATTTGGTATAGATTTATTGCGAAATCTATATGCATTGAATTACATATATTCTGCTATCCAGGGCATTCCGCATTTGCAAATCTTTAGTTTGCACACTTGCAGGAGTGTATAGGAAGTAGTGAGCCATATTAATATGTCTAATATGGGAAGTACAAGATCTGTTTTCAATGTATTAGTACTATTACAAAAGTAAGGACCTGTAGCAAATTTGCCTTTTCTGTGTTATCAACCCACAATTTTCTATACCCTATTATTACTGGCAGTAGGACTCTATTCACTGCTATTCACTGCCACATTGCATGTGCTCTGATCCTAAAATGGTATTGATAAAATTGATTTAATCCAATCGGTTTATTTAACTTTCCCGAAAGGCTATAATGGATAGTCCATAAAATGCATCAATGGCATGAGAGTTAAATGCCATATATATTCTGCAGAGTGGATTTACACTACTCCCTTATATGACAAAAATCTATGGCAGCTAGGAGTACCCCTGTACTTTGGCTGGACTGCAGTTTAAAAGCATTGCAATAAGACATGTGAAGAAAAAATGCCTTTGCATTGTAAGAAAACGATTTTTATATATTAATACGTTACCCCTAAAATCTGCCTTGTAACCCCACAAGGCAGTGTGTCTACTTTATAAAGCAAAAGTGGCAATCTACTTATTTAAAAAGTGTGCCTTCAAGTTACTAAAGGGCCTAAAAACTGTTTCCTGTTATATTTTCACTAAGATTTGGGTAAAATATTTCATTCTGTATCTCTGCCTGGAAAAATGCCAGCAAAGTTATTCAAAGTTATTTTCTACTTAATTTTCCAAATCTCATTAATTGGTGAACTCAGATTTTTGCTAATTTCAGTAGAAAAACAACTTTAGGAAACATTAAGAAAATGTACTTTAAACTGCCTGATCCAGAACTTGCTTAAAATCAATTCTGCTATTCATCACACCGCAAGAGCCTGAATATGCATCCTTTGCTGGGATTGTTAACAACTCTGGTTCAGAGAGAACGATAGCCTTCCTCTGAGCCCAGGAAGAGCAAGTGAGCGCTAACTGCTGACCACTTAGCAGGAATATGTGGACTGGGGGTGGACAGTAGCAGCAGAAAAAAGAGCAGTTTTTGCACTACATCTTTTAACTTGGAAATGCTGGGGAGGTCTTCTATTCATTCACATGACACTCCTGGACAGACAGGCGTCCGTCACAGTAGGGGATCAAAACTGTATGGATTCTGTCAGGTGGGAAAAGAGCTCGTCTTGATAGGGGAGTGGCTAAGGGGCTCATGACAGGACTATCTGGTACCAGAAGAGTTCTGCCATCTTTAAACCTATGCTCCTGGGTAAGTTAACAATAAGACAAAGAAGAAGTGCTGCAAAAGGAGGTGGCGGACTGAGGGAAAATAGAAAGCATTGAGTAGCAGAATTTCACAGATCATTGGTTAGTGTACAGGATAAATATGGTATCTCAACCACCATCCCCCGATCTTTCCTGGACCTGTGAATATTCCACCTTAAGAAAAAGGCCCTGCTGGAAGAAAGAAGACTCCTAACTCCTGCTGGAAGAAGAGGACTCTATCATGGGCTCCTGACTCCTGCTGGCACCCAATCATTGGAACTGCTTTCCAAGGATTAAGTGGTTGGCCTTCTGTTTGCCTGCTTCAGGGACACAAAAAGCACTCCAAAAGGGCCAAGCTGACGACAGAGAAAAGGGACCTGGAAGATACCTGGCTGAAGAGAGACCAGAAGCCTGCCCTGAGGAGCTAACGGTGGCAGGACTGGTCAGAAGGAACTTTTCTGGCAGTTGGAGAAAAGTGCGACTTAGACATTTTTTCCATCTCCAAAGTTTAGGTGCTGATCTTTTGGTGTGAAAACCAATGTCTATAGTAGGAGTTTGACGATGACATATTTAACTTCAAGGGACCCTCACTGGCCGCAGCCTTGGATATTGCCCCTGATTGGAGAATCTGACTTCCATTTCTGAGACTAAGTTTAGAAGTAAAAACTTTGAACGGGTCAACTTGTTTGGAGTATCCAACATCTGCTCCATCATGGTCGGTCTGAAATCGCATTGAGGTCATCCATGAGCTATTATATCTCAGGATTATACGTTTAAGCCTCCTTAATTCAATTGTCTATTGAATTATAAAAATCTATTTATTAAAGCTTTCTGTCAGTAAGTGCATATATAGATATTATATAGTTTACATATAAAAAGTGGAAATGTCATATAAGTGTATATCTAACACAACATGCTTTATAAATGTATGAACTTAGTTGGAACTTAGTTGGAAAAATTAAAGCATTATTATGAGTACAATGGTAGATATCTATCTATCTATCTATCTATCTGTCTGTCTGTCTGTCTGTCTGTCTGTCTGTCTGTCTGTCTGTCTGCCTGTCTATCTATCTATCTACTTTACTTATAAAAATGTTATTTATCTTTATTGCTATTTCTTAATAGAACATTTTGTGTAAGTATAGTTATATTAATTCATTTAAATATAATTAATAAACTGAAAAGAAAATGTGAAAGAGATTGTTAAGGCTAAAAGAGAAAACTGTAACTCTAATATTGAGCCTGTTTAAACCAACTCACACTGATTATTCAACTCTAAACTCCACTGACCATACAAATGGAAGATGCGGTCTGCCTTGGGACTGAATAGGTCGTATTGACGGAGGGTTGCTGAGCACAGGTTTCTACAGGCCCCTCCACCCAGACAGACCATGAGGCGCACTTTTGCCAAAACATAATTACTACGTGTTCAGAAGCAACCGTATGTATATATGTTTCCCAATGCTCACACAATAGGTGTGCATTAATAATTTTTCACTTCACTTTATTATAGGTCCGGCACGGAGTGGTACACAAAGGGCTGGTCCCTTTGTTGTCCTGAAGAAAAGGTTTAGGGGATACCTTGAAACATGTTAACATAATACAAGGGATTATAATTACATAACAGTTACATTTCCCTTTTATTAACCCCCTTTTTATCCCTACCAACTAGGAGCAGGAATAAAACAATAGCTCACTAGTTAGGTAATTTTTAAAAACATCACTTACACCACTCCCCCTACACTGCACGACACATAGCCTCACAAGGTAAGTGCTCCTACGTAAATCCGCAAGTCGCAGCACGCCCCAATCAGTAGATGTTTGGGATGGCCCCAATGATGAAGCATGTCACCTAGGGGCAACCCTGGGTGAGTGAGGGGACACAAGAAAATAAATTTTTCTTTTCTACCAGTAGAGGTGGCCTTCACTCCCAATTGGTGAACCCGCCCTTGTTTCTTGGCTAGGTTCTTTTGATCCGTCACCTACGGATTCTTTTTGATGTATTCTGATCACACAGGAGGGTGAACCTAGCCCAATCCTCCTCCTCCCCCTTTTTCTGATTCATACAAATGGAGCAACATCAAGACAAAGTTCATGTGACAGGCTAAAATCCTTCTTCAATGAGAAAATTGATAAACTCGGCCAGTGAATTGATTGAGAGTTGTATACAGGCCCGAGAGGTAAACTCTGCTCTGCTTGCGGAGTTTGTGGAATTCGGGCACTCCGCACTCCAAGGCAGAGCGCAAAGTTCCTGAATTCCACCTTCCCAGGCGCGAAATGGAGTCTTTTTTTCCGTCCGCGCGCTCAAAATTTGTTTTGGCGCTTCCAGCCACGACGGTGCCAATGTGGTGCCAATCGCAGACGTATCACTCGAGCAGTTTTTATACTTGAAAAGCAGCGGAGAGGCTTTTCTAGTGGATTTTCTTCTCCAACGGGCTGTTGGAGTTTCTTTTTTTTTCCAACAGGAAGGAAGTGCTCCAGAGATTTCAACTTCCTATTTGTAGTATCCTGTTCATGTTGATGTCCTGCCATTATCTCTCCACCTGCTCAGCCAGTGTGAATGTGCTGTGTGTTGCATGGAATGTTGGAGTGATGATGCGTATTGGAATGTTGGGTGCCTGTGAGGAGGAGTGTGATAGTTGGAGAATGGGCTGAGCAGCAGGCAGGCTGCTCCTGGTGGGGCTGCTACTCTACAACTCTTCTAACTTACTTCAGTAAATCTACTTAAACTACATCTTGCCTGTATGGACTTCATTGCTACAGATTTTGGCGACGAGGATGGGAATTACTACACTGTTCCTGTCCAGCAGGTTCACCCCAGTGCTTTGTCCATCTCCTGGTCCATTTTCATTGGGATTTGGACCTGGAAGGATCACTCTCCTTGTCTGCTGCATAAATACAGTTGGATTTAAGGACTTTGTAATTGAGATTTCACAAGTAAGTGAACTGGTGTATAAGGGTGTTGTTTGTTTTATTGGGGGCATGCACCAGGATTTATTTGTACTTTTATTAAATTTTGAAAATGTATTGCGGTGGATGGCCAGTAGTTTCAGTAGGAGCCTAGTTATGTTTATGCATTTAATTGTTTTTCTTTTGTAAAGGAAAAAGGTTGCACAGTTCAGTACATTTTCTCTATTTTTTATAAACGTATTTGGAATATTCATTTAATTTAGCACATGACCTAGTCTGTCAATGGGCCTTCCAGCCAGTAGGCACAGTACTAGTCATGGGTGCATGTTACAACTGTTTCTGTGGTGTCTGTTGAATTGAAACATTGTTTAGGCCATGGATGGCATAGGATTGAATTACAAAATTAGTTTTTTTGGGGGTATTTCACATTTTTGTTTTTGCAAACAGTATATAGGTGGGGTAATATCTTTGATGCCTATGAAGGATGTGTGTTGTTGTAAAATGTTTTAGCCCAGTTAGAATTCCTTTTTGGCATTGCTGAATTAATGCTGTTTCCTCCTGTGTTACCAATTACCATACCTCCTTTCCTTGTCTGGCCAGTGTGTTTGCCATAGGCCACCATTTGCTTTGTTTCCCATGCCATTCGGCCAGGGGCCATTTTTTGTATAGTAGGTGTCCATTGGCCTGCATGTGTCCTAGGCCAAATGACCTATATATATAGGCATGCATTGTGAAAAGGCACAGACCACAGAAGGATTGTCCACTAATACCATGACGGACCACCTAATCATGTTGACATTAGATGTCCTCCACTGCACGCCGCTAGGGCCGAACCACACAGGATTTTCCCGGTATCTTTTAAATCTTAGAAACAGGCCAAGGCACTTCACAAAGGATAGAAAGGAGCTACGCATTAGGGACACCTCAAGGTACAAGGTGTCTCTTTCTCCCGATCCCCCCCCCACCCTTTCTCTCTTGATTTACTAGCCTTTCACCACGGCTAGACCCATATGGGCTCACTCTACAAACTAAGCGCCGCGAGGATGTTGCCTCAATTCCTTAACACTGGTTTATCCTTGTTTTTATCACTCTCTTTCAGGTCTCAGATCAGTAGGCTAATTGGACCTGGTGCTCAACTGCAAGGCTGGTTACTACTGCATCACGCCAATGCAAGAACCAGCATTGTGCTAGTGCTAGAGTTAAGATTAATTTCTCTAATCAAACATGGTCCTGATGAATTGCCACTAGACCCGTTAGGGGCTACCTTAGGCAAGAAACATGTCAACCTCGCGCACCACACAGGCCCTGTAGGACTATTGTATCCAGTTAGGGCCACCTGTTTTTAGTTAGGCTAGTGGTCCCTTGGAATAAAAGTAACGTAAAGGGCTGCCCTAGGCCTTTTTTAAACAACACTGCACACTCATTGCACTACCCAGTCCACACACCCACATGCACCCAACTGCTTCATCAACAAAAGATCTCTGCTAAAGAGCCCCTTCACGGGTGCCCGTCGGGCATTGCAGCGCCGGCCTGACGAGGAGCAGGCCCAATGATGAAGCATGACATCCTCTGAGGTGTGTGAGGGCACTTCTTAACAGACCTGAACACTCTCCCCTACACTTAGGAACTGCACACCAGTTTATTTTTCAATGTACTACTTAGGAGTACGTGTGCAGGACCTGGTTAAAAAAGCTCCTGGTTCCTCTTGTTTAAGAGACTTAATTGCACGGTGGTTCAGCAGTAGAACCTACCCTTACTGACTACGTTTTAGGCAGAAATTCCACCAAAACTACGAGAGCAACACTTTGTGCTCTGGTACTCCTACACTTAACTTAGCCCATAGTATTACCATGGAGAACAACCAAGGTCTCTCATTTAGCGATAATTTTGTATCAGAAATCCTCAGAACACCCTCACTTTTAGACCCAGATGGGGTGGCAGCATCCAGCAGCCAAGGTAGTGACTGGAATACCATCACTACAATGAAGAGACAACTTATGAAGATCATTATGCATGGGGTAATAATGACCGAATAGTTGCGAGCGAACATAGCTCCTAACAGTCTTATTGTCGCCAACATGCCAAGAATCCTTTTAGAAGATAAACAATTCAAGGAGGAATGGTGCCTAGTTGCTTGGAAATGCACTAGGGACTGGCTGGTATTGATCATAAAAACAGCCAAGCGCCTAGCCGATGACCTGATTATCAAAATCATGGTGGCGGAAGGAGCTCTGAAAGACAGTGTCACCATCACGGCGTTTAAAACAAAATTTGCAAAAATCAACAGTGAGACAGTGGAGAACAAAGATTACCTGATGAAACAGAAGGTCACAAAACGTCAAAAGAATATCTCCAAGTTCAGTAAGGAAAAAATATATCCTTACCTCAAAGAGGATTATTGCCAAACACAGGAGGACAACTCATCAGAGGACAGTCACTCCTCACGAAGAACGAACTCCTCGAACAGCAGCAACTCGAGCACAGACAGTTGGGGTGGACAACAGCAACACCAAAGAGGACCAACCAACCCGATGTTTGGATACGGAATGCCCCCTTACCAGGGACCTCCATTGTGGCAATACCCAGGTTTTCAACAAGGCCCACAGCCACCGTTTGCCCCCTTCCACCAACCACCTTTTTAGGCAGAGGCTGGGGCAGAGGGAGAGGCAAAAGAAGAGGAGGTTACAATCAATGGAAGCAGGTGCAGTGGCAGGACCAACCCCAACAACAGCACATGGAGCTCAGGAGCCACACAGGGAAGAGAAGTTAGTCGTCAATCTTTCCACGAGACTGCTCAGTGACGTAGAAAAGAAAGTCCTGCACAGAGGTTCGGGTTTTGTCCCCACACCCAGAATTGGCAACTTCAGAACCAATTGTGAATTACACAATTTTTTCAGGAAAGTACGTCTGAAAGCCTTCTTTGCTAACCAACCTGAGTCACCACCAGTGGACTCAGGCCTACGAAAGCCCTCGATGTTCACCCCCAACGCAAGCATGGTACCACCAGAGATTCTCACCTTTGAGAAGGCAGTCCTAAAAGAAATTGCAGACAACCGCACAAACGGAACATTCCATAATACTTCCAGGCAGGAAAATGAGGCCATCCACAACCTGGCAAGCGATACCTCGATTACCATCAAAGAGGCTGATAAAGGGGGAGCAATTGTCATTATGTCTACAACCGACTACAGAACGGAATGCCTCCGTCAACTAGATGACAGAAGGTACTACATTCCCCTTCTGGAAGATCCTACCACAAGTCTGATCACAAAAATAAAATCAATTGTGACAGCTGCATTAAACCAGGGATGGATAACCAAGAATGAGGCTGAATTCCTCATTAATGACAACCCAAGACTGCCCTATTTTTATACCCTTCCCAAGATACACAAGGGCACACAACCACCACCAGGAAGGCCCATAGTATCAGGCATAGGGTCAGTCTAAGAACCACTCTCAAAGTTCTGTGACCATTTCTTTAGACCACTGGTCAAGGAAACCCCTACATTCCTCCAAGACACAAGGGATGTCTTGAACCTGATTGAAGCTCATAACTCGGAGGGAACTTAGCTGGACGTCATAGTCACCTTAGATGTAGAGGCCCTCTAGACTAACATCCCTCAACTAACGACACTTGAGGTTGTAGAGGAGACCCTTAGGTCAACCAACTGGACAGCCTCAACACCCATAAGTTTCATTATGGAATGTGGCAACATAGCCCTAATAGAAAACTTTTTTCAGTTTGAGGACCGCCTCTATCATCAGACCCAGGGGACATCAATGAGCAGTACATTCGCCCCCAGTCTGGCATGCCTTTACATATCAGACTTTGAGGCCAAACATGTTCTCACTGACACCAACCCTTACAAGGATAACATCACCTTGTGGCGTTGCTACATCGACGACGTCCTGGTATTTTGGAAAGGCGGTCAAGATATCATTCCCGCCTTCGTTACCCGGGTCAATGGCCTTAACCCTTACCTACTGTTCACGGCCAACATCTCTGACCGTGAACTACCTTTCCTAGACCTTATGATAAGCCGCAAATCGAACAGATTGGAGACTAAGACTTTTAAGAAACCTACAGATAGTCATAGTCCCCTTCTATTCAGTAGTTTTCACCCAAAAGCCCTATGGGAAAACCTCCCTTACGGCCAATTCTTGCGAATTAGATGCAATTGCAGCAACCTGGAGGACTTCAAGACACAATCATCGAGCTACTAACCATTTAGCCAGACGGGAATACCCGGTACGAAAAATAAAAACGGCCCAGAAGAGAGCCCGTAACACCAATAGAGAAGCACTCCTCGAAATACAACCAAAGGCTGAAGCTGAGCACATGACTTGCGTCACCACATTCACACCTGAATCAAACATGATCAGACAGGTCATAAGGAAACACTGGAAGATCCTCCAGATTGGTGACCTTGTGCCTAGTCCCCCGAGGTTTGCTTTCAAGAGAACTGCCAACCTAAAAGATATGCTAATCAGTACTAGGCCCAAAAAGAAGACGCCACCACAAAACCCACTGTGGAACCTGCCGCCTGTAGCTGGCCACTATCCCTGTGGACAATGCATAGTCTGTCCCCTCACCAGCGTAACCAAGACAGTTGCATTAACTGACACTTTTAAGAGGACACAAAAGAAACACACCAACTGTAACACACGCAATTGCGTATATCTCATCACCTGTCCCTGCCAGCTCAAATATGTGGGGATGACAACACGTCCTGTAAAAACTAGGATCACTGAACACAGGAGTAATATAAGGTGTAAAAAGACAAACACTAAAATGTGTGCCCGCTGTATGGAAATGAACCATACCACCAATGACCTACACGGGACAATATTGGAATCCTATCTAACCCTCAAATACTGAAAGAGGTTTTGTTCAGGAAGGAGCAATACTGGATTGTTAAACACTTCTCACACACCACAGGTTTAAATGACGATAGCCCTTGGGTGGAACTGAACCGACCGGGGTAATCAATCAACATAAACTGACGATGGGATCTGCCTCCCACTTGCTACCTCTACCAGGCACTACAAAGGGGTCACTACTTACAATAGGTTACTACAATAATCATGAAACCTATACCACATAGACCCACCATAGTACTTGTGCTTGAATACTATGGAGGCTCAGCATGTCCTTCACCTTATTGCCTATCAGAGGTGGCGAATTACACAGCCTCACCTTCCCAGCTTTGCCCCAATACACCCACCACCCACCCCTTAGTTGGGGGCGATAAATCACATAGGAGGGGGTGTTTAATATGAGTGACTACAGCGTGTAATTGGTTGTGTACCATCGTCCGCGATATAGACTAGACCATAGGCCACAGGGTGGTCTGTGTCTTCCCTAGCAAGCGGGCATTTCCTTTGAAGTGCATAACACAAGCAATCACCATGCCCACCTTTAGCGTCTATATAGTCTCAATAATGTTGAGGGCGACACCACATAAGAGGAGCTTTTTAATATGGGCGATGATTGCGTGAGATTGTTTATCAACCACTAGCCACAATGCAGCAAACAAACATTTCCTTTGAAGGTGTACAAACATGATCAATCACCACGCCCACCGTTAGCATCAAGATAGCCTCAATAAAGTTTACCCCCAAGATGGCCGCCGCATTTGACGTTCTAGCGTCGTTACGCTCAGATGCCAGAACGTGTTATTCCAAATACTACGTCCCCGCAAACACACCTCACGGGGACCAGAGCCAGGGTAGGAACACAGCTAGTTGCCGCGCCACCCTACGTGAGTATGCCTGCACTCAGAACATGCTGCCCGGCCTCGACCGATAACTGCTGGTAAGATACAAGCAACGATTTAGTAATGACTATACGCTTGGCGTATACCACGTTTTTCCACAGGTTTGAGCAACGAGGTGCTCTGCTGTAACTCCCCCGTCAATCCAGAGCTACTAACCCAGGGGTGAGTGGGAAATCCTGCAGTCCGCTTTGTACCACGCTTAGAACGCCCTCACTTCACTTCCTCCTCTGATTACCACCACGATCGTTTACACGTTTACATTGTGAATGACCACGCTTACAGCTGGGGCAACGTGTGTGTTTATATGTGTGCACTTGTATATGGCTGAACCTACAGGTTAGGTGGCTACCCCCAGTTTTTTGCCCGTGGATATGTTCACACATATATGGCAACAATTTAGTTGCTTTTAACCCACTACTTGTGTTGTGTTGTCATTGTTTGTCTCCTCAATGTTTTTACTAGTGACGCAACCTCCGCTCTGTGGCACCTATGTGGCTCCTTAATGAATTTTCAAATTGGAGCTGGCATGCATTGTGAAAAGGCACAGACTACAGAAGGATTGTCCACTAATACCATGACGGACCACCTAATCATGTTGACATTAGATGTCCTCCACTGCACGCCGCTAGCGCTGAACCACACAGGATTTTTCCGGTATCTTTTAAATCTTAGAAACACGCCAAGGGACTTCACAAGGGATAGAAAGGAGCTACGCATTAGGGACACCTCAAGGTACAAGGTGTCTCTTTCTCCCGCCCCCCCCACCCTTTCTCTCTTGATTTACTAGCCTTTCACCACGGCTAGACCCATATGGGCTCACTCTACAAACTAAGCGCCGTAAGGATGTTGCCTCAATTCCTTAACACTGGTTTATCCTTGTTTTTATCACTCTCTTTCAGGTCTCAGATCACTAGGCTAATTGGACCTGGTGCTCAACTGCAAGGCTGGTTACTACTGCATTATGCCAATTTAAGAACCAGCATTGCGGTAATGCTAGAGTTGAGATGAATTTCTCTAATTGAACACGGTCCTGATGAATTGCCACTAGACCTATAGGGGCTACCTAAGGCAAGAAACATGTTTACCTCATGCACCACAGAGGCCCTGTAGGACCATTGTATCCAGTTAGGGCCACCTATTTTTAGTTAGGCTAGTGCCCCCTAGGAATAAAATTAACATAAAGGGCTGCCCTAGACCTATTTTAAACAATACTGCACACTCACTGCACTACCCTGTCCACACACCCACATGCACCCTACGGCTTCATCAACAAAAGATCTCCGCTAAAGAGCCCCTTCGCGGGTACCCATTGGGTATTGCAGCGCCAGCCCGACGAGGAGCAGGCCCAATGATGAAGCATGACATCCTCCGGGTGTGTGAGGGCACTTCTTAACAGACCTGAACACTCTCCCCTACACTTAGGAACTGCACACCAGTTTATATTTCAAATATACGACTTAGGAGTACGTGTGTAGGACCTGGTTAAAAAAGCTCCTGGTTCATCTTGTTTAAGAGACTATATGAAAAAACACCACACAATCACGTGGGAGAAGCACGTTAAAAAAATTGCTGCAATGGTCATGGTGGTGAGGAGAGCCGGGGCACATCAGCTACAAGTCCAATCACGGTGGGAGGTGATGATGAGAAGAAGAGGGTGATATCTTCACGCAAAGCAGCCCTGTCCCCAGCAGTGCGCCAGCAAAATCATCCACCTCAGCAACTTCACAATGGCACAAGACTGGAGTGAGATGGAGACACCTCGGCATACAGTGACTGCCCCATCACGACGTACATTGAGTCTACCACCACAATATACTCCTCGAAAGACACCTGTGTCAGTGGCCCCAGAAAAAAAAAGAAAATCCAGGCTACTATTATGGGCATGTTTAGGCAGGCAGGGCCCTACAAGCAGAACAACCCAAAGCACGTTTGTACAATGGGAAAATGGCAAAAATGTTAGCACTAGACCTACTTCCTTTTTCTTTTGTGGAAGGAGTGGGATTCTTAGAATATGTGGCAGCCATCTGCCCAAAATGGAAGGTACCAAGTCGGGCCTATTTTGCCGGAGTTGCTGTTCCAGCACTGCATCACGATGTGCTGTAGTTGGTTGACAAGCTTTGCAGCAAAGTGTTGTTCACACTATCCACTTGACGACAGACATGTGGACTAGTTGTCAGGCGACTGATTACATTGGCTTCACTACACACTGGATCTCTTTTGCGGGGGTAAAATCTGCAGGTCTTGGCACTGAAGAACGTTTTAAGAGCGTTTGGCGGCATGCAACAGTGGCCATGTTTGCCATGGAGAAACCACATACAGCTGTAAACATCTTGGAATAATTTAACAGCAAGGTGTATGAATGGCTGTGGCCCAGAGGTCTCAGAACTGGATTTTTGCCATGGACAATGGCAGTAACATAGCCAAGGCCATGTCAGACAGAGGCTATTTCAGGGTCCTGTGTTTGGCCCATTGAATCAACCTCGTTATGCAAGACTTCCTCAAAAAAGAAGACATAGTCAGCAACATACTGACCACCTGCAGAAGAATCTGCACTCATTTCAGCCATTCTTTTAAAAAAACGGAATGAGTTGCGGATTTTTCAGTGAACTACTAGAGCACCAGTTAAAACCCTGAAACAGGAGGTGCCAACACATCGGAACGTGACCTATCACATGTTGCAACGTCTGTTTGAGCAGTACAGACAGAACAATGACTAGGTCATTCTAAGAGGAGGGGATGCAGTTGGGAAAGCTATGACCATGGATGTGGACAAATGGAGCCTAGTCAAATGCTCGACACAGATGTTACCCCCTTTTGAGGTTTTCTCATGGGAAGTTAGCAAGGAGGACAGTACGATGGGCCAAGCTATCTCCATGTTGCATCTGCTACAAGACAAGGTAAAGAAGGTGTCTGAAAGGTTCAACCCCGCAAGTGTGAATGAAAACACAGAAGCGCTTGCCTTGGTTGAGAGCTTAATCCTTCGCTTGGCTTATAATATAAGGCTGCAACATGACATCATCAAGTCCAAAGAGTACATCTGTGCCACACTACTTGATCCACGGTACAATAAAATTCTGCCCACTTCAATTCCTTTTTCTGAAGGGGATGTTTCAAAATACAAGAGGTGGATTGTTGAGCAAGCCAGAGACCTGGAAGAAGAACAGCTGGAACATAGAGTCCCACCCCACAGTTCTGGGGTGCCGCCTTCAACTTCCAGAAAGGGCAGTCTTGTCTCACAGCAGCCAACAACACCATCAACCAGAACACCGGCAACAACAGCAACAGAATGACTGGACCCAACCTCTGCATTGTATTGGTTTCAATCGGCAGGGCTTAAGTCCAGTGCAGAGGCGATGGCAAAAAAGGTTGAGCAAGTGGCAGCACCGATGACCATCCACAGGATGTTCCAGGAGTATCTGGATGATCCAAAAGAGGTCTATGTGGATCAAAACCCATTGATGTACTGGTATGGGATGATGCACCAATGCCCAGAGCTCAGCAGGCTAGCAATAAAATATGTGGCTTGTCCTGTGCCAGTGTGTCTGTTGAGTGTGTGTTCAGTGCAGCTGGTGCAGTTGTTACAGTGAAAAGGACCAGTTTCTTGCTTCAATATGTGGAAATATTGACTATGATCAAAATGAACCAATATTTCATACCACACAATTACACCATTCCTGAAACAGCACAGGAGGAGGAGGAGGATGATTGGTCAGAATCAAGTGTATTATCTGACCAACTTCTGGGTGAACAACCTGAGTTTAAGGACAACTCTACTTCCCGGACTAAGTATGCCAGTGCCCCCAGAGAACTTTTTAATTATTTCTCATTGAACGTCTATCTTTGCAACAAAAAAAAGTAGCTAGTGGAACATTATTATTTTTGTGTCAGGTTTGTGCTGCCCCATCATTTTTTAGTCACATATATTGCTGGATTGCAGTTGGGCCAGTGTGCATTGAAGAAGCCTCCACAATTACTTGATGACATTGGAGACAATGCCTGCCCCCCTTGCATGCCTATCATTTTTTTGCATCACTTAGCACTAGCAGGGCTGTCCCAGAAGATCGTTGATTTACAAGAGTGTCAATACCAAATTCCAATGTGCTGCCTACATCAAAGATGAATACCTAATAGCTGAACTACCTGTGCTTGGATTGGAAGAGGTAACTACAACTATTGCAACGGTAAGTAGGTGATTGTGTGGGCGATGATGTGTGATGATTCATGTGGTGGCAGAGGGTGTGGAACTTTAATTTGGGAACTTGCTTGAGATGATTGATTTGCAATGTGTGGGGCCTGAGTGATGGGCAATCATTTCTTCCCTGGAAGTTATTGGCCTTTAAAAACTTACTTATCAAAAATTAATTAACCTGTATGGTCCACTCCTATGATCCTTCTGTTTTTTGTGATTAACAAGACTGCCAAATTACAATCTGTTGCTTGCATTAAAGGGGAGACAGTGTACCTACCACCGTGCTTGGATTGGAAAAGGTAACCATTGCACCAAGGAGTGATCTGATTATTGAGTGATTGTGAGTGATGATTGATGGTTCATGTGGTGGCAGATAGTGCGGGAGGGTGTTGAACTGTAATTTGGGAACTTGCTTGAGATGATTCATTTGTAATGTTTGGGGCCTGAATGATGGGCAATCATTTTTTCCCTGGAGGTGATTGCCCTTTCACACTTAGCCAGATTTACTTGCAGGGTCCTCTCCTATTTCTGGTTCTTCAGAGACCAGAACAGTCACTTAAGTTAACAAACAAAAACCTATGCAAAATACCGCAATTGTTTCTCTTCTTGTTCTTCAACAGCAGTGCACTACACGTCTATTTCCCTCGGGTCATGACTGGTCTGGGACGGAGTAACTCGGAGTCAGGAGGATGATGGAAGAACTCAGGGTCGGAGCCGCGGGACTACCTCATCAACAGCTAGAAGCAAGAAGTTCTCGACTTCAAAGGTAAACCATGAGTCTGAGGCCTAGTACTTAGCTATGCGGAATGGAGAGAGGTGCGTTGATTTGTGAAATGCTGCTGCTGTGTATGTGCGTGTGTGTATGTTGCACTGGTGGCAAAAGTGAAACTCTGAGTCCCCCTCTTGTTTTTTTGCTCTACCTCTGATTATTTTTGATTCACTCCTCATGAAGCCTACCTTTCCATCTGTCCTTCCCCTTGACTCTAAAATACAGTTTCTGTTTTACAATCTGCAGGCCTTCTAGTCTCCTGCATGAACAAAAGTTGAAAGCTGAGCTCAACACTCCTGCTTACCTACCGGACCAGTCCAGACAGGCACCCAAGAGTGATGTACATTCCCGAAGAAAATGCAGACGCACCACCTAATTTTTCAATACAGTATCATTTTTCTTTTAACAATCATATTTGGAGAACTGGGTGGGTGGGTTTACTACCAGCCTAGAAGACAGAACATTTAGATATCTGATAACTTGGGACTCGGGGGCAGAATGACTGTTTGCAGTGCATTTAATTGTACTGTGTCATACTCATTCCTTTGTTTCCTTCCACAACAGATTGATGATAAATGATGTGCTGCTCATTTCCCAGATGAATGTTGTCCTTGTGTAGTGTTTGTCTTTGTCAAACCTTTCCCCAAATCCCTATTCCCATCCATTCATCAAGCCCCTAACCCTCTTCCCCCGGGCTGTGTGATTTATTGAGGAGTGTCTTAATTTACACCACCAATGGATCACAGACTTGGTGGGGCGTATGTGGTGAAAGCAACACCAACACACTGCAGGATCTTCTAAGCAATAGTCCACACTGGCCACATTTACCCACCCATGCATAAAAAGTGATCCACATTTTAGATATAGAACGAAGAACATCAGTCGTCATCATCATCATTCAGACCTTGTGTTGTGTAACTGTAAACGCCTAACTTAAGCTTGTCCACTCCAGACTTTAAGTAAATTTTTTATGGCTCGAGGATTTCGTAAGTTACCAGTAGCTCCCCATTGCTCAAGTTACTACTATTGCTATTTTTTGTTATTTTATCACTATCAGGAATTCTTGCTGTGTCATCATGTAGTTGTCTGGTGTCAATTCTTTGTAAAGATTTGATATAACCCACTAACTCAGTGTTTTTATTTCCATTTAGTTGCCTACTATGGATAATCCTTCTGATTAATCCTACATTTGGAGCTCACCTGGGTGGAAGTGGTACCTCGCTTGTAAAGTTTTTATGTCTTCCCTGTTATTGCTTTATCTAAACTCAGGTAAGACAACTATGGAGTGAAGTGAACTAGTTAAGTTAGTAAGTAAGTAACTAACTACTACTACAAGTAATCCTAATAGTTTATCTAGGTTGTTGTAGACAATATAGCTCATTGCAATATCCCCCCTGATTGTCAAGATAGAGAGGTATAACTAAGCGGTACACTCATACAAGCACATAAACAGGCTGCGTAAAAACTTAAGGCAGCAGTGCAAAGTAAAAGTAAAACAAACTGCTATAGGCATAAATTTTGATAAAATATATTACATTTTTTTGTACAAACCCCCCTCTCAGCCCACACAACAGGCCCATCCCTCTCCCCAAACAAGCTGGCCCAACCCCAATTTCCTAAAATCTAAATGTCCAAAGAATAAAACACAGTCCCAACTCCCTTCCCACCCTCTCCACCCACAACAAGTCCCTCCCACCAGAACAAAAATATTTTAAAAAGGGGTAGGATAGGGCATTCGTGATTTGGGTCCAGTTCTGCTCATCGTGGCGAGCCAGCTCTCTATAATGTCCGGCCACTGCAGGATGCACCGCTGCAATGGCCTGCTGTTGTCAGTGTGGAAGGGAGCGGCAGAAGTTGATGCCAGTTGTGAGCGGTGCCGGCAATGGGATGGCCAGGAGGCTGGAGGCTGAGGGGGACCGGCTGCACTGGGGCCTGGCTGTGAGGCAATTATTCAATCCTCCTACACTTCCAGGGCCACCAGCCGCCGGTATTACTATTGTATGCGGTCCAGCTTCTGCTGCCCAGATGGGCCGCTATCCCGTGCCCAGTGGGTGATTCAGCTGGACCAGCAGGAGTAGCTATATTGAGAAAAACAAAAAAAGACAAATTGTAAGTAATGCTCTGTGCAAACAATTGTTTTAAATTAGTGGGTGGCACAGTAGCAGTACATTGCTGATTCTCTACGGCCATTGGAATTTGATGTGATTATGATTAGGAGAGTCATAAGGCCAATTTTGTTTTACCCATACATGCCTTGCATAGAAAGCACTGACTGTGTGGCAGAAAAGTATTAAGGCAGAATAACACCAGATTAAAAAAACTGTGCTTTCATTTTTTTTTATCTTCTAACGGCTTTTTTTAGTAAGAAAGGATAAACAGACACTTTGAGTGGAACAAAAATGACCTCTCACTAATGAGTGTGGCATTATGCACTATGGAGTAACCCTGGGCGGGTAACTCCACTCCGTCAGCGGAGTTTGAGGAGATTTGCCTACTCCGCACTCTGTTGTGAACACGGAGGTAGGCAAAACTCTGCCTCCGTGGCGGAGCAGAGTTAGCCGCTCCCTCCCCCCTCCCAAATTCTTTAAAAATGATAAAAGAAGGCGCTTACCTGCGTTTCTGCCACCTCCTCTGCCTGGCCACTCTCCTTCCTGCTCCTCTCGCGCCCTTCTTAAAAAAAAACACAACGTTGTGCGTCTTGTGGGGAGGGAGCGTAGCGGGGCGAAGCGTAGCTCCACAGAGTTTTTTTTCAAACTCCGTGGAGCTATGCGTAGAGGCAAATAATGGAGCCATGTTCATTGCTAGCTAGTGCGTCAGTTATTTTGCTACTGTCTGCAGATGTAGTTTACAATAATCTATTTTGAATTCCAATGGCCCTGCTCTTCTCCAAATGCATTTCTTTTCTGCCCTGACTCCAAAGAGGCAGATGAATAATAAATAAGATACTACATCACACACCTCATGTATGACATGTGGATATTACTCTGTCTGCCCTAAGTAGACGTAGGGGAAAATGATACACTGCATTACACGGAAAGGAACGGGCTGTATAGATTGTATTTGCCATGTTCATCACAGTGTAGCCCATACGCCAAACTTGACATCACATCATGCACTTACTCCTACTTTACTCACTGGCCTCGCACACCACCACATGTTATTTCCAACACATTCATTAGCTTGGCAGTAAGTAAGGAAAAGAAACTTGACTTACTCTACTGCAGGGTAGGGTAGAGGGATTAGGCGGGTAGGGTAGAGCTTTTGATATAGAATAGAGGGGTCACCACACTGAACATCGATTCGTCATCTTTGGCTTATTCAGTCACTGTACTAGTCAACGGAAGTAAAAAGGGAAAAATCTGAACAGGTGTAAACTAAATCTGTTAGGGGAAACCATAAAATATATTCTGGTGTCACTTCACTTCACATGGTTATAAAATCAAATGTGGCACATGCCAAGAATGGATCTTCCAATTTTTTGGTAGGTTGGGATGGAAGAACTTAGGAAAAATTAAAGGAGTGAAATACTAAGAGGTGACTGAGTGGACGAAGGGAAACACACCTTGTGTGTTTGGTTTGCAATGGATTGAAAACTTTTTAAATGCCGCATTAACTGAAGCAGACGCACATTGCACAGCCAACACTGCAGTCACGGATTGAACCATACTGCACTTTGGTCATAGGTGGCAAAATGGGAGTGATGAATGATAGGTGGGATACATCTGGATTAACAAATACAATGAGTCAAGGGAGTAGAACAAAAATGTAAAAAAATACCTCCCACTTTGAACCATAGCTTTGATAACCCTACATAAACAAAGTAAGCAAAGTAGGTGAGCAGCATGCCCCTCTCCATGAGAAGAGCTGCCTTGCTTATTCATCCAAGCAAACCAAATATTCATTCATCCTTTCATTTTAATTCACCCATAGCCACCATGATTAAGCTTTACTTTCTCTCATCCAGCCTTTCACCAAAATTTCCAATCCATTATCCATCCATTCAATATCCAGCCTTTATTACAATCATCCTTTCACCCATACATCCCTTTACATACATATGGTGTTGGTTGGCAAATGCAGTGGGAGTGGGACCTCATACTTTGTTTCCAGCCATGCTGCATTGTCATGGAAAACTGTTGGTATACTGTATAAATGAATGACACAGTATACAACATTGGGGGGGGGCCATGGCTATGGCCACTCTCTTGTGTACTGAACTGTTAGACCATGAGCAGGAAAAAGAAAGCCTTCTCACAAACATACATGGTGAATATTATTTAAAATACTAGCTTACTTGGGCCTGCAATCTTCACGGTAGACAGTAGAGTACCAAAATTGTGTTATTCTTAGTCTTACTCTTACAGTACCACTAGATATATAGGAGAGAGGCAAAGATTACCATCAAAGCAGAAGATAAGTGAACTAGTAGAGACTAAAGACCAGAAAAAGTCAGCAACCAAAAAAGAAAACCATGTAATATAAAGGAAAAAAAGATAATGAAGGGATAACAGGAATTATACAAAAAAAATTGAATCCATTGTGCTTTGCACGAGAGGTTCGTATTCTGTTCTTGTCACCTCATGGAAGGACGATGGTAGGCAAGAGTGTCAGACCAACCTTATTTCTCACCAGCAGCACCAGTCTGCAGGCAGCAACTCCCATACTGGAACCCAGCTCCAACATTCCAATTCCTCAAGATTCTACCCTAAGCCCACAACAATCATAGAACCCAACATTAGGGAAATAATATTAATAAATAACAGGACTTACTGGGGTTAGCAGAGCCCTTGGCAGCGGCACTGGCACTTGGCGGCTCTTGTTGACCAGCTACTCCGGACACTCTGCAGCTTCCCTCTACCTGCCCTTAGGTGCTGATGTAAGAAATGAAGAAGATAAAAAAAATGATTAGTGATTCAGTTAATTTCCTCAAAATTATTATGACAGGCAAACACAGTCACATAATTGACTCTCTAAAACAGATCACCTCACCTATAGTACTAGCTTCGAGTCTATCCACTATTGTTGAGTTGCCCATATTAATCCTGAAATCCCTATTCCAAATATCCTTAACAAAAACTACATTTGGAGCTAATACTCTGCAGTGAATGATCTTTGATTCTATTTTCATTTCTCAGCCCCCTTGATGGACCAATTCAGACTCCCTTTTTTGCAATGCATAGATGCATACTACACATCTCTGTGAAATAGCTTGGAACTGTATGAGCTACATAAAGTCACAGAGAGAACGCAAACTCACTGCTATCACTGATTCACTATGGTGACAGGCCTCGGAGGACAGTCTGCAATGGCTTCTTATTTAAACAGCCCAACAGGCGCCAATGATGAGTACGACTTGGTGGCGCTGAGCACCTGCCTAGCAGAAACTAGAAACTGGATCACATAATAATAATCCAACGTAAACTAAACGTAACTTACCTCTGATTGTGAGCAGCATGCTATTCAGGAAAAAAATGTTAGCATTGTAGAACACAAACAAAACAAATAGTACTCACCGAGCCCTGGAATATCGATGCCTAGCAGGTCCTGTTCCTGGTCTAAGTAATCCGCCCAGCGGTGTGTCAGCTGCTGGATGGTGCGGCGAGCCTGGTTGGTGTGCCACACGCACCGGCGCACTCTCACCCAGTGCAGCCGACGCTCCCACAGGGGGTATCTACTCCCGGGCCTGCCTCCTGCTGCCAGCATGGAGGGAAGGTGGCGCTTCACAAAACAAGCATTGGCATAGCCAATAGGTCTCGCTTCTGGGACCTTATAAGTATTTAGTTATGCAGCACAATATCCTTGGTGCAACAACATCAACTGTTGCATGGCTAAACACTTATAAGGTCCCAAAGGCGAGACCTATTGGCTATGCCAATGCTTGTTGTTCAAGTTGGCGGTATGCCAAATGCATGCACACATGAATGGTTCTAGGCTAGAGTGACCGGATTTTAAAAGCCAAAACCAGCGACATTTTGCAAAAATAGAAGAAGGACTCGATTCAACAGTATCTGAGGGACACAGAATGATAGCGCTCATCAATATAGAAACACAGGCCAAGCACTAAGGAAATAACTAACAGGTCCTTTTTAAACCCAGTATTGTAAGTTAATTAACTTGGTTTTTAATAAGAGCTGCTACTGAGTACTCCTCTGCAACACATGAAAACGTGCCTCCAATGTTTTCAGTCGACCCTCACTGAAAACCGGGATCTGAGCCAAAATTGCCTAAATCTGCCGGGTCAGCTGGTGGAAAACCGGGACTGTGTCATTCCATATTCCATATAGTTTGGGATCAATGCACTAGTAACATCACACATTATAATAAATAACACAAGTAGCCATGCTTGCATGCTACAGAGAGAGGCACTTGGATGTACAGAGCTGTGTGGATTCAAATAGTACTTAGAAGCTGCATTAGATAACTTGGAAAATGCAACAGAACACACTGGACGGAACACCAAGTATATGTACCACATACTCAGATATTCCCAATAGTTGGGCAATGGAACACATTAGTCTGAACAATGCACATATATCCAACACTGTTTGAAAACAATGAATAACACCCTACAGGCCTACACCAACACCTGATAGCTAACCAGACTAAAAGGGATACTGTGGACCCTAACAAGACAACATAGTCTCAGTTTCCTCCTGTACATACCTCATGCTCAGCAATACACGTCTCAATCCTTAGGTGGCACATACCTGAAACTGAGTAAGATCTCTGGCTACCCACGCTATAATCAAATATAAACACTTAGTATAAAGCATGCCTAAACTGCCAGTGTTCGTGCTGACACAGGAAACAGACTATAGTGTGTGATGAATTCTCAAAACCTGAGGGAGAAGTTACCCGAGCCTGAAAGTGCTACATGGCCATACTAACGGCAATGCAGCACTATACAGATCTCTGTTAACATAAATAACAAAGTTATCAGTGGGCAACAACAGACTCATATAAAGCCCCTGATGTCCGCATTTGCAATACTAGGTTCAGTGGTGCATACTGGCTACAAACCTAGCACCAGCCACAATGAGAAACCCAGCTCACACAGACACCACTGAAAAAGAAATGCTTGTTGCTTTAGGTTTCTCGTTTGGTGGTTTTGGAGAGTTTCCACGACACTCTGTTGGGACAGAAGACCTGACGGTCTGATAATCACCCAGAGGTCTCTTATAGCAGACACTGTGTGGAAAAAACACTGACTACATCACCAGGTGTGCTGGGAAAGAACCTGAATAGTTTGCTCAAAAGCAGCAAACCCGTGTTCCATTAGTATAGCTAAAGAATGATGATGGATTAAACCCAGATCAGTTGACTGGGGGTGAGTGCTTGCAATGCTCAACACTCCGTCCATCATCCCCTTTGGTTTTGCTATGTTCGCCCTAAGTTGGCAGGGTATGCCCAGACGTGGGTCCCTTGCTCACTTTGCCACTGGATTCAAGATAGCCTGGCTGATGACGGCTGTAAGCCAGAAACCGGTCCCAGGATGCTTGTTTCCGGTCCAGGGAAGACATGGCTGGGCAGTTCGGGCTGGACTGTTCCCATGAGGCACAGGGTCAGACTGATTTGCATATGGCCATGTCTGAACTGGGGTGGCGGAGTGAGCTAAAGAATGATGATGGATTAAACCCAGATCAGTTGACTGGGGGTGAGTGCTTGCAATGTTCAACACTCCGTCCATCATCCCCTTTGGTTTTGCTATGTTCGCCCTAAGTTGGCAGGATATGCCCAGACGTGGGTCCCTTGCTCACTTTGCCACTGGATTCAAGATAGCCTGGCTGATGACGGCTGTAAGCCAGAAACCGGTCCCAGGATGCTTGTTTCCGGTCCAGGGAAGACATGGCTTGGCAGTTCGGGCTGGACTGTTCCCATGAGGCACAGGGTCAGACTGATTTGCATATGGCCATGTCTGAACTGGGGTGGCGGAGGGAGCTAAAGAATGATGATGGATTAAACCCAGATCAGTTGACTGGGGGTGAGTGCTTGCAATGTTCAACACTCCGTCCATCATCCCCTTTGGTTTTGCTATGTTCGCCCTAAGTTGGCAGGGTATGCCCAGACGTGGGTCCCTTGCTCACTTTGCCACTGGATTCAAGATAGCCTGGCTGATGACGGCTGTAAGCCAGAAACCGGTCCCAGGATGCTTGTTTCCGGTCCAGGGAAGACATGGCTTGGCAGTTCGGGCTGGACTGTTCCCATGAGGCACAGGGTCAGACTGATTTGCATATGGCCATGTCTGAACTGGGGTGGCGGAGTGAGCTAAAGAATGATGATGGATTAAACCCAGATCAGTTGACTGGGGGTGAGTGCTTGCAATGTTCAACACTCCGTCCATCATCCCCTTTGGTTTTGCCATGAGTAACACCGGCAGCATCATTAGGACAGGCATGTCATTACCGCAGCTAAATGTTCAGGTCCCAAATGAATAACTGCACTCAGACAGCGAACACTCGGGAATAAAATGGCGGATGATGTAAGCAGCCATTCTGGTGTATTTACTAGATGCGCATCAGTGCGTCACGGGTTTTCGGATCTTGGAAACGTGCATTTCAACATGCATATATTTATGAGCTCTTATGCATCTGTTATTAATGATGAGTATTCAGTCCTACAACAGAACTCGCTTTCAGAGTAACCAGGTTTATTTCCAGGAGATATCCAGGTTCAAGAACCAAACCAGAAACAAAACGAAAAGGTTAGATATAAACAAATACACGTCACATACGATGACCTAAAATTGAACTATTAATTACACGGTCAAGTTTCAAATCCGTGGAATATTGGGCACATAATGGAACAAGACAAGCCCGGCTTCAAAAGTGGTGTGCGCGCGAGCAAAAGTGAAAGCAGCGCGTTTGCACATATGTTTGCAATTAACGCAAGACGCGGCGGGGGAGGGGCGGAGGAGCGTTGCGAAAGCAATCAAGTGAGAGGAAAGCCAGATGGCGCCTGATCGGGCGCTGAAAGCTGGCGGCTGCGCGCGTGCACGCGCGCATAACCGCAAGCGCTAGGCCAGCCAAAGCTTGTGGTAGCACTTTGAGAAGCCACTAACTAAATGTCTCGCAGGGCAGCGCATGCGCTGGCTCAGGCGAGACCTAAAAACTAGTGCTGCCACATCCTCCTCCTCGCTGAAGTTCACTCGGGGCTGCACACCTATGTGGTAGCGCCACCCACAAGGTAAAAGACCCTGTGCCACGGCGCTGGGGAAGATTAGAAAAGAAGGAAAGGGAAGAAAAAATAAGGAAGTAAGGGGAAAAATAAACAAAATACAAAAAGTCACAAAAAACACCATAAAAATGACAAAAAAATGTAAAATACAGAAACACAAAGACACACACTAATATAATAAATAAAATTGAGGGGTAGATAAATTTGACAGTGCGAGGATTAAAGAGATTAAAGAGGGATTGAAAATTAGGCCCAGCACCATAAAAGAGAGTAGAAAAACAACATAGCCACTCCCATGCAAACCACGCAGTCCTGTTCCAGCATGATTTGTAATGAGAGGACGCACATGAGAACCGCGTGGTGCCATTCGCCTGCGATTTGGAACACGTGGACCCACTCCACGTTGCACATGGCAACACGAATGGGCACTCAGCAAACTCTGACCACAATCGAAACTCCGTGCAGCGCGGTAGAGTTTTTTAGCCACTCGGCGTAGTTCCACGTAGCGCAACTCCTTGAACTCCACCCGGGCCTAATACAGACTCCACGTATGTAGGGCTTTAAAGGTCTCCCACAGCATAGCCTGTGTAGTGACCGAGCCAGCATTAAGTGTAAAGTAGTCTACAATAGAGTCTCACAATTCTGAGCGGAAGTCCTTGTCGTGCAGAGCGCTGCAAGGGAAGCACCAGCTTTGCTCTAGACCACCCCCATAGGGGATGTCCAGCACCATCCGGACTGGTTCATGATCCGACAGGGTGTGTAGGAGGTGGGCAACAGTGGTCGCCCACTGGGACTCATTTACCAAGGCAAGCCAATAGTCAAGTCAAGTCCACACCCCTGTGGGGTCCAGAATAGAAGGTATATTCGGAAGAGGTGGGATGTCCTAGGTGCCGGATGTTGTGTAAGGTGTAAGTGGCTATAATGTCTCATAGTACGCGCAGAGCCCTAGGTTTACTGTGAGACTGCAAAATGGTGGAGTCTGCCATAGGGTTTTTCACCATGTTTAAGTCGCCCCCCATAATGATCAGCTTGGGCTTGAACTTCCCCTTTAGTGCAGAAATATTGTGATAGAACTCCGGGTCACCTGCAATTAGGGCATAGATATCAACAAACAGTGCGGTGTGAGCAGCAAACCCCACCAGGACGTACCTGCCGTTCGGGTCTAGAAGACTAACTGTGTGGGTAAAGGGTGCAGTTTTGTGAATTAGTGTGCACACTCCTCGCGAGTACAAGCTATAACATGAGAAGAAACAATGTGGTCCCCGGGAGGACACAATTGTGTGTGACTCGTGGGGCTGCAGGTGAGTCTCTTGTAAAAAGTCTATTTTTACACCGTAGCGTGCTAAGAAAGGACATGTGTTCCCTTACGTGGGGTATTGAGGCCTCGTATGTTCTATGTGAGAAAAGTAAGCTCCATTCCTCCACCGGCCCTACCCTGTGGAGGCAAGGAGAAATGGAACTGTATTTTGGAACAAGGGGAATTGGTCAGCAGCCAGGAACAAGGACTTCTCAATCATGTGGTGGTCGGTCCGCAGTGGAGTCCACCGATGCCACAGAGGGTGAGCGGTCTGGAGTAGTGCTACAAGAGTTGCTCTTGTCTGAACAATGGAGTTTGCAGAACTCAGCAGCCACCACTGATCTGTGACCCGCCATTCACCTTGATTCTCAGGCTGGCAGGCTAAAGCATTGCATATTTAAGGCCCTGTTTGTGGGGACAGTTTTTGAATTTGCGTCGCGCTTCTTGCACAGTCATAGTGAAGTATGGAAAGAGGGAGATGGTAGGTCCTTGAAATTGAAGGGGGCCACAGGCGTTGTCTCCCCATCCTCCAGCCCCAGAATACACTCCTCCGTGCCGTCCAGTCTAGTGGTGTGTCTATCCAGACGCTCACCCATGTGGTCGAGTCTATTGGAGAGCGAATAAAATCTAACATCAATTGAGTGGAATCCTGCGCATAGTTCAGCCATGATGGCGGCTGTACCATGCGTTGCTTCAGTACCAATATCTTTATCAGGGCCTTCGTATGTGTCTGAAAGTGATCCTTTGCCTCTGGGAGGCTTGACCTGCTCAAAGAAGAGCTTTCACTGTTTAGGGTCACCATGGCCCGTGATGCAGCTGTGAGGAATGCAGTAGGGCGGTGCATTGCACAAGGCCAGAAGCGGGGTGATTCTCCGTGCATTCACAAGACCTTGCAGAGGATGTCGACCTAAGGCGAGGCTGGGTCTTCTGACACCATTGCACCAGGAGAGGTGAGTAGCAGGGCTAGATATGTGGCCAGTAGGCACAGCCAAGTCAAGAGCAGGGGAGCTTTATGGTGCCCAATACTAAGCAGGATGCAGGATGAGCCCTAGATGAGAGATCACAGCAGTGTGCAGGCAGTGGGTAAAGAGCCACATGATCCGAGGTGCACCTAAGACACGCAACTGTTGTAGCCAACTGCTCCCGCATGTAAAGTGGCGACACCCCCAGGCCATGCACGGTGACTGTGTAAACAGTATACGCCCCTGGGTTGAGGCGGAATGAGTGGGCAGCCCGACGAAAAGCAAGGGGCGAGTGAATGAAGGCTAGTCTTAATATTATGGTGTTTCAGCACAGTCCAGGCACCTTCGGTGCAGGCAAAGTGCCTCGCTCACCGGGAGGTGCAGAGTCAGGTGCGGGGAGCTGTGGGTCTCAACATGCAGCTCCTGGCTAAGTCCAAGGCCACAAGAGCAGCAGGTAATGATGGCGTTTCCAGGCAAAAGGGGTTATCGCCACTACGACATGTGTGGCAGTGCTGTTATGGCCTGTTGTGATGCACTGCCCAAGTGAGGCACGCCTGTCCCAGCTTCCAGCCCGCTCCTGTCCCGCCTGTCGTGCAAGGCAAGAGCGGTCTCAGGTACAATGTGCTGAAGGTGGGGAGAGCGGTCCAGTCACGGAAGAAGGAAGCAGAAAGGTAGGACCCAGGAGTGAAGTGATCGTTAGCTGTCAGATCGGAATCACTCCAGCAACCGCAAGCTGCAGGTTACTCATCAACCTTTGCTCATTTATACCTGAATCAACGTACACTTGTCAATAACCTGAGAGCCTGTGAGGCCCACTCTTCTTATCGTCAGCCTGAAGCCTTCTCGCTGTTGTTTGGTGCTTCCCCATCGCTATATCTCAGTCCTGATGAAGACCCCGTTCGCAAGGATCTAAGTTCCCTGCCACCCATAGGGGTCAAAACGTTGACAATTGTTTTCTCTATCAAACGTGGATGACAGAGATTGGTTATCTGCATCCCTTTATTGTGTTGTTATGATTCATCATACATGTAGAAGCCAGTCGTCTGGCTGGATAGGTTGTAAATATTGACTGTTGATGTCCACATGTACACTACCTTTCCCTGTCACATCACGCACTTATCACAACCCTCCCCCTTTTTCCCAGGTTGCACCAATCTTAATACCATTAAGATTTACAAGCATTGTATTTAATATGAATTGATTTGCTCAAATTGCTGATGTAATTAAATCAAAACCATTTGATGATATGATCCAATGGTGGTGTTGTCAAATGCTTTAGCAACAAAGATCATTTCTGTATATTGCTACATATTGTGTTAGATTATCTTCCACTGTGACCTTTCTTTTTTGTACCACACTGCGGGTCTAGTGGCTCAAGTGCAAGCAGGGTGCTGCACTCTCCAATTTTTGAGAAGTCAGCAAGGAGGGTCCCAGGCCACACCATGTGGCCCTCCGCCATACCTGGGTATCAGTAGGTGCATCGGTAGCGGCATCTACAATATCTGCCGTGGGCTCTGGTCATGCCCAGGGGGTGAGCAGCAGTTCTGCTACAGCTGGTTATACTCTCATGAGAACCGCACGGCCCCCATGAGGCCCAGTGCCTCCGTCTCCGACTTGCCCGCGGGCCCTGTCACCGTCCGAGGTGCATGGGTGGCTGGAGGCAGCTATCCTGCCTTAGAGATTTAGCGAGGTCGCTGTGGCTATATCGATGCCTGTAGTCGGCGTGTTATCCCTCATGCAGCCAGTCCCACTGATAGGGGATGGCATGAAGATGGATAAATCTGCAATTTAGGGGCCAAAGCCACCGGAGCTTCACAGCCAGTCAGCCATTTTGATCGCTCCCGTGGCCACGCCCCACTTATATTGCACCCTTAAAAGCCTATTGCCTTTAGCACACACTTTTCACAATAAGTAGGTCAGGCTTACTTGCTTTGTCATACCTTTTGCAATATAAACATATAAGACCTAAGGAATTTGACATAACTTTTCCCAGTGAACCGATAAGGCCTGTACCCTTTACCATTGGCTTCACACTATAACCAACACAGGCCTACTGAAGTGTGCATAATGTGACAACCATCATGCACACACTTAAAAATCATATATATGTACAAACTTACAGTTGGCAAAACAATATACAACCCCTCTCAAGAGCCTGACAAGATTAATCACAGTGTTAATCTTCTGTTCGCTTGGTTTGTCAGAGGGGGTGACCAACACTAAAGCCTTTGCCTACTATGATATCCTATGACATTACATGTATCAAAATATCTGTCTACATCTACAGTCTGCAATATAGTTTGGGGAACAATCCACTGTTAAAGGCCTATTGACTTTAAAGAAATGATTTTCACAACAAATAATCCAGGCATACTGCCTTTGGCATAACTTTTCAAAGTAAACAGACCAGACCTATGGCATCTATCATACATTTTCCTACAGTACCAGTCAAGCCTATGGCTGCTATTGCTGGCTTGCCACTAAACCAACTCAGGCCTCCTGAACTGAGTGTAAACTTTCCCACAAGACAACCATCATGCATACGATCAGAAAATTACAAATGAGTACAAAATGACAGTTGGCAAAGCAAAATCCTACCTCTCTTAAGAGTGCCTAGCAAGCAATCTCACGATTCAAATCTTCTATACTCACAGTTTATCAGAGGGTGTAACCAAAACCAAAACCCTTGCTTCTGCAGTAATCTGCGAGATTTCATGTAACAAATCATCTATCTAAGGCGATAATACATAATACTAGTAGTAACAATCCACCCTTAAATGCCTATTGAGTTTAACATATTCTTTTTATAATAAATATGTCATAAGGTTTCATGACAATCAGGCATATAACCTTTATATTGTGCTTGTCACCATACCCAGTTCACACTTACCACGTTAAGCATTAGCGTTCCCACAATGCAATCATCAGGTATAAAGTAATAAAATCCCTCTTAAGTGAGGTAATAAGGATTACTGTTGTGCACATCTTCTATCCTCACAGTTCGTTCAGGTGGTTCAACAACACCAAAACCCTGCCTATCACGGCAATCTGTGATATTCCATTGAACAAAGTATCTGTCTACAGGCTTAGCACATTGTAATAACAATCTATCCATAAAAGCCTATTTCTGTTACATGCTTTTCAAAATAAGCAAGCTAGGCCTACTGTCTTTATCATAGCATTGCATTGCATAATACCCAGATCAAACTTATGGAGTCTGGCATAACTTTGTCCAAAGAACTAATACTATTGGCTTAACACCATAACTAACACGGGCTTATTCAAGGCCATTATCATGGTTTGTAGCGTCTGCCACATAAATGCATTTGCTAATCAAACTAATACCTGTATAAATATCCTATCATGTAATGTCCACTCAGCAATAAAACATCATCATGAGATAGCAGACATTTGTGAGTCTTTAAGCCTCTACTTATGTTGTCTCACTGAAAACTGACTTAGAGACTCAGCTGATGTCTATCTTCGCGAAGTAGTCCCTCCCTCATACTCCATTTTAAGGCGTGATCGCACAGACGGGGCTGGTGGTGGGGTTGCAGTTGTTTTTAAAGGCATGTTAGCCCTTAAACAAACAGAAGCTGCTGAATCATATTCAGAGGAACTACTATCTTGCCAAACTACTTGGGGCTTCTTATGCATAGATTTGCTATTAGTATAACATCCCCACAATCCTCTGCAGAAGTTACCAGTAATGTTTTGAAAGACATCGGTTCATTTGATTTTGAACACAAATATGTCACAATTCTTGGCAACTTTAATCTATAGCTAAACTCTGATGGATTCTCTGCAACCAATTTCCTCATAGAAATGCAGTATATAATCTCACAATGGTTAACCACAAGCCCACACATGAAAAATGCCAAGTTCTGCTCTCCTAACCTACCGTACAAGGAAGAAATGTACATACCCATTACCTGGTCTAACCTTTTAGGAGCAGCCTTTTGTATTCAATTGCCAAATAAACCATGCAATCATACTGAACAGATTGTATCAAATTTTCAAAACTGGAAGGGTTTTTGCTGGAGAAATTTCTAGAAGTTCTTCACACCTCTCCCTACTTGCTTATAAATATCTAGGAAGGAGGTCTCGACTCACAAGGGAATCATTTTTCTCCACTTCTCTGGGAGAGATAGTGCCTAGCCAGGTAAAGATATTTTCCAGGAGTGATAGACAGAAGTTCAACAGCTGGTTTAGCCGGTAAACTCCATGCTTCAAACTCCAAGTAGACCAAGCGGAAAGGAAATGGTGCACTGAATATGCATCAGAAGCCAGAGCCCATTACTGAGAGATGCTAAAATTATATAAATGTGAAATCTTTCAAGGAAAAAATATTTTTTTCTCACAGGATCGCTGAAGCTGCTAATTTTTCAAATTAACTTTTGAAGGCAGTCAATTATTTGGCTGCAATCAAACAGGTGGTAATGCTGTTCCCATTCACTGACATTCTACAATACTCTATTAATCTTTTCTGCTAAATGATTGAGGATGTAGGGTCATTAGTAATGACAATGTTCATTAGGCACTGATAAAGTGCCTAATGAATGGAAGAAGCTTCTTAGAAAAACCCTCCGTACATTCTGATCCAGATAAAGTGAAAGCTCAATTTGCGGGTTGCATGAGGGAATCACTGTCTGGATGACCAATAACTGTCTCCAACTAAACAGTGAGAAGACTGAGATTATGTTTTGCGGCAAATCCCACGAGATATGGTTGGCTGACTGGTGGCCTTCGAAACTTGGTCAACTCCCGGCTCCTCAGCAGGTGGTGAAAAATCTTGAAGTGAAAATAGATCAGTCACTGTCCATGAAAGATTAAGTTAATGCCACATGTTGCACTTGCTTTGCTACAATCAGGCTCCTAAAAAAAAGTTTTCCCTTGTCTCCTGGACACTTCCAGAAAGCCCTTGTCCAGGCTCTTATAACGAGTCGCCTGGACTATGGGAATGCTTTATTGCTAGAAGCAAATTACACCATGCTGGCCAAACTGCAGGTTGTGCAGAACACATCCGCTGCCACCATTTAAAAACATTTGCATTGGTTGCCTATCAGAAAGTGGGCTGTTTTTAAACTTTGCTGTCTGACGCATAAGGCACTCTATAAGGTCCGCCCTGCCTACTTGCACTCGTGACTTACTTACTATCAGCCTTCCAGACAGTTAAGGTCCTCAAATAAAGCTCTCTTGCAGATCCCTCAAGATTCAGGGGCAGATATTTTTTGTATATGGCCCCATCCCACTGGAATAGACTACCTCTCAATCTTCGTACCTTCCCAGATTTTATGATTTTCAAGAAGATGTTAAAAACTTGGATGTTTTAGAATGTAATAGTTTGCCTGATTAGAACAGCGCTGAGATACTTCTTGGGGTGAGTCGTGCACTATATCAAGAAACATAAATAAATAAAATATTACTCCATAACATACATCTGGCCTCTCTAACTATGAGGTTGATTCCTTTTTGTATGACAACACAAACATCAGTACTACTCTCTTTTCATTTCATGAACTTACTCCCATTAAAATGTTCCATCATGCATTGATAAGGAAAAAGTGTCCGGTTCTCCCAGGGACCCATTTCTGGCAGCTTATTGAATCAAACAGTTCCATTTACAGGTGTGAAGATTCTACCCTGCTCAATCAATCACTTAAACAAGGATAGTACTTACTGTTTGGAAATCTGCCTTGTGGAGAAGCCTTTATTAAAAAAAAAACACTTTCCCTACCTGATCTGAACTGTCTGATCAAACTATCGTCCAATTTCTCTGCTGCCTGTTTTGACAAATCCCAAGCCATTTTCTATCCCCAGCAGGCAGGCTTCAGGGCTGGTCACATTACAGAGATGGTAATCTTTTCAGAGCTGGATGATCTGAGGCACAGTGTGGAACAGGGCGGCAATGCTGTCGCTCCTGTTCTTTTAGAGCTTTCCGCTATTTTTGATACCATTGACCATGCCTTACTTGTGTCACAAGTGGAAACCTTGGACCATGACCAGCGTTCTTTAAAATGGTTTAAGTCTATTTTGACTGATGAGTCCCAAACAGTTACATTCCCTCCTTTTTAGTTCAATGCTAAATCTATCAAATAGAGAGTGCCAGGGGCTCCATTCACTCTCTTCTTCTGTTGAACATTTATGCAGCCCCATTAGCAAGACTGCTTAGGGAAAGCAGAGTTCATTTTTACATGTATGAGGACAATACACAGATCATTTTTGACCTGCAATTATTTTTAGGACTTCTCAAACAATCTGCTGCAATTCATAATTAAGACAGTCACTTGGCAGATTGAAACACTTTGATCTGGTAAGGTAGGGTTCATGAAAACGACTTTATTGATTACGTTTTCTCTTCAAAGATTATCAAAAGACTCTTTTTGTTCATGAGAAGTGTTAGAAATGGGGATTTTTAGTTGGCAGGTTGTTACCCTGTCCAAGTAGGGACCCTTCTTCCTAGTCAGGATAAGGGGGATACACTGCTGAAATAACCCCTGCTCACCCCCTTGGTAGCTTGGCACAAGCAGTCAGGCTTATCTCAAGGCAGTGTGTAAAGCATTTGCACATAACCAACAGTAATACAGTGAAAACACTACAAAAGGACACCACACCAGTTTTAGAAAAATAACCAGTATTTTATCTGTGCAAACAAGACCAAAAACAATAAAAATCCACCATACAGTTTTCAGGAATCTCAATAATCAAAAATAGACTTAAAATACAGTTCCTTGAAGTCGATAGCTCCGTCCTGGGATATCACTGCATTGTGAAGAACAAATACAACCAGTTCTGGCTGACCACGGCGTCGCAGGCCAGCTACGGTGTCGGGAAGACCTGTAAAACAGTACCTTTAGAAATGCAGGGCGTCGGCGACCTCTCGTTGGGCTCCAAAGAGCCGGCGTCAGCAGGCGTTGGTTGCGGGAGTCGGTGCAGGAGTTGTCAGGCCCTTGAAGTCACACGTATTGCAG
The DNA here is from genome assembly GCA_963921515.1 of Calotriton arnoldi. NCBI lineage: Eukaryota > Metazoa > Chordata > Amphibia > Caudata > Salamandridae > Calotriton > Calotriton arnoldi. The sequence continues at coordinate 375,003 of CAWUFW010013371.1, forward strand.
ATCGAACTCCTCACGATTGAAGTCGGGAGCGCCGGCAGGCGTCGGGGCTGCGGTGCAGCGTGCGGTGCCCTCAGGTCGCGGTGCAGGCAGCAGCTCGGTGACGGTCGTCCAGCGGCATTGGTGAGACCAGGGCTGCAGTGCGAAAGTGATGCAGTGCTCGTCGCGGTGCTGGCAGGTCACGGTACAAGCAGCGGCGTTGTCATTGCGGAATCACTGTCGTTAGCTGACGAACCGGAGTTGATGGCGCTGGGGTCGGTAGGCCAAGGCTGCGGTGCGGGATGAGGGCGGTGCCCATGTAACTTACGAGCGTTCCCTCAAACCACGGTGCAAGCAGCGGCATCGATGTCGGCATGAGGCGTCGTCCTTGGGGATACCAGCTCGGCGGCGTGAGGCGAGGCGGTGCGGAGTATGGTGCTCACAGGTTACGGTGCAAGCAGCGGCTCGGTGGCAGCATCGAACGGTGGCGTCAGTGAGACCATGGTTGTGGTGCGAAGAGTGGCGGTGCCCTCTGCGTTGCCTTCAGAACACGGAGCTGGCATCAGTGACGGCGTCAGGTTGCTTTTTCTTCTGTTGCAGCACAAAACACACAGTTCCCAGTGCTGGTAGCAGATGAACTTGAAGTCTTTGCTGTTCCTGAGACTTCTTGAGCAGGGGCAAGCTCTACCTCAAACCCTTGGAGAAACTCAAACAAAGAAGTTGCAGAAAGTTCCGTCCAGTCCTTTCTCTGCCCAAGACAGAAGCAGCTACTGCAGGCCAACACAACAAAGCACACAGCAAAGTGGTAGTCCCTCCTCACAGCTTCTCCAGCTCTTCTTCTTGGCAGGTTTCTGAGTCCAAAAGAGTTCTAAAGTCTTGGGGTCTGGGCCCCAATATTAATACCACATTTCCATTTGTTCTCTTGTGGCAGAGAGTGTCTGTGCTCAGTCCAAACCAGTTCTGTCCTCTCTGGCCCAGCTTCCTGGAAGGAGGTGGAGATAGCATTGTCCAAGGCAGACCAGGCCTATTCAGGTGCGAGGAAATCTCCTCCCACTACTCTAAATGCAGGCCTGGTCTATTCAGCCCAGCCCTGACTCATCCAGGAGAGGCAGGGCACACCTCACCCCCCCACCAGTGTGCACATCCCCAGCCCCTGTCACTCCAAAGCCATACAGTCAATCCACAAACCAGCAGAGGCACACAGGATGGCTAAGCAAGAAAATACCTACTTTCTAAAAGTGGTATTTTCAAACACAAGACATAAAACGTATCTGTACTAAAAGATTCATTTCTACATTCTGAGTTCAGGCATACTAAACGCCATTTCTCTATCTTATCCCAATGGGAAGATATACTCGTAAAATGTTACCCAGTATTTCCCTTTCTATCCTATGGGGCAGATAGCCTTTCAATGGTGAAAAATGAAATATACTGTATTTCACCATCAGGACATGTCACACACACCAGTACAAGTCCTACCTTTCAAATACACTGCACCCTGCCCATAAGGGTATCTTGGGCCTACCTTAGATTAGGGCTTGGCAAGTGGGTGCACTCGCCAAGTCGACATGGCAGTTAAAAACTGCGCGCAGACACGGCAGTGGCAGGTCTGAGATACCTTTACAGTGCTACTTTTGTGGGTGGCACAATCAGTGCTGCAGGGCCACTAGTAGCATTTGATTTACAAGCCCTGGCACTTCCAGTGCACCTTACTAGGGACTTACCAGTAAAACAAATATGCCAATCATGGAAACACCAATCCATAATACAATTTACAATAGGAGCACTTGCACTTTAACACTGAACAGCAGTAAGAAAATGTGCAGAGACACTAAACCAGCAAAAACAGTCAAAACCAGGTCAGAAAGCAAAACGTTAGGGGAAACATGCCAAAAGATGCCAGGTCTAACAAGAAGTCTTAACTTTTCTCTTCTCTCTTCTTGCTTTTTAGGCTTGCCTTGCGGCGTTTCTGGCTGGCACTCTCGGAACAAAGATCAAAACACAGGTAAGTGCTTTGTTATCTTTATGGACTTTTCTTTCTTTCCTTCCTCTATGCTCTTGCTTCAGTCTATTCTGTTCCTGGTTTGCCCAGCTCTTTTATTTATCTAACATCTCTTTTTTCCTTCTTATGTTTCTCTGTCTTTCCTTTCTTCTTTCCTTCCCTGTTATTTTCATTTATACTTCCTGGGTTATTGATGCCTTTCTCAACATTCCCTGGACTTTGGCAATCCTGAAGTTTATTTTCAAATTAAATGTGCCCAATAGAAAAAGAAGATACCTTTCTTAAGCTTTCCCTGACTATAGCAATCCTGATGCTTTGTTTTCAAATTAAATGTGGCCAAAAGAAATAGAGGATCATACCACCAAATAAAAGGAACCAATCGGTTAGCAAATAGCAGTGGTTCTTATATAGGTTAACACTTCTTCTCCCTACCTTTACATTCTCCACCCGCCTCCCTTCCACCCCCTCAACTGCTCCTACACCTGTGTAAGCTACGCTCCTCCTGGAGCATGGCGAGTTGATGTAGCTTGCCGCCAGCCCTGCGGCTTCGTCAACGCTGCTCGAGGGCTGCACACGTCTCTTCTCCCTATGCGTAAAACGCCTCCGGCTGTCTCAGGCTAGAGCTTTCTCGCCAGCCTTAGAGTACAGAACTCCCCCTTCTTCAGGATCGGCGCCGCTTGTTACCCACTCCCGAAGTCGTGTAGGTTGGTGTTTTGTAGGTGTTCTTCCCCGCTGGTGATCCAGATGCTAACGGTTTCCTCGATCTCCCTAACCTTGGCCCCCATACATCCTTTAATGAAGATGTCTCCTCCCACTTCCAGTCTCTCAAAGCGAGCAACTAGACCATGCTCGATATCACAGTCATTAAAGAGACTCTCCATCTCCTGCAGTCCTTCCTTGATTGACGTGTTCTGAAAAAACAAAAGTGTTTTTTCTTATTCTTTGGATGAAAGGATATCGGAAGCATCTCAACAATGGCCATATTGTAAATCATCCCCAGAATCTCCCTCATTCTAGTGACAAAGTCGCTTTCACATACCAGTAGTAAACTCTTTTATTCCCTCATGGTTGGACTACAGGAATCTTCACCTGTTTTCCTGGTCTTCCCAATAAATTGCTTGGGTGCTTACAGGTACGTAGGTAGTTGCTTACTCACTTGTAAGCCTCGTAGTAAGCATATACCCCTGGGTCTTCGTAGCCTGCAGTGGTTGCTAAATAAAACAGAGTACTGTTTAAACATCTGATGCCTATACTTACGGCAATACACATTACTGGATTCTTAATGCACCTAACCTCCTGGTGCCTCTAAAACAACATAAATGTACTCACACAGGAGGGAAAGCACCACAGTTCTCTAAGGAGCTTCAGGAATTAAAAAAAGACTCTAAACGAGCAGAAAGGATATGGAGAAAAAACTATGCTACTACATGCAAAAGTAACTACAAAAAAGCGGTTAAGAAGTATCATTATGCTATCAGGGAAGTAAGAACCAATTATTTTGCTAACAAAATGCAGGATGTGCCAAATTCTGCAAGAGAACTTTACAAACTTGTGAATACTTTAAGGCACCCCATCTACATTAAATCAGGTCCGCCCCTCTCAGATGCACGCTGTAATCAATTGGCCAATTTCTTTTTAGAGAAGGTCAATACCATCCTTCATACTCTAGGAGATGAAGAGGAAACTATCATACCCCTAGAACAGGGAAATTAAAAATTGAGTAAGTTCTTGTAGATGACCGCTGAAGATACTCAAGCGATTCTGGCCTCTCTTAAATAAGGCTCCCCTCAGGATCCGGTACCCCCTGATATCATGGCTAAGGGAGGAAAAACAGTCATTAAATTCCAGACCAATATTTTTAATAAGTCTTTACAGTCGGGTGAAGTTCCATCTACATGGAAACATGCCATTGTTAGACCACTGTTGAAAAAGCCAATGGCGGACCGTTTATTGTGTGAGAATTATTGCCCAATATCGCTTCTACCCGGCCCAAGCAAAATGTTGGAAAGATTTGTAAATAATCATCTTTCCTCATTCCTAGAGTTCAACGAGATTCTGCACTTCACCCAAACAGGATTTAGGACAGGGATTAATATAGAGACAGCTATCTTAGCTGCTACAGAAGAGTTGAGGGTCATTTTAGATATGAGTGGCACTGTGGCTCTGATCTTACTTGATCTCAGTACCTCATTCGACACAGTATCGCACCCAATATTTATAAAAAGGCTAATGGAAGGGGGCATTGGAGGCAGAGCCCTGAAATGGCTTACTTCTTTCCTTTACAAGCGTACTTTTCAAGTACTGGAAGAAGATAAGCAATCCAACACCTTTGCCCTCAAGTGTGGGGTACCTCAGGGCTTGTCCCTTAGCTCCACCTTTTTTTATCTATATGTTGCTCCACTAGCAGAGATGATCAAATCTTATGGTATTACGTCAATATCATATGCGGATGATACTCAATTGATCATTAGTCTATCAGATCAAACAGAAAAGACCTCATCTCTCCTTAGTTCCTGTCTTATACACATAATGAACTGGATGGCGACTAGTAGCCTAAAGCTAAATGGTGATAAGACAGAGGTGATGGTTGTGGGCAACAACCCTTCAAGGTGGATGGAAATGAATTGGCCAGCCACACTGGGGAACCAGCCTACCCCCAAAACAGAGGTAAAAGGTTTAGGGGTATGGCTGGATGAGAGATTGAAAATGGAAGTCCAGGTCAAGAAATTAGCAACTGCATGTTTCGTCCTACTTCGTACCCTAAGAAAACTTTTAAAATGGCTTCCAGACTCAACACACAGATTGGTGGTTCAAGGCTTTGTAATCTCTTCATTGGACTATGGAAACTCTGTATATCTTGGAAGCCCTAAGACAGTCTTGGAAAGACTACAGATTGTACAAAACGCCGCAGCACGCATTATTAAAAAAATACCCAAACACCAGTCAGCAAGGGCAGCATTGGTAGCCCTGCATTGGCTTCTCGTGAATAAGAGAGTCCAATTTAAGGCCCTATGTCTTGTATAAAAAGCAATTCATAAAAAAGGCTCCAAATTGATTCAGAATCTCATTACCTCTTACAAGCCAGTGAGACCACTGCGCTCTTCCGATCAGCTACTGCTCACTGTCTCTAGAATTAAGAGAGTCAGAGCCGGAGGTCAATCTTTTGCTTATATTGCTCCGAGGCTCTGGAACTCTCTACTGTTGCATATGAGGCAAACTGAATCAGAGCTAGAATTTAGGAAACTACTCAAGACTAGACTGCTCGATTAGAGTCCGCAGGACAGTGGCTTGTGCCCGCGCTGGGAAGCCTTTGTGGGTAGCCATGCGCTTTATAAATTTGAGAATAGAATAGAATACTGCTACGCTACTCCTGAAAAACAAACTACAGCTAAACAAACTTTCAAGACTTTGAAGACCGCGAGGTTCCGGTCTCCTCTTATGTTCCCTGAACCAAAACAGCAACTTTTGGTGATCGTACCTTTTCAGTCATTACTATAAAGGAATTACATAAATTACCAAACCAAATTCATGCCACCCCTAATCTACTGAGTTTTCAAAAACTTTTGAAATCTTATCTGTTTATTTTACATGAGTTCACAGTTTTATTCATCTGGTTTTAGCACAAAGAAGTTTTTTGCATATGCCCTGCGCTTTACACATAGATTACAATACAAGTGCACATAAACTGTAAGCCATCATGCACACAGGTATAAAATGACAAATATTTAGAAAATTACAGTTTTCAAAAATATACAACCCCTCTCAACAGGACAAAACAAGAATCATTACAGTAAAAACTCCAGAGTTTATCAGAGTGGGTGGCCAACACCGAAATCCCTTGCCTCTTAGTGGGAGATTATGTGTAACAAAATACTTGACTATAATTTGTAGCACAATGTGATAAACACTCCCTGTTACTGGTTTATACAAATGCTTTCCACAATAAATAAGCTAGACCTACCGCCCTTGTCATAACTTTTCATAATAAGCATATCGCACCTGGTGCTCCAATAAGGCCCATAGCTTTTTATTATAACCAACTCAAGTCTGCTGTATTAAGTGTAAGCTTCTCCGCAAGGCAACCATCAGGCACAAAATTACAACGGTATACAAAATTACAGTTGGCTAGGCACAACCCACTCCTAAGAGGGCTAAAAAGAGCAAATCTCTTGTAACCACAGTTTGTCAAAACAAACCATAACCAACACCAAACCCCTTGTCTACTACAATAAGCTGTGAGGCTCAGTGCAACTTTCATTAAGAGTAATAACAAACCACCCTTGAATGGATTGGTTTTAGTATGTACTTTTCACACTACATACGTCAGACCTACTGTTTTTATCATAACATTTCATAATAAATAGACCAGGCTTATAGCCATGATCATTGGCTTGCCACTATGACCAACTCAGTCTTGCTGCATTGAGTGTAAGCTTTGCTACAAGCCACAAAGTACAATACAAGCACTGTTTGCAGAAAAAGCACACAACTTTCATCCAATCAAATCCTGTACTCAGGGGCTCTAACATGTGGGTGTAGTCCAAGTCCCACTCTCAGTAATACTCTGAAAGCTCCTTTTTTTGTTGACATATAAGATCTGGCGACAGCTACACTGTAAAACTAGACCTAAAAAGTAAGAATGAATTGGTGAAAGTTTGCCCACTTGCACCTAATGTGGTTACCTTGGTTATATGTTATATGTTCAGAATTCCATACAAGTGCTTACAAGGGTTTGTACAGTAAGTGTCTCTCTCCTAGTGTTTACTGCAGAGGCTGTATTTTAACACATCTTTAAGCACCAAAGGCCTTATTACTTATTGATCCCCTATACAAATGGAACCCCATTCAGTTTGCACTGCAGGGAGAATACTATGGAAGGGTCCATCAACGCAAATCACCAGAGGCATGCTCCTGCATATGCATGGGGGTCTGCTACATGCAAATAAGAGACTCTCATTAGACTCTTGAAAGACTCCCACTAGAGAAGCATTACAAGTATCAAACAGTTACCGAGGTAACTCTCTCAGTGTCTCCAAATGTGGGGTTGTGGGTTGCATAGAGGGTTCTAAGGACCTTCTGGTGACCCCACAGGGAACATGGGCAGTCACAGCCTGCATGATGCAGGTCCACAGTCTTGCAAAACGTGGCCTGGGGTGCACATGCACACAACCCAGTCAGGGATGCACAAATACCATTTTTCCATAATAAGCACCATGCACTTGGCCTAACCCCAAGGATAAGAGCATTTTGTGACTGCACCTAATTTTGGGATTGGCAGACCCTCTCAAATATAAAGTGGCTGGCAGCACACACTGACGCAGTACAGGATGATCCGGCTGTACTTTTTATAGTGCAATGTGTGCTTTTCTGTGCACGCACAAACTAGGCCAGTATACGTGTGTGAAGAAAACCACAATATTTAATTTATGAAGTGTCAACTGGTTATTGCCTACACCACACCTGATTTCTCATGTGTGATTGGGAGACCTGTCTCATGGTTGACCATATAGGTTCAAAAGAGGCTCACCACACCCACATAAAAGGAACCCCGAAACAACATATAAATTTAAAAAGGAAAAGTGCTGCTGAAAAAAACAAAAAAAGTGAATATCACAGTTTGCAAACTTTATGCCTAGAAACAAAAGTTTGCAAAGTCATAAATCAAAGAAACAATAGGGCATACTTGTATACTAAAAGCTAAAAACAAAGAAACATGATGATTCAATAATGAAGAGATACAATATAGGAATGGTTTTCCACTGGTTAGAGGATGTGCATTATTGACAGCTCTCTGTTCCACTGCCTTGAGCAATGTTTTTTAACTTCATAAACACATTTACTATTTTTTTGCTGCTGGGCTTTCAGTAAAGATAGAAGATGCATAATATGCAACCTTGGGACGGTATATAAAGATCCATCCGGTAGAACTAGCCAGAAACAAGGATTCTGCTGGCAATACTGTTGTGCCATTACAGATTGTTGTCAATGAAGGGTAATGTGTGTAGCAAGCAGAAAACTGGCTTCTAACCACACACACTCTCCTAGCAAAATAATCCCACCACCTTTCATCAGCAGTGCTAAATGCCAATTCGACATTTCATTTTTGCTGAATGGGAGGTGTTGTTTGAAAGCTGAGAAACTCAGCGTACAAACACCACTCACTTTAGAGCACTACGTGATCACAGTAGGATGTGGTCTCCTGGTGCTCCCTCTAAACTGCAGGGATTTTTGCAGGGGGAGTGAACCCTTGGCCAAGGGCCTGTGCTCCCTCCAAAACCCCTAACAGCATCAGTCTTTCTGTCCCCACTGGAGGATATGGGGGCTATTACCCCAAATGTCACCCCCCCCCCCAAGGGAGGGGTCTAGTGGGCAGAAAGCCCACTAGACACCTGGGATTTGTGTAAAAAAAACAAAGGGGTGGGGCGACCCAGGGCCATGTCTCCACTCCAAAAAAAGGTGCAGCAGTCTTTCTGGCGACACTTCTTCAAGGGAGCACCACATTTCCCCCCTTGTAACTCTTTATGTTTTGCCCACTACTCACATACCACACATTGCAAACATACATACAAAACTATAAAGCCTGTTTTTTGTAAAAATTATATCTCCTGTTTTATTAAAGCTATTGCACATACATAAATAAAATCTGAAAAAACTCTGAAAAATTCATAAAATATGCCTCAGGAAAATTCACACAACAATTTTTTGAATTGAGTCCTCTTTCAAAATACTAAAAACAAGTTGTCAACATGGTGTTTTGGTGGACTCCAGTTGATTGACACCACCTTCTTCAGGACAAACGTTTTATAAAAACATGTTGTTCAATCTAAAAAGTAAAAGACAATGTATATTCAATCAAGGAGACCGACTACTATTTACAGAAAACAGGCCGAGATTTACCGTAATCAACTGTAGTCCACCGAAACGCTGCGTCAACAACTTGTTTTTATTATTTTGAAAATTATTATTATATGTAATTGAATGTTTTTTATATGCCTTGGAGCTTCATTTCAGTGCTTTGACCTTAACATTGCTAATTCTGATATTAAGCATGAAACAACAAGGTTCTATGTGGTTCCCCATTTGTGATCAAAAGTAGAGTATAAATAGTACCAACTGTGGGAAATAGAAAGGATTCCTCTATGATGCAAAGAGGACTCAATCCAAAAAATTGTTGTGTGAATTTTCCTGAGGCATATTTTATGAATTGTTCAGAGTTTTATCAGATTTTATTTATGTATGTGAAATATCTTTAATAAAAGAGCAGATATCATTTTTACAAAAAACAGGCTTTATAGTTTTGTATGTATGTATGCAATGAATGGTATGTGAGTAGTGGGCAAAAATAAAGAGTTACAAGGAGGACAATATTTTGTTGCCAGTTGCTAAACCCAGTTCCCTTTGTTCCAAAGGGTTACTCTCTCTTTTTTTCTGGTGCACCACATTTTTCTACATTTAGGCTTCCCTCAAAGTGTCCAAGTGACTATCACCTTAGTGTTTTCCTACCATGACTATGCTAGTAGTCTAAACATTAGAGTCCCTTTGTATCTTATTTGCAAGTTATAGAGAATTCAGAATGTCAGATATTCCACCAGTCCTGAAATTGTCACACTGGCTGTTGGTGGATAAATGTATCAACCTTAAAGCAAAGCCCTTCAAAAAGTGATCAATCCATACATTTATTACACCCTTCCTTAAATATAAACCCCATGCCTGAACAAGAAATCCCATCACTCTTCAGATGACTGAATTCAGAAACTCAATTCCTGCAAGACTAATAATGGACAATCACTTAGAAAGTCATTCTCCTGTGCAACACCTTATGCACATGCACAGTGAAGTTTGTCGCCCTACATTTGAAGCACATTGCTGAACCTCATGCACCACACTCAATGTCTCAGCATAGGCCACTCTAGGACCCACACCAGGCCCTCTGAAAAGGGAATCTGATGGCAATTGTAGCACCGATTGATCTTGTCAGGGGTATGCAACAATATACAAATGAAGAAAGTAATATTATATCATAAGTGCCAATCCTCTAAACTTCATTTGTAACAAAAACTCCTCAGCATATGGTTCCTTCTTTCCTAACCTATCCTTCTGGTAAAAGAGATATGTGAGTGAGAAAAATAACTGAAGTATCACTTAGCCTTACCATGGTCATCTGAGCATGCTCAAGCAGAGAATATTTCCCAGAGGTCAGAATCAGTGGCGTAGCTTCAGGGGAGTGAAATAGGGTGTTACACCTCCCTAATATATGTATTTTCTGGGAAACAGTTGGGTGCAGGTGCTTTCAGTCGGGTTTGGTGAGGTGTCTGTGAGATTCCACCAGGAATTTGTACATACACACAGACAAAAAAGCACACACACTCTCTCCCGCTCTCTAATTTGAAAATCCTAAAAAATGTTGGTTAATTTAAAAATATTGTTTTTTCCCACACTTAGTACCCCTACCAATCTGCATTTCTCTCCCTTTCCACTACCTCTTAAGCCCTTTTCATGTGCTCTGTTTGTCTATAATGTATTTTAACATTATGTGCCAGCGTTATTGTCTGAAAATCTGAAGTTCACCCACCGCCATTCTTACTGACCAAGCTACACCCCTGGTCAGAATATAATGTTATGTTGCGGGATGCGACAGAAGAGTACTAGCTCCAAGATGGAGACATTAAATTACAATGCATTCATAGCCTAAACTGTGCAGGTTCACCAGATCAAGGCAACTTTGGATGAGGTCCTTTCTCATCCTAAGTTGGTCCTGATCTTAGTGTATGAAACAGAGATTCACACTCTAGCATCCTACCAGTAATAGATATATAGTATGCACTAATTGTAATGTGTGGGCTATCATTTAGCCAGGTTCCTTGCATACAATACTGCCTAACACCATACACATGTTGGTCTCCTCTCTAGCAGGTGACCTATATTTTTTTCTCCTTTCGCTGCGGTATATTTGAGAACAAATTCTCACATGCCAAAAAAAAAGATAGCATAGAAACTCAGCTGTGAAATTTTGAAATAATAAGGCCAAGTGGGTTTGAAGTGAATCTTCAGTGAAGCCGTAAAAATGAAACTCTGGCTTGTCATCTTGTCAACTAGACCTTATAATAGACTTTAATAAGAACGTTGAGGTAAGTATTATCCCTCACACACTGTCCTTTCTCTGACTTTAATTATTTTCTGCTTTGCGATTTTAACAGCTGGAAGCTTTGCGGTGTGTGAGGTCCTGTTTGGATTTCTCAGCCGTGGAGACTGGTTTTTGTAGGAGTCACCGTCAATATCCTTACGTCGAACTGGCACCAAATAAAGAGGAAGGACCTGAGGCAATCCCAGATTTTATTACCAGCCCTGAGACTGATTGGCTTGTTGATGCTAGTCTCTGCTCCTCCATTTTTCCCAGATGCTCAAAGGAAAAAATAGTTCTTATTTTCTTTGTATTTGCTGAGCAATGAAGAAGAGTTATATGTAGAATGCTTTTGCTTGCCTTTGTGTGTTTAATAAAACATAAACTTCCATTGGAGAGAGTTTGAAGATCTAAATCTCCATTTTATGGGATCCTCCTAGTAGTTGAAAGCAGTTGTGTGTTAAAATGGAAATTGCTTCCAGACACTAAGTGCTTTGGAGCAAGCTATTTAGCTAATGCGAGATTGGAGTTAAATAAGTGGCTCTTTCAGATGATCTTCTCATTAAATTATATTGGGGAGACTAATCCCCACTGAGTCTCCAGCTCAATAATGAAGGGCAGAAGTTCATAAAATAACGACCTCGTTACCGATGCGCGCGCGACCTTCCATTTCACGTTTACAACTCCAAGATATGATTGTTTTTACCCAACCAAAGTAGAGCCACCAGTACTCTAGTAATGATTTACTCTAAAGCTTGCAAGACTTAAGGAAGCTGCGTGCTGAGTGGTAGAGGCGCTGTTGGTGGGTCTATGAAATGATCAGTATGTGGGGCCCACTCCCTGGCACTGCCGCTTTAACTTGGGTGAGGGGCTGGGCTTTGGAGCAGGACACTCTGAGTTGCCTTGGAGCCCGGCAACTAACTCTAGTTAGTCAATTTCTGCTGTCCACTTAGCCTCCTAATTGCACGAGCTCGTTTAGATAAGGAAGTGGTAAAAGAAACTCCTGCTATCAGCGGCCTGTCCTCACATTTGTCTATGTCTGGCTTTTGTAAATTGTGTATGGAGAAGTGAGTTCGTCAGGGTGAAGCAGAGAACTCAGTCCATTGCATAAGCGTTAAATAATTTTATTGTGTTCAAAAACAAGTGAGCAAAATAAGTGCAGAAAAACCGAAGGTTTTTTAATCTAGTTTTAAAAAAGAGAACGTAAACCAACAAGCTGATGTTTATTCTACTGACTAATGTTACCCAAGCGGTTTATAGTAAAACAAGTTGTTGGAAGTAAAAATATATTTTTTATAGATGTTGGTTTTAAGGTTATGCGCTTACCAAAAATAAACTATTATCCTTCATTTTAAACATGCATGGTTTTTATTTCCAATTTTATGCTGCTTATTAATTTGAGGATAGTGTTATTTTTTGTGTCTACCATAACATGCTGAAGAGACAAATAACTGTAACGGTACACTGCAAGGCAATATGTATAGAGGTAGTGAATCATTCCATGACACCAGAGGCAGGAGCCCTGTTTGATATCACTCTTCTATCTGATAAATCATACAAGCTGTTACTGTACAGTTACATGCATTTTATTCTATATGATAAGTGATAAAAGGCCACACGAGCACTCACAGATGCACGCATACAAACACGCATTGTACAGTTTGATGTTATGAAGATTAATGAGTGCCTGACACATTGATTTAACAGTTACCAAATAACCTGTGTGGTTTCTCAAGAACTGGATTGTCTACTGACTCATGTGAGCAGGACACTATTTTTAGAATCATGGGGCTTTTCTGTTGCAAATCATTGTCATCGGATGTGTCAGTCCTATTGGTTCAACAGAAGCAACTCTTGACTACAACTCCTAGAAGGCATTATTATTTAAAAAGAAATACCAGGTGTGCATCCCCTTCATTGCCCTCTGGAAGTGCCCCCTTTATTTTCAGGGTGCCAACTACTGGTGGTACAACAAAATAGACGTTCACTGGTTTAGCCTATAGATTGTGGAAATCTATTTCATACCACTTCAGGCTTGATCTGCCAACCTTCTTGCTGGCAGGAAAGATTTAAAAACTCATCCCATCAGAATATAATTCCTTGGCTGAACTCTGTTTTCATCCCCTCCCTGTTCTTTTTGTAAATATTCTTATTGTTGTGCTACTTGCAAAGCACTCCCATGCCCGGTGACTTGGTTCACGCAATATAAAATCTTCAAATAAATACATTGGATAAATAAAGAGATTTACCTAGCCCACCATGCCCATTATAAAATCAAACAGCACAGTGACAGCAGTATGTCATGTTCTTTTCCCTCTGATGCCAGAAACTCACTGATACCAGATTTTATCAGCTGTAGAAATGTCACAAGACCTAAGGGACTGCAGAATTATCCAAAAGTAAAATGTGATTTTTCTACCATGGTGATGGTCTGTAATTTAACATAACCCAGTGGGTCACTTGAGCTACCCTGATTACAACAGGGAATGGCCCTGTGTCCATATGCATTTCCTATGATGTTATATGTTTTAGGGAGTTAGAGTATCTGTTTTTTTCTCCCCTGTTGGTCAAACTATATTGGAGACCAATAAATGATAGAGTTTTAATCTAACAAACATTGGCTAAGCCAATAGGTCTCGCCGATGCAAGAGCTATTGGCTATGCCAATGTGTTTTAACCATGTTGTACACCAGCAGGGCTGCTGTTCAGCATGTCTTAAAGTTAGTGTTGTAGAGAAGAGTGGTGTGGCGTGAAGTGGCATGGCGTGTAGCGGTATAGAGTGGCATAAAGAGGCAGAGAGTGGCATTTCGTAGAGTGGCGTATTGTAGAGTGGGGTGGAGTGCCATAGAGAGGAGTAAAGTGTCAGAGAGTGGAATGGTGTAACATGAAGTGTCATAGAGTGGTGATGTTAAGTGTCATAGAGTGAAGTGGCGTAACATGGCGTGGCATAGAGTGTTGTAGAGTGGCGTAGAATGACATGTCATAGAGTGGCATGGCACAGAGTGGCATGGTGTGGCATAAAGTGAGGTGGCATAGAGTAGAGTGGCATAGAGTGGAGTAGGGTGGAGTGGCGTTAAGTGGAGGGGCATAGGGCAGAGTGGAATGGCGTAGAGTAGAGAGGACTGGTGTAGAGTAGAGTGGTGATGAGTGGAGTAGCGTAGAGTGAAGTGAAGCAGAGTAGAGTGGAGTGGCATGGCGTAGAGTGGTTTGTAGTAGTGGCGTAGAGTGTAGTGGCTTGGAGTGGCATATAGTAAAATGGTGTAAAGTGAAGTGGTATGAAGTGAAGTGGCCTAGAGTAGAGTGGCATTGTGTGGAGTGGAGTGGGGTAGAGTATCATAGAGTGACACTGTAGCATAGAGTGGCATGGAGTGGCACAGAGTGGATTTGCATAGGATGGTGTACAGTGAAGTGGAATGGTGTACAGTAAAGGGACTGGCGTAGAGTGCAGTGGCATAGTGTTAAGTGGTGTAGAATAGAGTGTTCCAATCCACTCTATGCCAATGCACTCTAGGCCAGAGTAGAGTGGCTTAGAGTGCAGTGGCATAGAGTGCTGTGGTGTACAATTCAGCTGCGTAGAATGCATCAGTGTAAAATGCAGTAGCGTAGAATGCAGTGGCATAGAATGCAGGGACATAGAGTAAAGTGGTGCAGAGTAGAGTAGAGTGGCTTAGAATGCAGTGGCATTGAGTGGAGTGGTGTAGAGTTGAGTAGAATGGAATGGTGTAGAGTTGAGTAAAGTGAAGTGGCGTAGAATGCAGTGGCATAGAGTGCAGTGGCTTAGAGTAGAGTGGTGCAGAATAGAGTGCAGTGGTGTAGAGTGAGCTGGTGTAGAGTGCAGTGGTGTAGAGCAGAATGGTGCAGAGTAAAGTCGCGTAGAGTGCAGTGACTTTGATTAGAGTGGTGCAGACTAGAGTGGCGTACAGTGCACTGTTGTAAAGTGGAGTGCTGCAGAGAAGAGTGGCATAGAATACAGTGGCGTACAGTGGAGTGATGTACAGTAGAGTGGCATTGAGTGTAGTGGCATAGAGTGCATTGGCATACAGTGCAGATCAGTGGCGTAGAGGGCAGTGGCACAGAGTGCAGTGTTGCAGAGTAGAAGGGCTAGCATACAGTGGTGTGGAGTGCAGTGGCATAGAATTGAGTGGTACAGAGTGGAGTGGACTAGCTTGGAGTGGTGTAGAGTGAAGTGGTGCAGAGTAGAGTAGAGTGGTGGAGAGTGCATTGGCATAGAGTAGAGTGGCGCAGTGTACAGTAGAGAGGTGTAGTAGAGTGGAGTGGTGTAGAGTGCTGTGGAGTAGAGAGGAGTGATGCAGAGTAGAGTGCAGTGGTATGGACTGGTGCAGAGTAGAGTGGAATGGCGTAAGGAGGAGTATGCATGGTGTGTAAGCACACTGCCATTACAGACAACACACTTTAAATTGAAATGACTAGAAAAAAGCCACAACCCCAGCAAGATTGTTACATAAATACTCTCACTTTGAAGTCAGAGAAAGAAAGTCAACTCCAAGCTTCCTATGAAGACAGAGCCTGACATCTGACCTCTGTCTTTGAATGCACAGCAAATGTGACAAGATAAAAATGTACAGGCCTGTTTACAGAAAGCGAGAACACAGAAGAATACAGCAAACATGGTATGCTCCACTGGAGGGACAAACTCAAGCTGGACAGCCTAAAACAAATATAACCAGCAAATAGAAAGCCATAAAATGTGAGTTACAACCCACAATGCCAATGGTAAGCAATGGAAGGAAGGCATTCCCAATGAAGCTTACAGAATGTCCACAAGAAGTCCTTTCACAACCAGACAGCTGTGCTGTCTTGTTGGCTTCAACCTAAAAATCACCTAAACACTCACCTTTGTGGGATGTGTTCTATTTGCATTGGTACATGAGTATCTGCAAGTCACTGGTTAAACTATCATCAGGGTCAGTTCAGCTTTAATTCCTGTTGAGGTCATTACAAGAGTAGCCAATAAATAAGGTAATACTAATCAATCTTACTATCAGTGGTTTGGAGTGGCATATAGTAAAGTCGCATAAAGTGAAGTGGCATGGAGTGAAGTGGCCTAGAGTAGAGAGCCTGAGTTGTTCCTGTTTAAAAGCATACACAAGATCTGGATGATCATGAAAGGTGAAGTGAGCCACACAAGCAGATGGTAATATTTTGGACCTAGAAAACATTCTAGCAGCAAATTTGACCATACAGCACCTGCTGTAGTCTAACTACGTGTTGATCCCATTCCATCTTCTTTAAATGTTCTCTGCATTAAAAAAATTGATTTTCATAACCCTTGAAACTAAGTACAAATAATACCAATAGATAACCTAATCACAAAGTAACAAACTCGCTTTTAAAAAGAGATTGAAACAAAGCAACACAGCGCCCACAAAGTCCCAAACTCACTAGTGTGTGCAGGATGGGAAAAGGATTTAGCAATAGAAATGCTGAGGACACAGAATACATAAGAGAAAGTATTACAAAGCAATCAAAAGAGATAAAAAATAAGTACAATGAGAACCCTATCAACAAATCGGACAATTTGTAGTGAGAATCATTAAGTGTATTTTGAAAATTGATTAAGGTAGAATCCCTGGAAAACATATCTGCACAATCCAGCAGCAAAGCAAAGTAGGAACCTACTAAATATTTTGTATTAAAGGTGGCGCAAATGCAAACAGATATATTGGCCATCATTAAACCATCTGCCAGCAGCATAATAACCACATCTGCTAAATCATACCCAGCCACCTTCAAGCTTGAATAATGTACTATTACAAAACTAGCAAACTAGGTTTAAAATTCCCATCTGCTTGTAAAAATGATTCTGAACATTTTTCAAGTGTACCCAAACCTGACCCGATATTATGAAGAGAAAGGTAAAACTATTGAAAAAGAAGGGTCTTCAGGCCTTTTCAGAACGAGGTCTGATCAGTAATACCACACAGAGAGAGGGGCAACTGCTTCCAAAACCTGCAAACCAGAACGGAAAAGGCTCTGCATCCTATATGAGTCATCTAATGTGACAAACCATTGCCATAGAATGGGAGGCCGATCGAAAAGACCGTGAGGGGATATAGAGTGGTATTTAAGTTTGAATGGCCCATGCTACGTAGAGTTCCATGCACAAGCAGTAGGGATTTAAACTCAATTGTCTGCTCCACTGGAAGCCAGAACATTTTGTAACCCCTGCTGAAGGGCAGAACCCTTGATGCTCTAAACCAGGCTAATAACACCTAGTTTATCAACAGCTGACCTAAATAAAGGTTGTGCCCACATTTCCCTTATCCTAACAAATTCATAGTGTGTGAAATTAAGGTACCACAGTAGGAATATATGGAATGAAAGTCAGAAATGTCATTTAGGCTTCTAGTGTATCCAAGGGATTGAAGTAACAGTAGGTAACTTCAGAGAAGGATTCCTCTTTATCCTAGAAGAAGACCATCAAGCAGCTCTCTGCAGCCTATAACATGGTGCCACATTTCATTTTACTATGGATGGTGGATGAGTGGATGGGAATCTTTAGCACAGCCTTGGAATGCATTAATATTTTCCAAACATCAGCAAGACCAAGTGCCTCAGATACTCCAGTCACAGACACCAATCTCAGCTTCAGGGCCCACATGACACACAAGATAAGGACTTGTTGGGTTCGGTGGTTGAGCTCAGCTAAGTGAAGTACCTTCTACTAGAGATGCAGAACTGCAACCCAGGAGCTGGTCTTCTCCCATCTCCATTGTGGCAATGATCTGCGGGCTGGTGGCAATGAATCCCCTTGGCACGGCTCTGAACACTCTACATGAGGCAGCATGCCTTATCAAAGGACTCTGAAAATACAACAGAAGTATACCTACCCTGAGTGTACTCCATTACTCTCTCTGCCTGCCCACACCACACTCATTTTCTGCTGTATCATCTACAAGCCAGTCACCTACGTCATACCTGGCAACCAAGATTATTATCTTTGTTATATCACAAAAAACACACAGCATCAGCAGGTACAAAAACAAGGTAGTACATGAGGGATGGCAATTTAATGGGCCATTTTTAATCAGGCTCCTTCCCTTCTTGCAGTATGCTCTTTGGGAATGGAAATCTGTTCCAGTCCGGGCCACCTCGTTTTTGTTTACCTCCCAACTGCTGCTTTATAGTCTACCTCCGCTTCTCCTTTTGCCCGCACTTTCATAGGATCCAACCCTCCCTCAACACACAAACACTGCAGTTATCACCATGCCTGGACCTTATTTACTATTGGATGAGGGAGAATTTTGCCAGCCTGAGAGATTTTTGTCCTGAAAGCACCATTGACAAGATACCCCTATTTTTATAGTATACATCCTTGGAAACAACGCCAGCTGCAACACGCAAAGTAAGCAGTTTGTTTGGCAATCTGTGACTCTGAGCTAACCTTTTCCCACAAATCAACACACTGGCCACTTCTATCTCTCTATACCTCAAAGATTATTTCACTGATTCCTGGTGATAGCACAGTTGGACTACTATAGCCTTATAGGCCGCCGTAGCTGGCTATACCGGCCATTAAAGACCCGCTCCAGCGTTTAACAAGGGAGTGGGACTTTAATGGCTGGTATAGCCCAGCTATTAGCACGTTCTGCGACTAGAGGGCAGAATGTTCTAATAAATAAAACAAAGGCCTCTCGGAGTCCGAGGGGGATTAAATCCACTCAGGCTCCGAGAGGCCTTTGTAAAACAACATTGGAATGTTGCTCTGCGGGCTTTTACCGGCCCGTAGAAGCTCGGAGCACTCCATTGTTTTCAATGGAGTGCTCCACATTCCAATGTTCTAATATAATGTAAAATACCCTGCCCCCACTCCAAAGCTTATTCATACATTGCATTGAGGACAAAATCATACCAAGAAGAAATGTGCTCATATTGTAAAAACACAGTCACAGCAGACCTGTCTTCAAAGCATTTTACTTTTGCTTGGTATATTCATCATGATATACCATGGGAAACACGTTCTGGAAAGAACACGTTCAAGTTAAGTGCAATAACTGGTCCAACCAAGATCCACTGCTGAACTAAAATGTAGAACACCAGCTAGCAGAAAGTAACTGACAAGCACCATTGGTAGACCTGCCCCTATTTTGTCACTCCAAACCTTAGAGCAGAATATACTTACTTTTCAGAAGAGAATAAAAAATGAATGATTTAGACATGTCTCTAATGGAAAAGTGGGGTTGTGAGACACATTGATGAGTAAAACTGGTTATGAGGCGCACTCTTTACAGCAGCCATTCAACAACCATACTAATTATGCCATACTAGCTGACTGTTAAGGGCCTCATTACAAACGACCCATAATTTCCGATGGAGCTAGGAACATAAGTTACCAACTCTACTGGGAATCATGATTTGTGCAGAAACATCAAAGGTCTGTAAGTTTTGGTCCAGATGTTTTCTCTGCAGCAAGAAGGCAAAATCTCCAGATAAAAATAATCGAGGCTTAAATCATTTGGGAATCGGTGCAGAAACACTGACTCCTTCATGTTATTCCTCATTATCTTGGTATCAGATTTGTCCCCCTGAAAACTACTGATGCTTTTGTTATTAATAACAAGTTTCCCTACTATTGTGCTCTTTGGAGTGGGAATGATGCATTTATCCCCACCTACATTCAACACTTTCCCTACTGTTCCGCTGTTTGGAGTGGGAATAATACATTTAACTATCCGAAGTCCAACAGTTTCCCTATTGTTGCAGACACCAATACTTTAGTATTCACTGTATAGCAGCCTACATCAGTTTTTCTACATCACAAGATGGCCGCCACAATTTCACTATGTAATAGCATACGTGCAACAAACTGCTTTGTATGGTCCCTTTTCCATTTCTATGACATACTACAGTCTATGTAATGATGCATTTCCTGTACGCCAATTGTGTGAACAAGACAGCTTCGGCTGTCGAAACGCGTTACCCCATGTAATTAAACCCCACTGCGGCACAACCTGAGAGTGCGGACATTCTTTTCTGTATGTGCGATTGACTGACAGCTCGCTCCGCCGCCATCCCGCGCCACTTGCCTCAGCCACAGATCCTAGCAGGAGCGTCCCTGGCCGGCCGCTTTCTTCACTTCTGCAGCAGCAACTGGATTTACTTTATCGTCTCAGGAGCGGAGGACTGTGTGACGGCGCATCCCAGAGGTAAGCTTTGGCCGTATCGGGGGTGCGGGCGGGGGGGCTGGTTCGTGTTCTCTTCAGCGCGGGTCCGGTCCCCACGCTGGCATCCCCCGCGGCTGACTCTGAAGTCTCTGGTTGGCACCTGACACATTAACCCACGGGATCAACTAACTACACCGCATTGTGTAGAATTATCCTCGAACGTACAACTGTATTTTCAGTTTAAACTGCGTGTCCATGTGCACAGCATCTTGCATCTGCATTTTGAAGTCCAAAATCATGCGATCTGCAATATAAGTGAGACGTTCATTTGGATACATTGTCACTTAAAGCTCCTGAGCAGAAACGGTTATAGCGGCGGCAGGAACCTCTTATTTCAAGAGGGGGAATATCTGCAGTGGCTCAATTACATTGACTTTGAAGCATAAACTGAGGAACTTTTATCGAGGGCTCAACATGGAGGAAGAAAATGAGAGACGTGCAGCAGCACACACCCTTCTAGCACGCGCTCCAAGCAAAATGGACAGTGCACAAACTACCAACAAATGTGACACAACTTTAAACACCAAACTTAAGTGCTTTGAGAAACTAAAGATGTCTGAAACAGCCAAGTGGTGGGATGCAGTCTCTTTGCAAGACTATCTGGACAAAAACATGGTGCCGCGGGGTTTACGGATATATGTAACACCATCATACGAATCTCCCAACCCACGGATGCTGGAAGACTGGACAGAAAACTCTGCAAAAAGCTCCAGAACAATGCTCAGCATATTAGTCAAATATGCTTGGGAAGACCGTGAGACCATCATGACAGAGATCGCCACACTGGAGGCAGAATTCACCACCAGCAAAGAACAAGGAATTATAAATAAATTCATGGATGAACTCAAACCCAAGCTCAAACGACACGAAGATGATATCAAAATCCGCAAACAACGCAAGCTCCATCATGACTGCGTGGAGTACGAGAGCGGTCGCATACTAACTTATAGCCATAAATATGACCACTTATATGACAACGCATCTAACATCGAGACAACTCCAACTGTGAGAAGTGAGACCACGATACCATCATCCGTAGAAGCCAGCGATTCGGATACAGATATCTCCATAACAACCACAAGTTCAACTTCTGAAAGAGTGATCCCCTCCAAACCGGTCACTTTTTTAGACGAGTACCGGCACCTACGCAGGGTCCGGCAAATACCAAGAACGACGCCACCACCAACAAACCGAGGGAGAGGACGGGGACAACGAGCCAGAGGAAGAGGAAGAGGAAGAGGAAGAGGGAAGGGAGGAGCAAACAAAGAAGGAAATGAAGAAAACAGAAAAACCAGAGACAACAGAACAAAGGAGCACATGGGAAAAGCAACAAGCTCCACGACCAAACAATAATGGATATGGACATGGTAAACAAAACTATTATTAACCTATCCGAATGCCTCCTCTCTTTCCTTGAGAAGAAAACTCTATGTTTAGGCTTGACATTTTGTCCCACTGAACTATTCAATTATTCAGGTACACATGTAGATCTTTATAAGTTTGTTAGGAAGCTCAAACTTACTAAATGGCATACTCTTAAGAATCCGACTTCAGGTATGAACTCAATAGCAGAAACATCCTCAGCTGCACCGACAAGCTTGACTTTAGGTGACTTTGAAACATTGTTAGCCATGCATGACCTACACTGTGTAGCAGAAGCATCCAACATGTCGCCTATGGAAACCATCAACATTGACTTTCCTACTGACCTAGCAGCCTCGACTAAATTCAAACCCGTTCCATCTTTTACCAGGTGTTACCCCATGATAACATTGATACATTTAACGATATGGTCATACAAGATTTACTCAGACTCAAACACCAAAGTTGGAAGAAGGTATCCTCCAACAATAACCTGACCTACAAAGAACAGGCCATTATCAAATCCCTAGCAGAGGACACCAGTATTGTGATTCGTCCTGCAGATAAAGGGGGCAACATTGTCCTTTTAAGCTGGGACATGTACATCAGTGAAGCCCAACGACAACTAGAAGATGCCAGGTTCTATTTGAAAATCAACAGTGCTGTTTACAATGACAGTATACTAGAAATTTGGAATAAACTTAAGGAATGGCAACACAGTGGTATCATCACTTGGGATGAATACTGCTTCTTCAAAAGGGACTTCCCTAAACTCCCGATTATGTACCTCTTACCGAAAGTACATAAGGACCCTACCAGCCCGCCAGGGAGACCTATAGTCTCATCTTTTGGCAGCGCATTAGAAAATGTGTCCAAATATGTGGACCACTTTTTAAGTGATTATGTAACAGCTTTGCCCTCACATGTGCAAGACACCAAAGATTTCTTGACCAAAATAGAAGGTATCAACTGGGAAGAGGATTTCCTCCTAGTAACACTAGATGTAAATTCACTTTACACTATAATAGATCATACCCAGGGTGTAAAGGCATGTTACCACTATCTCAAGAACAGACCTATTGGATTTTTGGACCATACTAACATGTTAATCAAAATGATGAACCAATGTTTAAAAAACAACATTTTCATGTTTGACGGGGTGGTGTACAAACAGATCCTTGGCACTGCTATGGGCACTTGTTTTGCCCCTAGCTTTGCCAACCTGTTCCTGGGGCTCTGGGAAGAGGAAATCAGAAAAGAAGCCACCCTTGTATCTGAATTCTCGAAGGTGCGCTTATGGTTGCGATACATCGACGACCTTTTTCTTATCTGGCAAGGCCCACATGACGAGGTCACCAAGTTTATCGACAAGCTGAACTGCAATAGGTATAACATCAAACTCTCATCCAATATAAACAAACAACAGATTGAGTTTTTGGATGTACTAGTTTCGGTTGAACATAACACTTTAGAGACCAGTCTTTTCAGGAAAACTACTGCAGGTAACACCATTCTACATGCCCTCAGTAGCCATCCTGAAACTCTTAAATGGAGTATTCCTTTTGGAGAACTACTGAGGGTGAGGAGAAACTGCAGTACTGAAGAAACATTTAATACCGAGAAAAACAACATGATTACCAGATTCTCTAACAGAGGGTACCCGGTATGGGTACTCAACCGTGCCATAGAAAAAGTCAACAAAATCAGTAGAGCTGATACCCTGAGTGAGCACAAAACTGACAGGGAAAGCCAGGCAGAACCACAAGAGACCAGACTGATTACCACACATAGTCGTAACTCCCAGCAGATCTACAAGATCTTTGCCAAACATTGGCCCATACTTACAGGTGACCCGGTTATTGGCAAATCCATCCACACACGTCCCAGAATCACTTATAGGAAAGGTCGCAGTTTTAGGGACATCCTAGTACGCAACGACGTCACACAAACACAACAACAAAGAGACCATAACCTGAAAGGTTTCTTCTCTTGCGGCCACTGTAAGGCCTGCCGCAACAGCCGCTTGGTTAAAGAATATACCATACCTGGGAGAGCCAACAAAAAACAGATCACCCAATTCCTTACCTGCAGCACTACATTTGTAGTATATGCATTGGACTGTCCTTGTGGACTCCATTATATTGGTAGCACCACTTTTATGGCCAAGAAAAGAGTCCTGGAACATATGCGGGCCATAAATAACAGAGATTCTCATTACCCGGTTGCACGCCATTTTCAAACACATCATCTGTCCAATAGTGCTCTATTGAGCTATTTCATAATCGAACAGGTACACACAGGCATCAGTTGCATAAACGGGAGTCCAAATGGATCCTGGAACTCGAGACCAAACTGCCGGGGGGCCACAGTTTAGATGAGGAATTGAGTATACATTTACGTGTAGACTGAACTTCCTGTCTGTAGTCTTTACAGTTCTCTCAGCGCCTCTGCAATGCATTAGATTTCTTCCCTATAATGTAAATATTGAGCATTCATGCATTATAATGTACAATATGTGTATAGTAGTAGCTACATTTTTCAATATTTTTTCAATATTTTAATTCTGCACTTTTGTTTTTATATTTTCACAGGAGGAAAGGAAGGGACCCACCGCCATGTGACGGACACTTACATAGACGGGCTCCCTACCCTTTTCTTCCCCATTAGGGGCATCACGTATCCAGATAAGATTTCTTTTATTCACTTTTTTCTCACGTGTGAACATTGGTTTCTTTTCTCTTGCTTCTCCTTTGCTGTACAGGATTGTGTCTTAAGATGTATCAATTCAAAGTTCCTAAGGCCTGTTGTTTTTATATGATTAGAATGTTTCCTGTACTATGGTAATCTGCCATATGTACTTGCCTTAAGTTTTGATTAGGACATGATTAGGACATGTTTCTGTATTAGGGCATGGTCAGCTTAATATATTTAATGACATTGCTCAGTTACCTGTCCCAGTCACCATGACTAACACTTACTATCTTCTGCACATTATCAGCCACTTTGGCTTATGGCCTATGACAGGTATACTCCACAATTTGTCTTCACATATATGTAGATCAATATTGACAATGTCATGCAGACTATCGTTAGGCACTATGCCTTTCAGCCCTTCTATTAATCTTACATAACATTAGCCTTTACTCTGGCACTATGCCTTTCAGTTTGGTTAATCACGTCCATCATGGCTACATTAATCTCGGGGGGCGTGGCTTGCCTGAGCTTCATGGCGGACGCGTGAGCGAAGAGCTCCGCTCCAGCCGCCGATTAATCCTGACTGTGACCGTGATCTCGCCCCTGTCTGCCTGCCGGTGATAGGCGGCGGTGTCCTGAGGAGGCGGGTGACCTCCGCTGCGGCGACAGCGGCCGCAGCGGCTCTCCCTGGGTGCGTGAGGCCCTGATTGCGTTGGGCCGTGGGGCGCGCGGCGGCTGAGGAGCTGCGCGACTCCCCGGTCGCGGCCTGGTTGCGGGCCGGAGCTGCTGGGACTCGGAGCCCGAACTTGTGGGACCAGCGGAGTGCGGCGGGCCTGCCCTGTACCTGCCCTGACCACCTGTGGTGCTTGGTGTTCACCGTGTGGGAGCGGCCCGTCTGACCGGAGAACTGCGGGAGAAGGACCCGGGCGCACTAGCGGAGATGGTGCACGACGACGCCGGAGGGATCTGAGGGTAGCTGGTCTGTGCCCCTTGATTGGAGCCCCATTGTCTACAGCGGAGCGGCGAGCTGTGGGGCGCGTGAGTAGCCGAGGGACAGGGTGACTACCCGGTCGCGGCCTGCTCGACGGGCTTGTACTGTTGGGGCCTGGAGCCCGGACCTGTAGGGCCAGCGGAGTGCGGTGGACCGGCCCTGTGCCTGCCCTTAGGCAGTGCCTGGTGGTCCCCGTGCGCGAGCGGGGCCGCCTGAGAGGAAACCACAAGAGTAGGCCCTGTAGACGTCCTTGCGGAGGGGATGCAAGACGGCGCCTGGGGGACCGAGGATAGCCGGATTGTGCTCATCGGCTGGGGCCCCATCATCTCCAGAGGAGCAGCGGATGGAGGAGGGGCATTGCATGCTGGGACACGGATTAACCTGCCGCCATTTGGGAACGGACTGAAGCCCGCTGACGCACGAGGTGGGTGTGAGCCCAGGGGCCTGCTCTACCCCTGAGGAGGCCCTGCCCGTGCACCTCCCGCAGGACTACAAATAGCTAGAGCTGGGTGTGCGCTGAAGCGTTGTGGGGCTGGCTGGTGAGCTGAGGCTGATGTGAGTAGCCTTTCTGCAGGCCCGCTCTCACTGGCAGAACTGACCCGGAGGTGCTGGTAGGGAACTGTGACTGGGTCCTCGTGGTTGACGCTGTCTGTGACCCCAACTCAGTGTTGATTGTCCAGGAGATTGTGGGAGCCGAGTTGAGAAAGTCCTGGGTTGCAACCATGGGTAAGCCCAAGGCGAAGGCTGCTAGTGCGGGGCAAGATCAAGAGGATGGAGGGCCGGAGCAGACTCAATCGTCCTCTGGAGACCCTATCCAGGAGCAGCTTAAAGAAATCTTAGCAGCCATAACGGACACTAAAGCCACTCTCCACCAGGACATTAGCACGGTGGCGGTTGGGCTTGGCCTTCTCCGGGATGAACATGGGAAGCTGGCGGGGAGGGTCAGGGACGCTGAGTCTGGACTGGCGGAATTTCGCCCAGCTCAAAAGGATACAGCCCAACAGCTGACTGCCCTTGCGGATAGAGTGACCCTCTTGGAACGCAGAGCTGAAGACGCGGAGGGCTGGAACCAGAGGAATAACGTCCGTGTGGTTGGCCTGCCGGGGAGTGGAGGGAACGATATGGTGGCGTTCTTAGAGACCTGGCTCAAGACTGTTGTGGCCCCGGAGGGCCTCTCCGGCTTTACACCCTGGAGCGAGCCCATAGGGTTCCGGCCAAGCCTCTAGGCCCCGGTAGACCTCCGAGACCTGTGGTGGCTCGACTACTACACTACCGGGACCGGGACCTGTTGCTGCAAAGAGCGCGAACAGCAGGGCCCTACGCAGTCGATAACAGCAGGGTCACTTTGTTCCCGGACTACACTTTCGAGGTCCAACGCAAGTGGGCCTCATATTTGGAAGTCAAGAAGGTATTAAGAGAGGAGGGTTTGCAATATTCCCTATTGTTCCCAGCCAGGCTCCGCGTGGTGGTTGACTCTGCCTCCCGCTTCTTTGACTCCCCAGAGGAAGCCTGGGATTGGCTGGAGGAATATAAAACTGGACTGACGGATCTGCCTAGGTCTGGCGGAACTGTAACCCGGGATGCAGGGAGAGGAGGGCGTGGAACTCGACGGCTCCGACGGAGGAGTACGGACGAAGCCTTCCACGACGCAGGCAGTATTGGAGCGGGCCGCGGCTCTGCGAGCGGTGGAGTCGGTGTCGGGCTCGACCAGTCCACCTCTGCCCGAGGATGGTGCAGCTTCTACAAGGGACTCTGAGGACGCTGATTCGGACTCTTCCGTTACTAGCAGTGTGAAGCTACCGGTGGTAACGCCCCAGAGTGTAGACGATATAATATGATTATGGGGGCGGGAGGTTGTGAAGTGCCTGTGACCTGTTGTGGGACCCTGGTGGTGGGATGGGGTCACGGTCTTGGAAGTGTGTTAGGGATTCTAGGCGGCTGGTGCCTTCTGATTGGTTACAGGACAAATAAGAGAGCAGCTGCGTCCACCCTTACCTCTGAAGTAGTCGGGGGATTTTGATTAGTTGTTAATCTTTGTTTGTTTGGATGGTGTGAGAAGTTGGCCTGGTATATGCTGTTCACTAATTAAAGTGGACACCTTGCACCAGAACAATTCGACTCTTATGGTAGAAAGGTTTAAGACAACCTTTATAGAAAGCTATCCTAGTGGTAGCTGTGGAGAGCAGCCTTCAGGCTAAGTCTTGAAGGAATGTAAAGCAGCTTGTTTTACCACACAATCTCTTGAATCACCAAATGAAAATACACCACACAGGTATATATATCAAATATATATGTATTTATTAATAAACACTCTCTACTAATCTCTTTATGAGATTAGAGGATAGGAACATATGTACAAGTCAAATATTATCAGTATAAGTTTAGCACAAGTGAATATTACAATCTTAGTTTGCTAGACCTAGGTCTAGGGCATCTAGAATCGAGGGACCTCCAAGAACCACCCCAGGTAGTTGTAGGAGACCCACAGGGGACGGACGCAGTGACCTGGCACCGATGCGAATCCTGTACGAGTCTATGCACTCAGACGCGATTGAGATATCAATGTTAAAGGTCCCTTGCGTGTTCGAGGCGAACACACCGATCGGTCTTTGTACGAGTCGAAGGACGCTGTTACAGATGGAATTGCAAGGGAGTTGGACGCGGTGTGTCTAACACAGACGCGAACCAGGTGCGAGTCAGTGCGAGAGTCGCACTTGGAAAGTTAGAGTTTTAGGGCACTTCGAGGGAAGCTACAAGCAAGTCACTTACAGGGTAAGTAGTTCTAGGGCCCACACCCACAGGAGCACCGGAGTGCTGAAGTTACCTCACCCAGGGGAGCCGGGTGCATAGGTGTTCTTTGGTGTCGGGTCGCGGCGTCGTTTTCAATGGGAGCCAGTGAAGACTTGCTGCTTGCGGCGACAGGAGAAGTGTCCGGAGGAATCCAAGCCTGGATTCGGAAGATGAAAGACCTGAAAGCAGAGGGGACAGTGTTCAAAGTCACTTGGCAGTGACTCGGGGCAAGGAAGATGGATGCCCACCGTCATCGCAAGATTCAGGTCATTCGCGGTTGACTTGACTCTTCAGCCACGAGGTCCAGGAGGCGTCGTCGATGACCAGGAGCTGGATTCGGCGTGTCCCACAATGTCTGCAGCTTACTGCGGTGTCGGCAACTCGATCGGAGCCAACAAGCCTTGGTAACAGCAAGTCTCGGGGAAAGTGCGAAGAGACAATGGCGCAGACCAGCAAGGTCTGTGGAACTCACCCAGCGGAGGTAAGTCAGGGCAGGCCTGGAGCAACCAGGGGAGCCCTTTATTTCTTTAGAAAGTCTTCTGGGGACCCACAAGCCGGCTGGCAAGGGATCGCAAAGACACCTCGGATGGATTCACTCACAGGGGCCCACGGTCACTCAGGACATGGTATGCCTCTGATCTTAGGAGGGATTCCTGCTGGAGGCTGGGTCTACATGTGGTCCAAAGCACAAGTTCGTGGAACGTTGTGAAGGGGTTGCACTCGACAATAGTGCACGGTACACAGGGGTCACGGTTCCTCGTTACTCTTGGGGTCCACTGGCCTCAGCTTCGCTGGGGACTCACGATGGCCTTTGAGAAGTCAGGAAATCCATTTCTTGGGCTGCAGGGACTTCGGACTCCGGCGGGAGCGGTGTAGTTTGCGACCGTCGTTTGTAGTTTTTGGTGCCTGCCAAGCAGGGGAGTCACTCCTTGACTCCAAGGGAGATTCTTCAGTCTTCCAAAGGTAGTGGGAACGTCGAAGGTCCGGGATTCTTCTTGTAGAGCGTCGTCCAGGGAAATCTAGGGTGCAATGCACAGGTTCCCCCTCTTATACCAAAAGAAGGGGAGGGACTAGCTCTATGACCCTACCTATGGGAGGGTCAGGGGAGTGGGTGGCTACACCCACTTCCCTTTGTCCAGTTTCGCGCCAGAGCAGGGACAGGTAGCCCCTGAGACGGTTTGAACTGGCATATGCACGGAGGAGCCTTCTGCTCCCCCAGTGCAGGACTTCAAAGCACTCTAAGAGTGCACCCACCCAGCCCCAATACACTAAACCCTGTCTGGGAGGTGGTCACACCCCCTTGGGACAGGATATCTATTGTTGGGCTCCCTCCACTGCGAGTGTTGGTCATCAGCAGGAGGGCAGCCCAGTGTCTGTGACTGGTGGCATCCATTTTGTGATGCCAGGGCTCTGCAGGATTCTACCGCGTTTCCACAGTAGGTACATGTCTATCCCTCTAGAAGGGTGGAATGCTACCCCGCCGCCAGGACTGGCGGGGGGTAGTATTCAAGGTGTTTGACACCAAACACGACATGTTTCGATGCAGCCATTCCAAAGTTAGCATTTTACCGCGAGGATATAATGCACTTAAGAGTATATGGTTTAACCGCATCCACAAACAGCACCAGAGAATGGACTCTGAGAGCTGCAGAGGGGCCCTGCTCAGGCAGAGGCACCCCCTCACATAGAAGCCAAGCACCCTGCCCTCAGGATTGATAGGGCCTGCCTTAGGGGTGACTGATAGGGTTATATGTGTGTGCAGGAGAGATATAGGGAACCTATATCTCAGTGAGGAGTGCTAGCACTTCCTCACTCAGGCTGCAGTAGCAGAGCCTGTGGTGTCAGATTTAGTCTGCTTCCCAGGGGTGGCATAATACATGCTGCAGCCCCTGGTAGGCCTGTGAAGTACCTATGCCCTTGGTACCTAAGGTACCATATACTAGGGACTCATAAGGTGCCACAGTATCCAATCACTAGTGCACCTAGAGTGCACTCCAAATCGTTTAGAGAGAACAGAGAGGCTGGGGCCCTGATTAGCAGGGTCCCAGCCTGACTATAGCCAGAAACCAGTGTAAACATCAGAAAAAAAGTGGGGCAACATAAGAGGCAGATCCTACTCTCCTACACAACCCCCCAAACGCAGGGACACTAAACTAACCTTGACCAGTTGAGTCTTCGTGTTCAAAGTGGAAATACCTTGAGAGTCCATCTGCATTGGCATGTTGGGTCCCAGGTCTATGTTCCACTGTATAGTCCATCCCCTGTAGGAAATGGACCACCTCAAAAGTTTTGGGTTTTCTCCTTTCATTTGTTTAAGCCATAGGAGGGGCTTGTGGTCGGTCTGAACTATGAAGTGAGTACCAAACAAGTATGGCCTCAGCTTCTTCAGGGCCCATACCACAGCAAAGGCCTCCCTCTCTATAGCTGACCAACGTTTCTCTCTAGGGGTCAGCCTTCTGCTAATAAAAGCTACTGGCTGGTCTTGACCTTCATCATTCAGTTGAGACAGTACAGCTCCCACACCCAGCTCAGAAGCATCTGTTTGGACAATGAACTTTTGGTGTAGTCTGGACTCTGTAAGATGGGGGCAGTGCACATGGCCTGCTTTAGGTCTTCAAATGCCTTCTGACAGCTAGCTGTCCACTGAACCTCTTTTGGCATTTTCTTTGAGGTCAGATCATTCAAGGGGTCACTATAGATCCATATCCCTTGACAAACCTCCTATAGTACCCAGATAGGCCTAAGAAGGCTCTCACCTGTGTCTGGGTGGTTGGAGCAACCCATTCCATTATGGTCTGGATCTTGCTCTGTAAAGGCTGAACCTGGCCTCCACCTACAAGGTGGCCCAGGTACACAACCTGACTCTGCCCTATCTGGCACTTAGTGGCCTTGATAGTGAGGCCTACTTTTGCAGGGCCTCCAAAACATTCCTGAGGTGGACCAGGTGATCCTGCCAGGAGGAACTAAAGACAGCAATATCATCTAGATAAGCTGAGCAATAAGTTTCCATCCCTGTCAGAACTTTATTCACCAACCTCTGGAAAGTGGCAGGTGCATTTTTCAATCCAAAGGGCATCACCACAAAGTGGTAGTGCCCACCAGTGGTCGAAAATGCTGTCTTGGCTTTTGCATCATCAGCTAATCTGATCTGCCAGTAGCCAGCTGTTAGGTCAAATGTGCTTAGATACTTGGCTGAGGCCAAAGTATCAATCAGCTCATCTGCCCTTGGTATGGGATAGGCATCAGTCCTAGTGACTGCATTGAGGCCTCTGTAGTCTACACAAAACCTCATTTCTTTCTTACCACCCTGGGTATGAGGCTTGGGTACCAGGACTACTGGACTGGCCCAAGGGCTATCTGAAGGCTCACTTACACCTAGCTCCAACATTTTCTGGACTTCAGTCCTGATACAGTCCCTGACATGGTCAGGTTGCCTGTAGATTTTATTCTTGACAGGCAGACTGTCTCCAGTGTCCACCTCGTGGGTGGACCAGGAAGTCTGACTAGGGGTCAGGCTAAACATATGTCTAAACTGTTGCAGAACTTGTCTGCACTCAGTTTGCTGATGGTCAGTGAGGCTGCTTGCCAAAGCAACACCATCTACTGACCCATCATCAGGGTTCTGAGAGAGTAGGTCAGGGAGAGGGTCACTCTCCTCCTCCTGGTCCTCATCAGTTGC
This sequence comes from Calotriton arnoldi, assembly GCA_963921515.1. NCBI lineage: Eukaryota > Metazoa > Chordata > Amphibia > Caudata > Salamandridae > Calotriton > Calotriton arnoldi. Next base: position 406,803 of record CAWUFW010013371.1, read on the forward strand.
CATGAGCATGCCCATGTCAGCCCTGTCAACATATGGCTTTAATCTGTTGACATGGAGCACCCTCAGGGGGCTCCTAGGAGTTCCAAGATTCACCAGGTAGGTGACTTCTCCCTTCTGTTCAACTATTGTATGGGGGCCACTCCACTTGTCCTGGAGGGCTGCTGGGGCCACAGGCTCCAACACCCACACTTTCTGTCCTGGCTGGTATACAGTCAGTACAGCCTTTAGTCATGCCAAGCTTTTTGTAATTCTTGGCTGGCCTCCAGGTTTTGGTTGCCTTTTTCATGTACTCTGCCATCCGGGAGCGGAGACCAAGTACATAGTCCATCACGTCTTGTTTGGGGGGCTTGAGAGGTAACTCCCAGCCCTCTTTTACCAAACACAGTGGACCTCTCACAGGATGCCCAAACAGAAGCTCAAATGGGCTGTAACCAACCCCCTTCTGTGGAACCTCTCTGTATGCAAACAACAGGCAAGGAAGAAGAAGGTCCCATTTCCGCCTAAGCTTCTCTGGGAGTCCTTTAATCATTCCTTTGAAGGTTTTGTTGAAGCGTTCAACTAAACCATTGCATTGTGGGTGATAGGGGTGGTGAACTTGTAAGTTACACCACACTCCTTCCACATTGCTTTTAGATATCCTGACATGAAGTTGGTACCTCTGTCAGAAATGACCTCCTTTGGGAAACCCACTCTGGAGAAGACTCCAATGAGGGCTCTTGCCACCACAGGGGCTGTGGTGGTCCTCAGGGGTATTGCTTCTGGGTACCTGGTGGCATGATCCACTACCACCAGGATAAACCTGTGCTCAGATGCAGTTTGAGGGTCAAGGGGACCAACAATGTCAATCCCTACCCTTTCAAAGGGTACCCCCACCACTGGTAGTGGTATTAGGGGGGCCTTTGTTGTGCCACCTGCCTTACCACTGGCTTGGCATGTGACACAGGAGCGACAAAACTCCTTTGTGTCCTCTGACATATGTGGCCAATGAAAATGTGGAACAAGCCTGTCCCAGGTCTTGTTTTGGCCCAAGTGTCCTGCTAAAGGGATGTCATGTGCTAGGGTCAAGAGGAACCCCTAAACTTCTGAGGTATTACCAACCTCCTGGTGGCTCCAGGGGCTGGGTCTCTACCCTCAGAATATAGGAGTCCCTCATCCCAATAAACTTTATGGGACCCACTAGCACTCCCAGCAGCCTCAGCAGCAGCCTGCTGTCTGAGGGGTTCAAGAGAGGGGCAGCACTGTTGCTCCTTCCTCAGATCTTCCCTAGAAGGCCCCCAAGAACTCAACCTGATCAGGCTCAAGTCCCTCTGGGGCAGTTCCTTCTTCAGGATCTGCTTCACCTCCCTCTGGGGGTGAATCTGTGATCTGAGACAGAGGGAAGGCACTGCCTTTACCCTACTGCTCCTCCTCTTGGGAAGCATCTGGTCCATTGTTCCAGGATCCAGAGCTGGTTCAGTGTCATGCATTCTTGCTTGTGACCTGGTCACAGCAAATACCTCTGCAGGGATGCCCAACATCTCAGCATGAGTCCATAACTCTACTTCAGACCAGGCTGAAGTCTCTAGATCATTGCCCAATAGACATTCGACAGGGAGGTCTGCACTGACTACAACCTTCTTGAGGCCAGTTACCCCTCCCCAGGAGAAATTCACAACTGCCAGACTATGGTTGGTCCTGACGTTGCTTGCATTGGTCACCTGGTATATTTCGCCCAGGATGATCTGTCCAGGGTCCACAAGATCCTCTGCCACCATGGTGACACTAGCACCTGTGTCCCTAAATGCCAAAGCCTGTTTGCCATTTATTACAGGCTGCTGTTTGTATTTGCCCAGATTACTGGGACTCACTAGGAAGGACATATTAAGGTCTCCCTCACAAATCAGCATTGCCTGAGTGGGCACTCTGACTAGGTCAGAGTCCACTTCAGAACCCAGGGTCAACCCTACTACACCCTTATTCTGAGTACCACCTCCACCAATAGCTGAACTAGGGGGAACAGTTGCCTTAGGGGCAGGAGTGGTGGTGGTTTGGTCTTTGGACTTGTTACAGTCAGAAGTCCAGTGCCCTTTCTGTTTACAGAATTTGCACCAGGGCTTCTTTTGGCCTTTTCCCTTGTTGGGTTGTGACTCCCCACCAGATGCAGATTTTTGGGGCCCTTGTGAAGACTTCTGGTCTTTTGACTTATCCCCACCTTTCTCAGAGCCCTTAGGATCTTGCTTCTTGGTGTCACCCCCTTGGTTCTGGGGTTTCTGCCTCACCCTGGTTCTGACCCCCTTGTCTGCCTTCTTTCCCAATTCTTGGGGAGAGGTCAGATCCGAGTCCACCATGTACTGATGCAACAACTGGTTCTGGGAATTATTAAGGATCTGTTCTCTCATCATCAGATTATACAATCCCTTGAAATCAGTAACCCTACTGCCAACCAGCCAACCCTCCAGAGCCTTGGTTGCACAATCAACAAAGTCAGTCCAGTCCTGAGTGTAGGAGAGTAGGATCTGCCTCTTATGTTGCCCCCACTTTTTTTCTGATGTTTACACTGGTTTCTGGCTATAGTCAGGCTGGGACCCTGCTAATCAGGGCCCCAGCCTCTCTGTTCTCTCTAAACGATTTGGAGTGCACTCTAGGTGCACTAGTGATTGGATACTGTGGTACCTTATGAGTCCCTAGTATATGGTACCCTAGGTACCAAGGGCATAGGTACTCCACAGGCCTACCAGGGGCTGCAGCATGTATTATGCCACCCCTGGGAAGCAGCCTAAATCTGACACCACAGGCCTGCTACTGCAGCCTGAGTGAGGAAGTGCTTGCACCCCTCACTGAGATATAGGTTCCCTATATCTCTCCTGCACACACATATAACCCTATCAGTCACCCCTAAGGCAGGCCCTATCAATCCTGAGGGCAGGGTGCTTGGCTTCTATGTGAGGGGGTGCCTCTGCCTGAGCAGGGCCCCTCTGCAGCTCTCAGAGTCCATTCTCTGGTGCTGTTTGTCGATGCGGTTAAACCATATACTTTTAAGTGCATTATATCCTCGCGGTAAAATGCTAACTTTGGAATGGCTGCATCGAAACATGTCGTGTTTGGTGTCAAACACCTTGGAATACTACCCCCCCGCCAGTCCTGGCGGCGGGGTTAGCATTCCACCCTTCTAGAGGGATAGACATGTACCTACTGTGGAAACGCGGTAGAATCCGACAGAGCCCTGGCATCACAAAATGGATGCCACCAGTCACAGACACTGGGCTGCCCTCCTGCTGATGACCAACACTCGCAGTGGAGGGAGCCCAACAATAGTTATCCTGTGCCAAGGGGGTGTGACCACCTCCCAGACAGGGTTTAGTGTATTGGGGCTGGGTGGGTGCACTCTTAGAGTGCTTTGAATTCCTGCACTGGGGGAGCAGAAGGCTCCTCTGTGCATATGCCAGTTCAAACCGGCTCAGGGGCTACCTGTCCCTGCTCTGGCGCGAAACTGGACAAAGGGAAGTGGGTGTAGCCACCCACTCCCCTGACCCTCCCATAGGTAGGGTCATAGAGCTAGTCCCTCCCCTCCTTTTAGTATAAGAGGGGGAACCTGTGCATTGCACCCTAGATTTCCCTGGATGACGCTCTACAAGAAGAATCCCGGACCTTCGACGTTCCACTACCTTTGGAAGACTGAAGAATCTCCCTTGGAGTCAAGGAGTGACTCCCCTGCTTGGCAGGCACCAAAACTACAAACGACGGTCGCAAACTACGCCACTCCCGCCGGAGTCCGAAGTCCCTGCAGCCCAAGAAGTTGATTTCCTGACTTCCCAAAGGCCATCGTGAGTCCCCCGCGAAGTTGAGGCCAGTGGACCCCAAGAGTAACGAGGAACCGCAACCCTTGGGTACCGTGCACTATTGTTGAGTGCAACCCCTCACAACGTTCCACAAACTTGTGCTTTGGACCACGTGTGGTTCCAGCCTCCAGCAGGAATCCCTCCTAAGATCAGAGGCCTACCACGTCCCGAGTGACCGTGGGCCCCTGTGAGAGAATCCTCCCGAGGCGTCTTTGCGATCCCTTGCCAGCCGGCTTGAGGGTCCCCAGAAGACTTTCCAAAGAAACCAAAGGGCTCCCCTGATTGCTCCAGGCCTTCCCTGACTTACCCTCGCTGGGTGAGTTCCACAGACCTTGCTGGTCTGCGCCATCGCCTCTTCACACTTTCCCCGAGACTTGCTATTACCAAGGCTTGTTGGCTCCGATCGAGTTGCCGACACCGCAGTAAGCCGCAGACATTGTGGGACACACCGAATCCAGCTCCTGGTCGTCGTCGACGCCTCCTGGACCTCGTGGCTGAAGAGTCAAGGCAACCATGAACGACCTGAACCCTGCAACGATGGTGGGCATTCATCTTCCTTGCCCCGAGTCACTGCCAAGTGACTTTGAACATTGTCCCCTCTGCTTTCAGGTCATCCTTCCACCGAATCCAGGCTTGGATTCCACCGGACACTTCTTCAAACCATCACAAGCAGCAAGTCTTCTTTGCTCGCCATTGAAAACGACGCCGCGACCCGACACCAAAGGACACCTGTGCACCCAACTTCCCTGGGTGAGGTAACTCCAGCACTACGGTGCTCCTGTGGGTGTGGGCCCTCGAACTACTTACCCTGTAAGTGACTTGCTTTAGGTTCACCAGAAGTATCCTAAAACTCTTACTTTCCCCGTGCGATTCTCGCACTGACTCGTACCTGGTTCGCGTCTGTGTTAGACACACCGCGTCCGACTCCCTTGCAAATCCTATCTGTAGACCGTATCCTCCGACTCGTACTGAGTCCGATCAGTGTGTTCGCCTCGAACACGCAAGGGACCTTGAACATTGATATCTCAATCGCGTCTGAGTGCATAGACTCGTACAGGATTCGCATCGGTGCCAGGTCACCGCGTCCATCCCCTGTGGGTCTCCTACAACTACCTGGGGTGGTTATTGGGGGTCCCTCGATTCTAGATGCCCTAGACCTAGGTCTAGCAAACTAAGATTGTAATATTCAATTGTGCTAAACTTATCCTGATAATATTTGACTTGTACATATGTTCCTATCCTCTAATCTCATAAAGAGATTAGTAGAGAGTGTTTATTAATAAATACATATATATTTGATATATATACCTGTGTGGTGTCTTTTCATTTAGTGATTCAAGAGATTATGTGGTAAAACAAGCTGCTTTACATTCCTTCAAGACTTAGCCTGAAGGCTGCTCTCCACAGCTACCACTAGGATAGCTTTCTATAAAGGTTGTCTTAAACCTATCTACCATAAGAGTCGAATTGTTCTGGTGCAAGGTGTCCACTTTAATTAGTGAACAGCATATACCAGGCCAACTTCTCACATTGGTGGGCAGCGTGTGGGATTCCAGCTTGCTATTGTTTTACCAGAAAATCTCTATTTGAATTACTAACTGAAAACCACTATAGGTACTTAAGGTACATATAAAGTCAAGCTTAGTATCGATAAGTTCTACTGAACTTAGAGCTGTGTGCCAAGGGATAGCACACCCTTTCTACAGCTCAAGCTAGTATCAGTAGGCCACAAACTAGTGTAGGTAGTACAACACTGCACAACACTAGAATGTCCTTAAAGGGTGGAACCAGTGGATCCACTCAGCCTCAGTATAAGGACATGGCTTTCTCTGACTTGAGAGCCATGTGTGTTGAAAGACACCTGAGACTAGGACAGAGTCCCTCAACCCTGCACCTGATAGATCTGCTGACAGCAGATGATCTTAGATTGGCTCTAGGAGCTAATGGGTCTGAATCAGTGGGTGGGTCAATTACAGTATCTGGGTCAGACGATGAAAATCCGAATGACCAGGACTCTGTGATTGAAGGGCCAGGCCTCAAGGGGCCTGAAAAGGACAGAGGAATTCTCCCTAAGAGAACTGACAGAGTGGATGAGAGGCATAGGTCCTCTTCCAGGGAATCTGAGCACTCTTATCACTCTGGCAGAGAATTTGTCCACCAGAGGAACTCATACTTTCCCATAAGAGAGACCTCCTCTGAAAGAATGTGCAAACTGCTGCAGTATGAGGAAGCAAGAGTTGCCCTCAGAAACAAGCAGTTGGCACTGGATAGAGAAGCCCTGGAGATCCAGAGAGCTTCTCGACGAGAGGAGTTAGAACCCCTTGGTGGCAGCAACAGTGTCCCTAGAGGCAGAGAATCTATTCCAGACCATAGGAACCTGAGCAAGGTTGTTCCTCCCTACCAGAGTGGGGATGATATCCACAAGTGGATAACTGCTATGGAGAGGGCCTGTCGAGTACAGCAGGTCCCCCAGAAGCAGTGGGCAGCAATCTTGTGGCTCTCCTTTTCAGATAAAGGTAGAGACAAGCTCCTCACTGTTAGAGAAGAGGATGCTGATGATTATGAAGTCCTGAAGAGTGCACTGATAGATGGGTTTGGCTTAACCACTGAACAGTACAGGTTAAAGTTCAGAGACACCCAGAAGGCACAGACTCAGGACTGGACTGACTTTGTTGATTGTGCAACCAAGGCTCTGGAGGGTTGGCTGGTTGGCAGTAGGGTTACTGATTTTAAGGGATTGTTTAATCTGATGATGAGAGAACAAATCCTTAATAATTGCCAGAACCAGTTGTTGCATCAGTACCTGGTGGACTCGGATCTGACCTCTCCCCAAGAATTGGGAAAGAAGGCAGACAAGTGGGTCAGAACCAGGGTGAGGCAGAAACCCCAGAACCAAGGGGGTGACACCAAGAAGCAAGATCCTAAGGGCTCTGAGAAAGGTGGGGATAAGTCAAAAGACCAGAAGTCCTCACAAGGGCCCCAAAAATCTGCATCTGGTGGGGAGTCACAGTCCAACAAGGGAAAAGGCCAAAAGAAGCCCTGGTGCAAATTCTGTAAACAGAAAGGGCACTGGACTTCTGACTGTAACAAGTCCAAAGACCAAACCACCACCACTCCTGCCCCTAAGGCAACTGTTCCCCCTAGTTCAGCTACTGGTGGAGGTGGTACACAGACTAAGGGTTTAGTAGGGTTGACCCTGGGTTCTGAAGTGGACTCTGACCTAGTCAGAGTGCCCACTCAGGCAATGCTGATTTGTGAGGGAGACCTTAATATGTCCTTCCTAGTGAGTCCCAGTAATCTGGGCAAATACAAACAGCAGCCTGTAATAAATGGCAAACATGCTTTGGCATTTAGGGACACAGGTGCTAGTGTCACCATGGTGGCAGAGGATCTTGTGGACCCTGGACAGATCATCCTGGGCGAAATGTACCAGGTGACCAATGCAAGCAACGTCCAGACCAACCATAGTCTGGCAGTTGTGAATTTCTCCTGGGGAGGGGTAACTGGCCTCAAGAAGGTTGTAGTCAGTGCAGACCTCCCTGTCGAATGTCTATTGGGCAATGATCTAGAGACTTCAGCCTGGTCTGAAGTAGAGTTATGGACTCATGCTGAGATGTTGGGCATCCCTGCAGAGGTATTTGCTGTGACCAGGTCCCAAGCAAGAATGCATGACACTGAACAAGCTCTGGATACTGGAACAATGGACCAGATGCTTCCCAAGAGGAGGAGCAGTAGGGTAAAGGCAGTGCCTTCCCCTCTGTCTCAGATCACAGATTCACCCCCAGAGGGAGGTGAAGCAGATCCTGAAGAAGGAACTGCCCCAGAGGGACTTGAGCCTGATCAGGTTGAGTTCTTGGGGGCAGGGGCCCTTCTAGGGAACATCTGAGGAAGGAGCAACAGTGCTGCCCCTCTCTTGAACCCCTCAGACAGCAGGCTGCTGCTGAGGCTGCTGGGAGTGCTAGTGGGTCCCATAAGGTTTATTGGGATGAGGGACTCCTATATTCTGAAGGTAGAGACCCAGCCCCTGGAGCCACCAGGAGGTTGGTAATACCTCAGAAGTTTAGGGGTTCCTCTTGAACTTAGCACATGACATCCCTTTAGCAGGACACTTGGGCCAAAACAAGACCTGGGACAGGCTTGTTCCACATTTTCATTGGCCACATATGTCAGAGGACACTAAGGAGTTTTGTCGCTCCTGTGTCACATGCCAAGCCAGTGGTAAGGCAGGTGGCACAACAAAGGCCCCCTGATACCACTACCGGTGGTGGGGGTACCCTTTGAAAGGGTAGGGATTGACATTGTTGGTCCCCTTGACCCTCAAACTGCATCTGGGCACAGGTTTATCCTGGTGGTAGTGGATCATGCCACCAGGTACCCAGAAGCAATTCCCCTGAGGACCACCACAGCCCCTGTGGTGGCAAGAGCCCTCATTGGAGTCTTCTCCAGAGTGGGTTTTCCAAAGGAGGTTATTTCTGACAGAGGTACCAACTTCATGTCAGGGTATCTGAAAGCAATGTGGAAGGAGTGTGGTGTAACTTACAAGTTCACCACCCCTATCACCCACAATGCAATGGTTTAGTTGAACGATTCAACAAAACCTTGAAAGGAATGATTAAAGGACTCCCAGAGAAGCTTAGGCGGAAATGGGACCTTCTTCTTCCTTGCCTGTTGTTTGCCTACAGAGAGGTTCCACAGAAGGGGGTTGGCTACAGCCCATTTGAGCTTCTGTTTGGGCATCCTGTGAGAGGTCCACTGTGTTTGGTAAAAGAGGGCTGGGAGTTACCTCTCAAGCCCCCCAAACAAGATGTGATGGACTATGTACTTGGTCTCCGCTCCCGGATGGCTGAGTACATGAAAAGGCAACCAAAAACCTGGAGGCCAGCCAAGAATTACAAAAAGCTTGGCATGACCAAAGGCTGTACTGACTGTATACCAGCCAGGACAGAAAGTGTGGGTGTTGGAGCCTGTGGCCCCAGCAGCCCTCCAGGACAAGTGGAGTGGCCCCCATACAATAGTTGAACAGAAGGGAGAAGTCACCTATCTGGTGAATCTTGGAACTCCCAGGAGCCCCCTGAGGGTGCTCCATGTCAACCGACTAAAGCCAAATGTTGACAGGGCTGACATGGGCTTGCTCATGGCAACTGATGAGGACCAGGAGGAGGAGAGTGACCCTCTCCCCGACCTGCTCTCTCAGAACCCTGATGATGGGTCAGTAGATGGTGTTGCTTTGGCAAGCAGCCTCACTGACCATCAGCAAACTGAGTGCAGACAAGTTCTGCAGCAGTTTAGACATATGTTTAGCCTGACCCCTAGTCAGACTTCCTGGTGCACCCACGAGGTGGACACTGGAGACAGTCTGCCTGTCAAGAATAAAATCTACAGGCAACCTGACCATGTCAGGGACTGTATCAGGACTGAAGTCCAGAAAATGTTGGAGCTAGGTGTAATTGAGCCTTCAGATAGCCCTTGGGCTAGTCCAGTAGTCCTGGTCCCCAAGCCTCATACCCAGGGTGGTAAGAAAGAAATTAGGTTTTGTGTAGACTACAGAGGCCTCAATGCAGTCACTAGGACTGATGCCTATCCCATACCAAGGGCAGATGAGCTGATTGATACTTTGGCCTCGGCCAAGTATCTAAGCACGTTTGACCTAACAGCTGGCTACTGGCAGATCAGATTAGCTGATGATGCAAAAGCCAAGACAGCATTTTCGACCCCTGGTGGGCACTACCACTTTGTGGTGATGCCCTTTGGATTGAAAAATGCACCTGCCACTTTTCAGAGGTTGGTGAATAAAGTTCTGACAGGGATGGAAACTTATTGCTCAGCTTATCTAGATGATATTGCTGTCTTTAGTTCCTCCTGGCAGGATCACCTGGTCCACCTCAGGAATGTTTTGGAGGCCCTGCAGAAGGCAGGCCTCACTATCAAGGCCACTAAGTGCCAGATAGGGCAGAGTCAGGTTGTGTACCTGGGCCACCTTGTAGGTGGAGGCCAGGTTCAGCCTTTACAGAGCAAGATCCAGACCATAATGGAATGGGTTGCTCCAACCACCCAGACACAGGTGAGAGCCTTCTTAGGCCTATCTGGGTACTATAGGAGGTTTGTCAAGGGATATGGATCTACAGTGACCCCCTTGAATGATCTGACCTCAAAGAAAATGCCCAAAAAGGTTCAGTGGACAGCTAGCTGTCAAAAGGCATTTGAAGACCTAAAGCAGGCCATGTGCACTGCCCCCATCTTACAGAGACCAGACTACACCAAAAAGTTCATTGTCCAAACAGATGCTTCTGAGCTGGGTGTGGGAGCTGTACTGTCTCAACTGAATGATGAAGGTCAAGACCAGCCAGTAGCTTTTGTTAGCAGAAGGCTGACCCCTAGAGAGAAACGTTGGTCAGCTATAGAGAGGGAGGCCTTTGCTGTGGTATGGGCCCTGAAGAAGCTGAGGCCATACTTGTTTGGTACTCACTTCATAGTTCAGACCGACCACAAGCCCCTCCTATGGCTTAAACAAATGAAAGGAGAAAACCCAAAACTTTTGAGGTGGTCCATTTCCCTACAGGGGATGGACTATACAGTGGAACATAGACCTGGGACCCAACATGCCAATGCAGATGGACTCTCAAGGTATTTCCACTTTGAACACGAAGACTCAACTGGTCAAGGTTAGTTTAGTGTCCCTGCGTTTGGGGGGTTGTGTAGGAGAGTAGGATCTGCCTCTTATGTTGCCCCCACTTTTTTCCTGATGTTTACACTGGTTTCTGGCTATAGTCAGGCTGGGACCCTGCTAATCAGGGCCCCAGCCTCTCTGTTCTCTCTAAACGATTTGGAGTGCACTCTAGGTGCACTAGTGATTGGATACTGTGGTACCTTATGAGTCCCTAGTATATGGTACCCTAGGTACCAAGGGCATAGGTACTCCACAGGCCTACCAGGGGCTGCAGCATGTATTATGCCACCCCTGGGAAGCAGCCTAAATCTGACACCACAGGCCTGCTACTGCAGCCTGAGTGAGGAAGTGCTAGCACCCCTCACTGAGATATAGGTTCCCTATATCTCTCCTGCACACACATATAACCCTATCAGTCACCCCTAAGGCAGGCCCTATCAATCCTGAGGGCAGGGTGCTTGGCTTCTATGTGAGGGGGTGCCTCTGCCTGAGCAGGGCCCCTCTGCAGCTCTCAGAGTCCATTCTCTGGTGCTGTTTGTGGATGCGGTTAAACCATATACTTTTAAGTGCATTATATCCTCGCGGTAAAATGCTAACTTTGGAATGGCTGCATCGAAACATGTCGTGTTTGGTGTCAAACACCTTGGAATACTACCCCCCGCCAGTCCTGGCGGCGGGGGTAGCATTCCACCCTTCTAGAGGGATAGACATGTACCTACTGTGGAAACGCGGTAGAATCCGACAGAGCCCTGGCATCACAAAATGGATGCCACCAGTCACAGACACTGGGCTGCCCTCCTGCTGATGACCAACACTCGCAGTGGAGGGAGCCCAACAATAGATATCCTGTCCCAAGGGGTGTGACCACCTCCCAGACAGGGTTTAGTGTATTGGGGCTGGGTGGGTGCACTCTTAGAGTGCTTTGAAGTCCTGCACTGGGGGAGCAGAAGGCTCCTCTGTGCATATGCCAGTTCAAACCGGCTCAGGGGCTACCTGTCCCTGCTCTGGTGCGAAACTGGACAAAGGGAAGTGGGTGTAGCCACCCACTCCCCTGACCCTCCCATAGGTAGGGTCATAGAGCTAGTCCCTCCCCTCCTTTTAGTATAAGAGGGGGAACCTGTGCATTGCACCCTAGATTTCCCTGGACGACGCTCTACAAGAAGAATCCCGGACCTTCGACGTTCCACTACCTTTGGAAGACTGAAGAATCTCCCTTGGAGTCAAGGAGTGACTCCCCTGCTTGGTAGGCACCAAAACTACAAACGACGGTCACAAACTATGCCGCTCCCGCCAGAGTCCGAAGTCCCTGCAGCCCAAGAAGTAGATTTCCTGACTTCTCAAAGGCCATCGTGAGTCCCCCGTGAAGCTGAGGCCAGTGGACCCCAAGAGTAACGAGGAACCGCGACCCCTGCGTACTGTGCACTATTGTCGAGTGCAACCCCTCACAATGTTCCACGAACTTGTGCTTTGGACCATGTGTGGTCCCAGCATCCAGCAGAAATCCCTCCTAAGATCAGAGGCCTACCACGTCCCGAGTGACCGTGGGCCCCTGTGAGAGAATCCTCCCAAGGCGTCTTTGCGATCCCTTGCCAGCCGGCTTGAGGGTCCCCAGAAGACTTTCCAAAGAAACCAAAGAGCTCCCCTGGTTGCTCCAGGCCTGCCCTGACTTACCCTTGCTGGGTGAGTTTCACAGACCTTGCTGGTCTGCGCCATCGCCTCTTCACACTTTCCCCGAGACTTGCTGTTACCAAGGCTTGTTGGCTCCGATTGAGTTGCCGACACCGCAGTAAGCCGCAGACATCGTGGCACACGCCGAATCCAGCTCCTGGTCGTCGTCGACGCCTCCTGGACCTCGTGGCTGAAGAGTCAAGGCAACTGTGAATGACCTGAACCCTGCGACGACGGTGGGCATTCATCTTCCTTGCCCCGAGTCACTGCCAAGTGACTTTGAACACTGTCCCCTCTGCTTTCAGGTCATCCTTCCACCGAATCCAGGCTTGGATTCCACCGGACACTTCTTCAAACCATCACAAGCAGCAAGTCTTCTTTGCTCGCCATTGAAAACGACGCCGCGACCCGACACCAAAGGATACCTGTGCACCCGACTTCCCTGGGTGAGGTAACTCCAGCACGACGGTGCTCCTGTGGGTGTGGGCCCTCGAACTACTTACCCTGTAAGTGACTTGCTTGTAGGTTCACCAGAAGTATCCTAAAACTCTTACTTTCCCCGTGCGATTCTCGCACTGACTCGTACCTGGTTCGCGTCTGTGTTAGACACACCGCGTCCGACTCCCTTGCAAATCCTATCTGTAGACCGTATCCTCCGACTCGTACTGAGTCCGATCGGTGTGTTCGCCTCGAACACGCAAGGGACCTTGAACATTGATATCTCAATCGCGTCTGAGTGCATAGACTCGTACAGGATTCGCATCGGTGCCAGGTCACCGCGTCCGTCCCCTGTGGGTCTCCTACAACTACCTGGGGTGGTTATTGGGGGTCCCTCGATTCTAGATGCCCTAGACCTAGGTCTAGCAAACTAAGATTGTAATATTCAATTGTGCTAAACTTATCCTGATAATATTTGACTTGTACATATGTTCCTATCCTCTAATCTCATAAAGAGATTAGTAGAGAGTGTTTATTAATAAATACATATATATTTGATATATATACCTGTGTGGTGTCTTTTCATTTGGTGATTCAAGAGATTGTGTGGTAAAACAAGCTGCTTTACATTCCTTCAAGACTTAGCCTGAAGGCTGCTCTCCACAGCTACCACTAGGATAGCTTTCTATAAAGGTTGTCTTAAACCTATCTACCATAAGAGTCGAATTGTTCTGGTGCAAGGTGTCCACTTTAATTAGTGAACAGCATATACCAGGCCAACTTCTCACACTGAGTCTGTGCCTTCTGGGTGTCTCTGAACTTCAACCTGTACTGTTCAGTGGTTAAGCCAAACCCATCTATCAGTGCACTCTTCAGGACTTCATAATCATCAGCATCCTCTTCTCTAACAGTGAGGAGCTTGTCTCTACCTTTATCTGAAAAGGAGAGCCACAAGATTGCTGCCCACTGCTTTTGGGGGACCTGCTGTACTCTACAGGCCCTCTCCATAGCAGTTATCCACTTGTGGATATCATCCCCACTCTGGTAGGGAGGAACAACCTTGCTCAGGTTCCTATGGTCTGGAATAGATTCTCTGCCTCTAGGGACACTGTTGCTGCCACCAAGGGGTTCTAACCCCTCTCGTCTAGAAGCTCTCTGGATCTCCAGGGCTTCTCTATCCAGTGCCAACTGCTTGGTTCTGAGGGCAACTCTTGCTTCCTCATACTGCAGCAGTTTGCACATTCTTTCAGAGGAGGTCTCTCTTATGGGAAAGTATGAGTTCCTCTGGTGGACAAATTCTCTGCCAGAGTGATAAGAGTGCTCAGATTCCCTGGAAGGGGACCTATGCCTCTCATCCACTCTGTCAGTTCTCTTAGGGAGAATTCCTCTGTTCTTTTCAGGCCCCTTGAGGCCTGGCCCTTCAATCACAGAGTCCTGGTCATTCGGATTTTCATCGTCTGACCCAGATACTGTAATTGACCCACCCACTGATTCAGACCCATTAGCTCCTAGAGCCAATCTAAGGTCATCTGCTGTCAGCAGATCTATCAGGTGTAGGGTTGAGGGACTCTGTCCTAGTCTCAGGTGTCTTTCAACACACATGGCTCTCAAGTCAGAGAAAGCCATGTCCTTATACTGAGGCTGAGTGGATCCACTGGTCCACCCTTTAAGGACATTCTAGTGTTGTGCAGTGTTGTACTACCTACACTAGTTTGTGGCCTACTGATACTAGCTTGAGCTTTAGAAAGGGTGTGCTATCCCTTGGCACACAGCTCTAAGTTCAGTAGAACTTATCGATACTAAGCTTGACTTTATATGTACCTTAAGTACCTATAGTGGTTTTCAGTTAGTAATTCAAATAGAGATTTTCTGGTAAAACAATAGCAAGCTGGAATCCCACACGCTGCCCACCAATGTGAGAAGTTGGCCTGGTATATGCTGTTCACTAATTAAAGTGGACACCTTGCACCAGAACAATTCGACTCTTATGGTAGATAGGTTTAAGACAACCTTTATAGAAAGCTATCTTAGTGGTAGCTGTGGAGAGCAGCCTTCAGGCTAAGTCTTGAAGGAATGTAAAGCAGCTTGTTTTACCACACAATCTCTTGAATCACCAAATGAAAAGACACCACACAGGTATATATATCAAATATATATGTATTTATTAATAAACACTCTCTACTAATCTCTTTATGAGATTAGAGGATAGGAACATATGTACAAGTCAAATATTATCAGTATAAGTTTAGCACAAGTGAATATTACAATCTTAGTTTGCTAGACCTAGGTCTAGGGCATCTAGAATCGAGGGACCCCCAAGAACCACCCCAGGTAGTTGTAGGAGACCCACAGGGGACGGACGCGGTGACCTGGCACCGATGCGAATCCTGTACGAGTCTATGCACTCAGACGCGATTGAGATATCAATGTTAAAGGTCCCTTGCGTGTTCGAGGCGAACACACCGATCGGTCCTTATACGAGTCGAAGGACGCGGTTACAGATGGAATTGCAAGGGAGTTGGGCGCGGTGTGTCTAACACAGACGCGAACCAGGTGCGAGTCAGTGCGAGAGTCGCACTTGGAAAGTTAGAGTTTTAGGGCACTTCGAGGGAAGCTACAAGCAAGTCACTTACAGGGTAAGTAGTTCTAGGGCCCACACCCACAGGAGCACCGGAGTGCTGAAGTTACCTCACCCAGGGGAGCCGGGTGCATAGGTGTTCTTTGGTGTCGGGTCGCTGCGTCATTTTCAATGGGAGCCAGTGAAGACTTGCTGCTTGCGGCGACAGGAGAAGTGTCCGGAGGAATCCAAGCCTGGATTCGGAAGATGGAAGACCTGAAAGCATAGGGGACAGTGTTCAAAGTCACTTGGCAGTGACTCGGGGCAAGGAAGATGGATGCCCACCGTCGTCGCAAGATTCAGGTCATTCGCGGTTGACTTGACTCTTCAGCCACGAGGTCCAGGAGGCGTCGTCGATGACCAGGACCTGGATTCGGCGTGTTCCACGATGTCTGCAGCTTACTGCAGTGTCGGCAACTCGATCGGAGCCAACAAGCCTTGGTAACAGCAAGTCTCGGGGAAAGTGCGAAGAGACAATGGCGCAGACCAGCAAGGTCTGTGGAACTCACCCAGCGAAGGTAAGTCAGGGCAGGCCTGGAGCAACCAGGGGAGCCCTTTGGTTTCTTCAGAAAGTCTTTTGGGGACCCACAAGCCGGCTGGCAAGGGATCACGAAGACGCCTCGGACGGATTCACTCACAGGGGCCCACGGTCACTCGGGACATGGTAGGCCTCTGATCTTAGGAGAGATTCCTGCTGGAGGCTGGGACCACATGTGGTCCAAAGCACAAGTTTGTGGAACGTTGTGAAGGGGTTGCACTCGACAATAGTGCACAGTTTGCGACCGTCGTTTGTAGTTTTTGGTGCCTGCCAAGCAGGGGAGTCACTCCTTGACTCCAAGGGAGATTCTTCAGTCTTCCAAAGGTAGTGGAACGTCGAAGGTCCGGGATTCTTCTTGTAGAGCATCATCCAGGGAAATCTAGGGTGCAATGCACAGGTTCCCCCTCTTATACCAAAAGAAGAGGAGGGACTAGCTCTATGACCCTACCTATGGGAGGGTCAGGGGAGTGGGTGGCTACACCCACTTCCCTTTGTCCAGTTTCACGCCAGAGCAGGGACAGGTAGCCCCTGAGCCGGTTTGAACTGGCATATGCACGGAGGAGCC
Organism: Calotriton arnoldi; assembly: GCA_963921515.1. Lineage (NCBI taxonomy): Eukaryota > Metazoa > Chordata > Amphibia > Caudata > Salamandridae > Calotriton > Calotriton arnoldi. The sequence goes on from CAWUFW010013371.1 coordinate 423,114, forward strand.
TTCTGCTCCCCCAGTGCAGGACTTCAAAGCACTCTAAGAGTGCACCCACCCAGCCCCAATACACTAAACCCTGTCTGGGAGGTGGTCACACCCCCTTGGGACAGGATATCTATTGTTGGGCTCCCTCCACTGCGAGTGTTGGTTGGTCATCAGCAGGAGGGCAGCCCAGTGTCTGTGACTGGTGGCATCCATTTTGTGATGCCAGGGCTCTGCAGGATTCTACCGCGTTTCCACAGTAGGTACATGTCTATCCCTCTAGAAGGGTGGAATGCTACCCCCGCCGCCAGGACTGGCGGGGGGTAGTATTCCAAGGTGTTTGACACCAAACACGACATGTTTCGATGCAGCCATTCCAAAGTTAGCATTTTACCGCGAGGATATAATGCACTTAAGAGTATATGGTTTAACCGCATCCACAAACAGCACCAGAGAATGGACTCTGAGAGCTGCAGAGGGGCCCTGCTCAGGCAGAGGCACCCCCTCACATAGAAGCCAAGCACCCTGCCCTCAGGATTGATAGGGCCTGCCTTAGGGGTGACTGATAGGGTTATATGTGTGTGCAGGAGAGATATAGGGAACCTATATCTCAGTGAGGAGTGCTAGCACTTCCTCACTCAGGCTGCAGTAGCAGGCCTGTGGTGTCAGATTTAGTCTGCTTCCCAGGGGTGGCATAATACATGCTGCAGCCCCTGGTAGGCCTGTGAAGTACCTATGCCCTTGGTACCTAAGGTACCATATACTAGGGACTCATAAGGTGCCACAGTATCCAATCACTAGTGCACCTAGAGTGCACTCCAAATCGTTTAGAGAGAACAGAGAGGCTGGGGCCCTGATTAGCAGGGTCCCAGCCTGACTATAGCCAGAAACCAGTGTAAACATCAGAAAAAAAAGTGGGGGCAACATAAGAGGCAGATCCTACTCTCCTACAGATGGGAACTAGTTTCAAGGTAACTGTCCTTGGGAGGGGGGTTGGTGAGTTTGGGGAAGTTTCTAAGGGGACCCGGCATGGTGGGTTTATTTTACTGAAGGGGCACTGGACATACTGTTCACTATGGCGGCACCAAATGACTTAAAATGCATATCATGGAATGTTAGGGGCTTGCACACCATGAGTCGCCGCCATAAGGTCCACGCATATTTGGTGCGGAGGGGTGTTCAGATAGCGTTTCTCCAAGAGACGCATCTACTGGCCTCGGAGGGACAGGCGCTACAGCGCAGGTGGAGAGGTCAGGTCTTTCATACCTCATATTCTGCTTTTGCGCGGGGGGTGTTAGTCTGGGTCAGAGCTGGGGTCCCTTTTCAACCAGTGCAGCATGTTGCAGATCCGGAAGGGCGCTATGTACTGGTACAGGGCAGGTTGGACGGAAGGGATATTACGCTGGGCAGTATCTATGCCCCCAATACTGATCAACAGGCCTTTTTTGCTTTACTCTCAGGGACACTAGCGTCATATTTGTCTGGTGCAGTGATGTTGGGTGGGGACTTTAATTCTATAACGGATATTGGTCTAGATAGGTCTCACCCCCCGCTCCCCATGGCTCCCGTCCATAAGGTGGCTAGGGCTCGCAGCGCATGGCAATTGAATTGGGGGCTACTGGACACGTGGAGGGAACATCACCCTCATGAGCGCGATTATTCCTTTTTCTCAGCGCTACATGAGTTACACGTCAGGTTGGATGCGGTACTCTGTTCACCTCCCATCCACACCGCGGTCCAACACAGTGAATACCTGACCAGGACACTGTCGGATCACAATCCCCTGTTGTTGAGACTCCGTTGGGCTCCACCGCGCCCAGCGATTCCAATGTGGCGATTGAATCCGGAGCTACTGGAGGACCCAGTTTTTAAGGAGGTAGTAGGGACAGGCATAGAACAGTATTTCAGGGAGAATGTGGGCACGGCGTCCAGTATGGCGGCGGAATGGGATGCTTTCAAAATAGTGCTACGGGGACTCTGTATAGCTAATGTGGCTGGGGTGCGGAAGGTTCTCCTCCAGGAGCTGGACACTGCTAACCTGCGCCTGAGAGAGTTAGAGCGTGAGCGACCGGAACGCCCAGCTAGGCAGGATGCCCTATTGGAGGCTAAGGAGGCAGTGGCAGTGGGGGTTGAGCAGTTGCGACGTTACGATTATAAACGATACATGGTGCGAACCCATGCAGAGCGGGATAAATCTGGGGCATTGCTAGCGTGGATCGCGAACCCGGCGAGGCAGGCGGTCCCTATTTTGGCACTTTGCGACGCGGTAGGTACTGTGTGCCACACCCAGCAGGGCTTTAATACTATTTTTTCTGATTATTATGAGGAACTCTATAATAGTAGGATCGTTCTGGACGAGTGTCGTCTAGCAGGGTTCTTAGAAGGCGCACAGTTGCCGACCCTCACCAAGGAGGAAGCAGACTTGCTGGGTCAAGACGTCACACTGGGAGCGATACGAGGGGCAATCAAGCATATGGCGCGCAAGAAGACACCGGGAGTGGATGGTTTGCCCATCGAGTTTTATGTTGCATACATTGACCAGATGGCCCCTAGGCTGATGACCGTCTATAATGGCTCGCGACGAGCGGGTCGACTCCCTACCATGACGCGTGAGGCGCTGATCATACCATTGCTGAAGCCTGGGAGGCCCCCCACAGACAGATCGGCTTATAGACCGCTCTCCATGCTCACCACAGACTATAAGATTCTGAGTCGGATACTGACTACTAGACTCATGCCGTATATGACTCGACTGGTACATGGTGATCAGGCGGGGTTTATACCCAAGCGCAACACGGCGGGTAATGTCCGTTGCCTCCTCCGAGTATTAGAAGCCAACGCGAACTCCTCCCCAGAGGCTGCCATATTTTCGGTTGACATTGAAAAGGCCTTTGACAGCCTGGAGTGGCCGTACTTATTTCAGGTATTGCGGGCCTTTGGGTTGGGGGACAGTTTTGTGTCCTGGACGGCCTTGTTGTATAAGGACTCCAAGGCTAGGACTAAAACGGGAGGGCTAGTGTCAGCTCCCTGCTCGGTGCGCAGAGGGACTCGGCAGGGATGTCCCCTGTCACCACTGCTGTTCGCATTGGCCATTGAACCGCTGGCGGCCCAGGCCCGCACGGGGCAGTGGTTTGGAGGGCTTAAAATACACGACGACACCCACTATATTGCCCTATATGCGGATGACCTCCTACTGTTTTTGGCGGACACCCGAGAAGCACTGGTGGGAGCGAAACGCCTACTCCAACAGCTTGAAGAACTGGCGGGGCTGGGGGTAAACTGGGCGAAATCGTGCCTGTTCCCCACCACCAAGACAGCTGCGGGCCCGAGGACAGCGGAGGGTGTGAAGTGAGAGTACACCTGCATAACATATCTGGGGACACGTATTTATCACGAGCAGAAAGATCTGGTAGAGGGTAATGTTGGTAGGGCTATTCGGGGCCTACGAGGCAGTATGGACTTCTGGCGGACGCTGCCTTTGTCTCTGCTGGGGCGGGTGGCACTCCTTAAGATGGTAGCACTCCCAAGGCTGCTGTACTACTTTCGCACGCTACCTGTTTGGCTCCCAGCGTCGCTATTTAAGAGGCTGCAACAGATGGTGACGGGGTTTCTTTGGCTTACTGGTCGACGACAAGTGGCCATGCAAACTTTGCTGCGCCCGCGTGGGGAGGGGGGGCTGGCGGTCCCAGACTTTGAGGATTATTATTTGGCGGCCCAGCTGCAATGGCTCACCCAGGCGGTGGCTCGGGAGTTCAGAGATGTGGGGGAGCCTATGGGGGGGTGCATCTCTGCCTCTGTGTTGGTGAGAATTATACTGAAGCAGCCGCTTAGGGTCGGAGACCTCCCTGGGGAGGTACAAACGTTTCGGTCCTGCTGGAATAGAAGTCACCAAAGGGCGCGCATCGCCTGTCCATATGCTCCGGAGATTCCGTTGCTGATGTGTCAACAGCTGCCTCATAGGGGCAGCTGGTCGGCGTTGGAGGGATGGACTGCCTTGGGCCTCACAGCAGTGGGAGACTTATATGAAGATGGTGTGCTGATACCGTTTGAGGCACTCAGTGTGCGCTTTGCACTCCCCCGAGGAGATTATCTCCTGCATACGGCCTTGATGTCGGTTATCCAGCGGCACTGGAAAGAGGGGTTGTCTGAGCCAAAAACGGCGCTGGTATGTCAGTATGTAGTACTGGCAGCTGGCACTATCAAAGCGGTTACTACCTTGTATCGAAGGACGACCATTGAGAAGTTGCCCCCCCTACAGGGGTTGAAACTTAAATGGGAGGCTGACATGGGAAAGGAAATCCCAGATAAGGCCTGGGCTGAACTACTTGAGCGCCCATGGAAATGTTCCAGGAATGCCCGATTCCAGCAGATCCAATTCTTCATCTTGCACAGAGCCTACCTTACCCCGGCAAAAATTAAGCAGTATTTTTCCGCCCACAGCGCATGTCATGTCATGAATGATGTCATGAATGATGTAATATGTGATGTCATCAGCAGTGCAACGCGGGGGCGCGAGTTATAGTTAGCTGAACTAACTATACCGGGGGAATTTCTATGGTTTTGTACGAGTGAAATGTCCAACTAACTATAACGTCCCTGAAACCTATGGTTTTTTCTGTGAATTTCTAAGGTTTTTTAAATGCTAATTTCTAACTATAACATGCCTGAAACCTACGGTTTTTTCAGTGAATTTCAATGGTTTTTTAAATGCTAATTTCTAACTATGCCTACAAAGGTAGGACATGTGAAGAAAGAGGAAGAAAAGCGCAGAAAGAAGCAAGACAAATGCTGAAAGAGTCAACAGAAGTCCAGAAAGACAAACAAAAGTGCAGGAAGAAGCAAGAGATGTGCAGAAAGAACCAACAGAGGAGCAGAAATTCCTCCTGTGCCCCCAACTTTTTACTGACGGGTACTGGTGGTAACTGACTCTGACTAACCAGGACCGGAGCCAGTGCTATGCTAAAAGACACTTAGAATACAGTGAAAACACCTACATACACTAGGGAACACTATGCGTTGGGGTACCCCTGTGATTAACATGACCTCCTCTATATTTGCCATGAGTTAGTGCCTGGGTCATTGCATGAGTACATGGGTACTGAGTGGATGATTAGAGTACTGCAAGGAGAGTGCATGGTGAATTTATAAGTGCTTGGGTTTTGGCGGAGTGATTGGATAAGTACATGGTGCTGGCTGGGTGATTGGAGGAGTGCATGGGTAGTGACAAGGAGATGGCTGGACTGCATCAGTAGTGCTCAGGGGATTGTAGCAGTGCATGTGTTAGTGCCTGGGTCATTGCATGAGTACATGGGTAGTGACTGGATGATTAGAGTGCTGCAAGGACAGTGCATGGTGATTTTATAACTGCCTGGGTTTTGGCGGAGTGATTGGATAAGTACATGATGCTGGATGGGTGATTTGAGGAGTGCATGGGTAGTGACAGAGGGATTTCTGGACTGCATGGGTACAACCTGGGTAATTGGAGGAGTGAATCAGTACTGTGTAGGTGGTTAGAGGTCTGCATGGGTAGTGCACATGGGATTGTAGCAGTGCATGTGTTAGTGCCTGGGTCATTCCATGAGTACATGGGTACTGACTGGAAGATTAGAGTACTGCAAGGAGAGTGCATGGTGAATTTATAAGTGCTTGGGTTTTGGTGGAGTAATTGGATAAGTACATGGTGCTGGCTGGGTGATTGAAAGAGTGCATGGGTACTGACAGGGCGATGGCTGGACTGCATGGGTAGTCCTCAGAGGATTGTAGCAGTGCATGTGTTAGTGCCTGGGTCATTGCATAAGTACATGGGTACTGATTGGATGATTAGAGTACTGCAAGGACAGTGCATGGTGAATTTATAAGTGCCTGGGTTTTGGTGGAGTGATTGGATAAGTACATGGTGCTCGCCGGGTGATTGGAGGAGTGCATGGGTAGGGACAGGGTGATGGCTGGACTGCATTTGTACTGCTCAGGGTATTGTAGCAGTGCATGAGTTAGTGCATGGGTCATTGTATGAGTGCATGGGTAGTGACTGGATGATTAGAGTGCTCCAAGGAGAGTGCATGGTGAATTTATAAGTGCTTGGGTTTTGGCGGACTGATTGCATAAGTACACACATGTCACATCAGGCCCCGCCCCCTCCCTTCACCACTGTGCAAACGCGCCCCCTGGCGGGTTCTAAGTTGGGGGATTAATTCCCCTTGAATCCTGAGGGTCCCTGGGGGCCAACTAGCCCACCCGCTACCTCCAGTAAGTGCCACAGAGCTGCGTTGCAGAGAGGTGTAAAAGGGGCGTGGCCTCTCAACACCTCTCTGCAACGCAGCTCCCTGACGCATACTGGAAGTACCTGGTGGGCTAGTTCGCCCCAGGGACCCTCAGGATTGAAGGGACTTGATCCCCCAATTTACAATGTGCCAGGGGGTGTGTTCGCACACTTGCTATGTCAGGCCCCACCCCCTCCCTTCACCACTGTGCAAACGCGCCCCTTGGCGCGTTTTAAGTTGGGGGATTAATTCCCCTTGAGTCCTGATGGTCCCTGGGGGCCAACTAGCCCACCAGGTACCTCCAGTTAGCGCCACAGAGCTGCGTTGCAGAGAGGTGTAAAAAGGGGCGTGGCCTCTGAACACCTCTCTGCAACGCAGCTCCCTGGTGCATACTGGAGGTACCTGGTGGGCTAGTTGACCCAGGGACCCTCAGGATTCAGGGGACCTAATCCCCCAACTTAAAACTTGCCACAGGGCGCGTTTGCACACTTGTCATATCAGGCCACGCCCCCTCCCTGCACCACTGTGCAAACGCACCCCCTGGTGCGTTGTAAATTGGGGGATTAAGTCCCCTTGAGTCCTGAGGGTCCCTGGGGGCCAACTAGCCCACCAGCTACCTCCAATAAGCGCCACAGAGCTGCGTTGCAGAGTGGTGTAAAAAGGGGGCGTGGCCTTGGACCACCTCTCTGCAACACAGCTCCCTGGCGCTTACTGGAGGTACCTGGTGGGCTCGTTGGCTCCCAAGGACCCTCAGGATTCAAGGGGACTTAATCCCCCAACTTAAAACGCGCCACACGTTTGCACACTTGTCACATCAGGCCACGCCCCCTCCCTGCACTACTGTGCAAACGCGCCCCCAGGAGCGTTGTAAATTGGGGGATTAAATCCCCTTGAGTCCTGAGGGTCCCTGGGGGCCAACTAGCCTACCAGCTACCTCCAGTAAGTGCCACAGAGCTGCGTTGCAGAGTGGTGTAAAAAGGGGGCGTGGCCTTGGACCACCTCTCTGCAACACAGCTCCCTGGCGCTTACTGGAGGTACCTGGTGGGCTAGTTGGCTCCCAGGGACCCTCAGGATTCAAGGGGACTTAATCCCCCAACTTAAAATGCGCCACACGTTTGCACACTTGTCACATCAGGCCACGATCCCCTCCCTGCAACACTGTGCAAACGCGCCCCCTGGAGCGTTGTAAATTGGGGGATTAAATCCCCTTGAGTCCTGAGGGTCCCTGGGGGCCAACTAGCCTACCAGCTACCTCCAGTAAGCGCCACAGAGCTGCGTTGCAGAGTGGTGTAAAAAGGGAGCGTGGCCTTGGACCACCTCTCTGCAACACTGCTCCCTGGCACTTACTGGAGGTGCCTGGTGGGCTAGTTGGCCCCCAGGGACACTCAGGATTCAAGGGGACTTAATCACCCAACTTAAAACGCGCCACAGGGCGCGTTTGCACACTTGTCACATCAGACCACGCCCCCTCCCTGCACCACTGTGCAAACGCGCCCCCTGGAGCGTTGTAAATTAGGGGATTACATCCCCTTGAGTCCTGAGGGTCCCTGGGGGCCAACTAGCCCACCAGCTACCTCCAGTAAGCGCCGCAGAGCTGCGTTGCAGAGAGGTGTAAAAAGGGGCGTGGCCTCTCGACACCTCTCTGCAACGCAGCTCCCTGGCGCATACTGGAGGTACCTGGTGGGCTAGTTCGCCCCCAGGGACCTTCAGGATTGAAGGGGACTTAATCCCCCAATTTACAATGTGCCAGGGGGTGCGTTTGCACACTTGCTATGTCAGGCCCCGCCCCCTCCCTTCACCACTGTGCAAACGCGCCCCCTGGCGCGTTTTAAGTTGGGGGATTAATTCCTCTTGAGTCCTGATGGTCCCTGGGGGCCAACTAGCCCACCAGGTACCTCCAGTAAGCGCCACAGAGATGCGTTGCAGAGTGGTGTAAAAAGGGGGCGTGGCCTTGGACCACCTCTCTGCAACGCAGGTCCCTGGCGCTTACTGGAGGTACCTGGTGGGCTAATTGGCCCCTAGGGACCCTCAGGATTTAAGGGGACTTAATCCCCTTAACTTAAAACGCGCCACAGGGCGCGTTTGCACTTTTGTCACATCAGGCCACGCCCCCTCCCTGCACCACTGTGCAAACGTGCCAAAATTAAAAAAAATAAAAATCTTTTTTGGGCCCTGTGGGTCCTTCTGGGACCCCCTGAGCAGGCCTAGAGGGTCAGGGTGTTTCTACCCTGCCCCCTTCTCTTGTTTTATACCTTTGTTTCTCTGTTTTCTAGCAACTGGCTTCTACCGAGCCACACTTGCTATGTCAGGCCCGCCCCCTCCCTTCACCACTGTGCAAACGCGCCCCCTGGCGCGTTTTAAGTTGGGGGATTAATTCCTCTTGAGTCCTGATGGTACCTGGGGGCCAACTAGCCCACCAGGTACCTCCAGTAAGCGCCACAGAGCTGCGTTGCAGAGAGGTGTAAAAAGGGGCGTGGCCTCTGAACACCTCTCTACAACGCAGCTCCCTGGCGCATACTGGAGGTACCTGGTGGGCTAGTTGGCCCCCAGGGACCCTCAGGATTCAAGGGGACTTAATCCCCCAACTTAAAACGTGCCACAGGGCGCGTTTGCACACTTGTCACATCAGGCCACGCCCCCTCCCTGCACCACTGTGCAGACGCACCCCCTGGTGCGTTGTAAATTGGGGGATTAAGTCTCCTTGAGTCCTGAGGGTCCCTGGGGCCAACTAGCCCACCAGCTACCTCCAGTAAGCGCCACAGAGCTGCGTTGCAGAGTGGTGTAAAAAGGGGGCATGGCCTTGGACCACCTCTCTGCAACGCAGTTCCCTGGTGCTTACTGGAGGTACCTGGTGGGCTAATTGGCCCCAGGGACCCTCAGGATTTAAGGGGACTTAATCCCCCAACTTAAAACGCGCCACAGGGCGCGTTTGCACACTTGTCACATCAGGCCACGCCCCCTCCCTGCACCACTGTGCAAACATACCAAAATTAAAAAAAATATATATATTTTTGGGCCCTGGGGGTCCTTCTGGGACCCCCTGAGCAGGCCTAGAGGGTCAGGGTATTTCTACCCTGCCCCCTTCTCTTGTTTTACACCTTTGTTTCTCTGTTTTCTAGTGACTCACTTCTACCGAGCCACAAGATGGCTGCCAACACTTCCTGGTTTGGAGTGTTGGCAGCCAATCACAGTGAAGCTCCTGCACGGGACTTAGGCTCCGCCCAGATATTGAAACTTTTATTTTTCTAATTTCTCAGCAACTACTGAACGGATTTACACCATTTAAAAAAAGGTCGCTTTTTGATCCAAGCACTATCTTTGTGCCAAATTTGGGGTAATTCCGTTCAGTAGTTTCGACTGTAGCCTTGCACAAAGTTTCCTATGGGAAATTGATTTTTTGACTCTTATTTTTTGAATTTCTCAAAAACTACTGAACGGATTTACACCATTTAAAAAAAAGGTCACTTTCTGAACCAAGCTCTACCTTTCTGCCAAATTTGGGGTAATTCCGTTCAGCAGTTCGAGCTGTAGCTCGTCGCAAAATTTCCTATGGAAATTAACATGGGGAAAACGTGTTTTGGGACCCCCCTTTTTTCTCAGCCCCCGCTTGACGAATCACCCCCAAACTTTCAGGATAGGAGCTGACCTAGATAGACTTTTATTTTGGAGAATTTTGCAAAGATTCATCAAACGACGCCAAAGTTATTAGCAAATCAAAAAATGCTTTTCCTATGGAAACTAGGTTGTAAGTAACTATAACTACCTACTGGCGACCGCCAGTAGGTAATATATATATATACATATATATATATATCAGCTACGCATCCTCTGCCTAGGTACTGCACTCGTGAGCGGGTGCTCGGTCCAGCGGGGGCAAGTCCGCTTAATATTCAGCTCCTTACACACGGTAAATAATGACCAGCACTCTCGCTAGGTTAAATCCCGTTACGGATTTTATTGCGAAAAGTTAAATTTAAACAAACGCGTTTCGGCGGTAGCCTTTGTCAATGTGGGTTATTCATGTGATATTAACATGCTTATAAATGGCCGCCACTTTTTCCCATGCTTTGTTGCATTATGTGCCAGAAGTCCTTCCTTTGTGTCAATTCACTACTATGTAATGCACTCTTCAGTGTCTACTCGTTGTGGGATCAAGGCAGTGGAATTTATGTAATTTACATTATATTAATATTATATAGGGGGGAGTTTAATCAAAGAAAATCCACTAGAGTAAAGAGATAGCGATCATTCCAGATATTCCCTAAGGCAAAAGATTTATTTTTCTTAAGGGGCAATGACGTAAATACATGTGGGGGCCCACGCGGGCCCCCGCAGCCCTGAGAACCGCCACCTCCCCAGGGCTTTTTTTAAAATAAAGGTGTGGGGGGCTCCTGCCCCCCTAAACAGCAACGGGGACCGCCACCTCCCCGGGGCTTTCATCATGTTGGAGGGGGGACTCGCGCCCCCCCTCATGGAGCCGTAAACGGCCTTGAGGACCGCTACCCCCCAGGGCCGGCTCCAGCAATGCCCAGGGGTGCCGACACCCAGGACATTGCAGTTTGCTATGGGATGGTGGAAGCATCGCTTAGAAAACAAGTGCTCCACTGTGAACAAGTGGAGCACTTTGCTTTTTACCCCCAGGGAGCTGCATGTCAGCAGCTCTGTGGGGGTAAAAAGCCATGCCGGCTCCCGCAGGAGGCAAGAGCCCACCAGACCGCGGGGGCTTCATGCTCCCTGCAGTACCGAACAGATGCCCATGCCCGGGGGATGGGGTCCCTGGGGCTGAAAATGGCCTGGGGAGGGGCACCGCGCGGCCCCCCTCCTTAAATATAAAAAAGAAAAAAGAAAGGCCTAGCCCAGGGGATGGGGTCCTCGGGGCCGGAATCGGCCGCAGGAGGGAGCCACATCGCCCCCTCCTTTACTTGGACAATTTAAAAAAAATGGGTCAGGCCCGGGGGATGAGGTCCCCGGGGCCCAAAACAATCAAGGGAAGGGGTGGCCACACAGCCCCACTTCCTAAAAAAAAAGAAAAGGAAGCCAGCAAATCGCCGGTGGCCCCACCCCCTCAATGCACTACTCTGCAAACACGCGCTCTTGGTTGGGGGATGAAGTCCCCTTCGATGCTGGGGTGATGAGGTCCCCTTGTGTCCTGGGACTTCAGGACTAAAGTGGGCTTCATCCCCCAAGTAGCAGTGCGCCGGGATGTGCGTTTGCAGAGTGGTGAAAAAAGAAGGCGTGGCCTCTGACCACCTCTCAGCAATCCAGCTGTGGGGGGCTTAATTGAGGTAACAGGAGGGCTAGTTGGTCCCCAGGGACCTTCAAAAGGCAAGGGGACTTCATCCCCCAACCAAGAGCGCATCAGGAGGCGCGTTTGCAAAGTGGTGGACAAAGGGGGCATGGCCTGGTATCAGAACTCAGCAATCCTGCTGTGTGTGACTTACTGAAGGTAATAGGAGGGGTAGTTTGCCCCCAAGGACGTCCTTGGGTGCCAACTACCCCTCCTGTTACCTCCAGTAAGTTCCACACAGTGGGATTGCTAAGAGGTCTTCGTAGGCCACACACCCTTTCTCCACCACTCTGCAAACGCACCTCCTGGCGCACTACTGGTTGGGGGATGAAGTCAACTTTACTCCTGAAGGACCTTGGGGGCCAAGAAGCCCTCCTGGTACCTCCTGTAAGTCCTACGCAGCAGGATTCCTGAGCGCCAGTTGGAGGCCCAGCCCCCTTTCTCCACCACTCTTCAAACGCAACTGCTAGGTAATAAACCATAGAAATTCACTAAAAAATCACTAGTTTCAGGGACGTTATAGTTAGAAATTAGCATTTAGAAATTCATTGAAAAAAACACAGGTTGCAGGTACGTTATAGTTAGGAATTAGCATTTTAAAAACCTTAGAAATTCATGGAAAAAACCAAAGGTTAGAGGGACGTTATAGGTAGTGTGACATTTCACTCATACAAAACCAGAGAAATTCAGCCATTATAGTTAGCTGAGCTAACTATAACTCACGCCCCCGCAATGTACTGCTGATGATGTCACATATTACATCACTCATGACATGGTCAGTGACATCACTCATGACATCACTGATGACATCTCAAATGACATCACTGATGACATCATCCACATAATCTCTGATGCACCTACTCACACCCCAATCTAACCTTTCTTACACCCACTTCAAATTTCAGACTACCATTCTCGAATCCATAGACATACCAGTACGTACATACCCACTCACTGATTCATAGGTCTACACACACATCCACTCACTCACCCATACAGTTACTCATACGCACAGTCACTCATCAATACATTCACTGATATATGCACTCATACACCCATGCAGACACTCACACACCGCCACTCACCCATAAAGTTAAAATGATAATAAAGACAATAAAAAAAAGAATCAATCACACTGCCATTTACTCACTTATACAGTTATACACACACCACCTCACTTATTCATACAGATAGTAACACATACTTACTCTCTTATACAATCACTGACACAAGCACACACTCATCCATAAAGCCACTCTCACAATCACTCACTCACACATACAGTCACTTATATACTCCAGCACTCACATATACTGCCTTTCACATATGCAGTTACTCACCCATATACCACTGAGACATCCATTCACTCTCCGACACAGCCATACGCACACTCACTCACCCATACAGCCCCTCACAGACGCACTCATGAACCCATACACCCAGTGAATCACCCACTCACACATCCATGCAGGGAGTCACCTACCACCTCACCCACCCACACAGACAGTCAGGCACCCATACAGGTACTCAGACAAACAATCAATAACCCATATAGACACTCATGTAGCTACTCACCAACTTACACACCAAATGACAGACTGATACAGACATTCATACAGATTAGTCACTCACCCATACATTCACTGAGATACGTATAATCACTCACGTATACAGTCAGTCACGCACCGACTGACTCATCTATACAGACACTCATACACCCACTCATTCTTCAACCTTGGCGTATATATATATATATATATATATATATTATCTACTGGCGGTCGCCAGTAGATAGTTATAGTTACAACCTATTATCCATAGGAAATCCGCGACATTCTATTTGAAATAACTCTCTTGCCGGTTGACGTATCTTCGCAAAATTTTCAAACTTTGTGGGGCGCTCCGGTCCGCTCCTACCCTGAAAGTCTTGGGGGATTCGTCAAGCGGGGGCCGAGAAAAGGGGGTCCCAAAACGCGTTTTCCCCATGCAATTTTCCATAGGAAACTTTAGACACGGCTACAGCTCGAACTGCTGAACGGAATTACACCAAATTTGGCAAAGAGGTAGTTCTTGGTTCAGAAAGAACCCTTTTTGTTAAATGGTGTAAATCCGTTCAGTAGTTGCTGAGAAAATCAAAAGTAAAAAGATAGATATATCTAGGGCCGCGGATCCTCCCGAGCACGAGCTTTATGTTAATTGGCTGTCAACACTCCAAATCAGGAAGTGTTGGCAGCCATTTTGTCCTCGGTAGAACCGAGGGACAGAAACAAGTGCGCAAAGCGCACAAAGGGGGCAGGGTAGAAACACCCTGACCCCTAGGTCTGCTCAGGGGTCCCACAAGGACCCCTGGGCAAAAATTTTTTTCTTTTTTTTTAAAAATCGGCAGGATGCGCTCAGGGAGCGCGAATCATGCCGAAAAGCTCATCGAGCGCGGTCTCCGCGCTTCGATGTTAATTGCCCCGGGTGGGCCAAGTCCCGAGGGCATGCTGGGGGGTTAATTTTATGTGTGGGGGCCTCTAAGGGCCCCCAAGCCCGGGGACTACCACCCCCGGGGCTTTATGTATAATGGTGCGGGAGGGCTCTGAGCCCTCCCGCAGCCTCGGGGACCACCACCTCCCGGGGCTTCTTTTTTAAAATTAAAAACCTGTGTGCGGGGGCTCCAGCCCCCACACGCCCGGGACCACCACCTCCCGGGGCTTCTTTTTAAATTAAAAACCTGTGTGCGGGGCTCCAGCCCCACACGCCCGAGACCACCACCTCCCCGGGGCTTTCAAAATGTAGGAGGGGGGCCGCGCGGCCCCCTCCTGGAGCCTGTGGTGGCCCTGGGGACCGCCACCCCCAGGGCCGGCTCCTGCAGTGACCCGGGGTGCCTACCCCCGGGACACTGCTGTTTGCAATGACAGGACGGGAGCCTCGCGGCTCCCGTCCTGTCATTGCAAACTTGCTTTGGATATTGGAAGAGAGAGCAGGAAACCTGCTCTCTCTTCCAATATCCAAAGCTGATTGCTTTCCACATGGGGAGCAGCATGTTAGCTACTCCCCATGTGTAAAGCTATGCCGGCTCCCGTAGGACACGGGGAGCCGGCGGGACTGTGGGGGCTTGGGGACCCCCACAGTCCCCAACGAGAGGCCAGGCCCTGGGGATGGGGTCCCCGGGGCCATAAGTGGCCACGGAGGGGGCCACGCAGCCCCCTCCCCAAAGTAAAAAATGGATTTAAAAAAAAAAAAGTGCAAGGCCGGCCCGGGGATGGGGTCCCCGGGGCCTTAAATGGCCTGAGGAGGGGCCACGCAGCCCCCTCCAAATAAAAAAAGAGGCCATGCCCCGGGGGATGGGGTCCCGGGGCCAATACAGGCCCAGGGAAGGGGGGCCACGCGGCCTCCTTCCCGTTTTTTAATTTATTTTAATTTAAAAAAGAAGGTAAGGCCCTGGGGGATGGGGTCCCCAGGGCCTAAAAATAGGAAAAAGGAAGGGGGCCACACAGCCCCCTTCAGGGAAAAAAAGAAAAAAAAAAACGATTGGGCCCGTAGGCCCCGCCCCCTTCCTTCACCACTCTGCAAACGCGCCCCTGGCGCGTTTGCAGAGAAGACAATTCCCCTTGAATACTGGGGTCCCTGGGGGCCAACTAGCCCACCAGGAACCTCCAGTATGTGCCAGGGGCTGCCTTGCAGAGAGGTGTACAGAGGCCACGCCCCTTTTACACCTCTCTGCAACGCAGCTCTATGGCGCTTTTTGGAGGTATATGGTGGGCTAGTTGCACCCCAGGGACCCTCAGGATTCAAGGGAGTTAATCCCCGACTTAAAACGCGCCACGGGCGCGTTTGCACAGTGGTGAAGGGAGGGGGCGAGGCTTCAGGTGACATGTGTGCAAACAGGCCCCGTGGCGCGTTTTAAGATGGGGAATTAAATCCTCTTCAATCCTGAGGGTCCCTGGAGGCCAACTAGCCCAACAGGTACGTCCAGAAAGCGCCACAGAGCTGCGTTGCAGAGAGGTGTAAAAGGGGTGTGGCCTCTGTACATGTCTCTGCAACGCAGCCCCTGGCGCATACTGGAGGTTCCTGGTGGGCTAGTTGGCCCGTAGGGACCCTCATGATTCAAGGGGACTTAATCCCCCAACTTAAAACGCGCCACGGGCGCATTTGCACAGATGTCACCACAGGCCCCGCCCCTCCCTTCACCATTGTGCAAATATTCCTCTAAAATCAGCCGAAATACGAATTCTGATTTACTCACCTGTTATCAGGAGAGACCTCAGTGCTGCATCTTTCAGCCCAGTACTGGTCCTGAAAAGTAATTTTAACCGTACTTACCAGTAACTTGAATTTCCTTACATAGGCTAACATTGACTGGTTTCACTTGGAAATTCTTCTAAGTGTGGAGTTTTGGAACTTTAAAATATTCCTCTAAAATCAGCCGAAATACGAATTCCGATTTACTCACCTGCTATCAGGAGAGACCTCAGTGCTGCATCTTTCAGCCCAGTACTGGTCCTGAAAAGTAATTTTAACCGTACTTACCGGTAACTTGAATTTCCTTCATAGGCTAACATTGACTGGTTTCACTTGGAAATTCTTCTAAGTGTGGAGTTTTGGAACTTTAAAATATTCCTCTAAAATCAGCCGAAATACGAATTCCGATTTACTCACCTGTTATCAGGAGAGACCTCAGTGCTGCATCTTTCAGCCCAGTACTGATCCTCAAAAGTAATTTTAACCGTACTTACCGGTAACTTGAATTTCCTTCATAGGCTAACATTGACTGGTTTCACTTGGAAATTCTTCTAAGTGTGGAGTTTTGGAACTTTAAAATATTCATCTAAAATCAGCCGAAATACGAATTCCGATTTACTCATCTGTTATCAGGAGAGACCTCAGTGCTGCATCTTTCAGCCCAGTACTGATCCTCAAAAGTAATTTTAACAGTACTTACCAGTAACTTGAATTTCCTTCCATAGGATATCATTGCCTGCTTTTGCTGAAAAAGTTTCTAAGTGTTGATTTTTGAAACATACAAATATTCCTCTAAAATCAGCCGAAATACGAATTCCGATTTACTCACCTGTTATAAGGAGAGACCTCAGTGCTGTATCTTTCAGCCCAGTACTGGTCCTGAAAAGTAATTTTAACCGTACTTACCAGTAACTTATATTTTCTTCCATAGGAATCCATTGTCTGGTTTTCAGCAGAAAAGTTTCAAAGTGTCGATTTTCACAAACTACAAATATTCCTTAAAAATCGCCTGTATGACTTAAACGCATTCTTTAAACTGTTTACAGGAGATGCACCAGTGCTGGATCCAGGAACCAACACTGAGTAAGAAAAAGTAACGATAACAGTTTTTACCTGCTAAGTGAATTTCCTTCCATAGGATAACATTGGTGATTCTATGAGAAAAAGTTTCTAAGTGTCAACTTTTAAAATACAATAATATTCCTTAAAAATCACGACTGTAACCAAAACGCTTTTACTCAACTGTTTACAGGAGATGTACCAGGACTGAATCTAGGATCCAGTCCTGTGGTTAGAAAAGTAATCCATAAAGTAACTAATTGCATTTAACTAGAAATTCACTTTGAGATGAATGTTGCATTGTGTTTGAAAATGTGTTGCCCATTGCAACAACTGTAACTACTGTACTTAAAAGTCTATTGCCTATGTGCAAAGTATTTAAACTAAAGTAATTCATTCTGAGAAAGTATTTTTGTAATGTAATGTATAATGTAATTACAATGTAATTTAAAAAATAAAATATGTAAAAGAAATTGTTTCTAAAAATGTAGTAAATCAGTATGAAAAAAATTAATATAAAAATTAATACATTTAAAAATTGTCATTTAAAAAACCTTTGAAATTCACTGAAAAAACGTAGGTTTCAGGCACGTTATAGTTACAAATTAGCATTTTAAAAACCTTTGAAATTCACTGAAAAAACCATAGGTTTCAGACACGTTATAGTTAGAAATTAGCATTTAAAAACCTTTGAAATTCACTGAAAAAACCATAGGTTTTAGGGACAGTTATAGTTAGTTGGACATTGCACTCGTACAAAACCCGTGAAATTCCCCGTTATAGTTAGTTCAGCTAACTATAACTCGCGCCCCGCAATGCACTGCTGATGACGTCACATATTACATCACTCATGACATGGTCAGTGACATCACTGATGACATCACTGATGACATCTCAAATGACATCACTGATGACATCATCCACTTGATAATCTGATGCAGCTCCTCACACCCTAATATAACCTTTGATACACCCAATCTAAATTACAGAGTGCCATTCGCAAAACCATAGACACTCCAACACCAATAACTACATACCCACTCACTGATTCTTAGGTCTACACACACACATCCACTCACTCACCCGTACAGTCACTCATACTTATGGTCACTCAGTACAGGACTATCATATGCACTCTTACTCCTATATAGACACTCAAACACCGCCACTCATCCATAGAGGTACTCACACACCTAGTCAGTCATGCAAATAATTAAACACACTGCCATTTACTCACCTATACAGTTATACACACACCAGCTCACTTAATCATAAAAATACTAGCACATTGTTACGCTCTTATACAATCACTGATACAAGCACACACTCATCCATACAGCCACTATCACAATCACTCACTCTCGCTTATAGCTATTTATATACTCCAATACACATATATACTGCCTTTCACATATGTAGTTACTCACACATGTACCACTGGGACATACATTCACTCACTAACACACTCTTACACACACTTACCCACCCATACAGTCTATCACAGATGCAGTCTTGAAACCATCCACCCAGTGAATCACCCACTCACACATCTATGCACAGTCGCACACACCCCATCCACACAAACACTCAGGCACCCATACAGATACTCATAGAACCAATCAATAACCCATATAGACACTCATGTAGCTATTCGCAAATCCATGCATCCACTTACACACCAACAGACGGATACAGACATTCACACAGTTTAGTCACTAACCCATGCATTCAGTAAGATACGTTTAATCACTCACTTGTAGAGTCAGTCACGCACGTACTAAATCATCCATTCAGACACTTATACACCCACTCATTCTTCAATACGCCTTTCCCTATATATATTAAACATATTTAAACTTTACAGAAACACACAGTCACTGGATGATGTCATCAGTGATGTCATCAGTGATGTCACTGACCATGTCATGAGTGATGTAATATGTGACGTCATCAGCAGTGCATTGCGGGGCGCGAGTTATAGTTAGCTGAACTAACTATAACGGGGGAATTTCACGGGTTTTGTACGAGTGCAATGTCCAACTAACTATAACTGTCCCTAAAACCTATGGTTTTTTCAGTGAATTTCAAAGGTTTTTAAATGCTAATTTCTAACTATAACGTGTCTGAAACCTATGGTTTTTTCAGTGAATTTCAAAGGTTTTTAAAATGCTAATTTGTAACTATAACGTGCCTGAAACCTACGGGTTTTTCAGTGAATATATATATATATATATATATATATATATATATGCAGCAAGACTCGTCTCTCTACCAAGGTAGGAATATCGTGTAACAGACGAAGCGAACCCAAATAATGGTGCAGTTTCTAATTTATTGCATGCCCAACACCACCGCCGCCATAACGCGTTTCAGCCCGCGTGGGGCCTTGATCACATGACACAGTTGAGGGAGCGGTTACAACATTTAAAGTGCAGATCTGTGACGTTTTCATGTGCATCAGCTGTGATACTGAAACATAGACATGGAAAAAATACTTCCATTGAGAAACACATCCATATAAAGTATAATACTGTAGGGTATCCTGAAATGTTAATACAGCTCTAAAGTGCAAAAAATAGAGCATACATGATATAATATCATGAGAATAGCAGCACATTGAATAAATAAATAAATATATAAATACATACTCAATAACAAACTGTCCAGCTCTAAAAAGTCTCACTAAATAGTAAAATCATGCTTATATTGATGAATAAAAAGTGAATCTTAAAAAAGTAAAACATTGTAAAACTTTTTTTTCCTCCCACAAATAGCAGCATTATTCAAAATTCATATAAGTCTATATTAGCACCTAGGATATACCTATAAAGTTGAAATGTTTCAAAGAATAAAGCCCAAGTGGGCAATTGCCCAAAAAATCCATGTCAAAAGTTTAAATCAGTGCAAAATGCGCAAAATCACGTCACAATCTAAAGTGCAAACACCATGTGCAAAAAATGTAAAACAACCGAAAATACAGTAAAAATTACTTCTAAAATTGAAATATTAAAAACTTTTATCTCGAGTAGATAGGCAGCAGCATTAATATACAGTCTAGATCTCATTGACTAATTAAAGATGAGTAAAAAAATCTTCACTAGCGTTCAATCCTTTTGGTGCTTTACAGTCCATTTCTATAATGTACCTTGTTTCTAGTCTACGTAACAAGGATTCACGGTCCCCACCTCTTCTCAGTGGTGGGACCATATCAATTACTAAGTACTTTAAATCAGCAGAATTCTTAGCATGGACTTCTTCAAAATGTCTAGCGACAGGATAAGCAGCATCACCATTATTAATGGCGCGTATGTGCTGGAGTATCCTCTTGTGGACCTGCAGCTTAGTGCTTCCCACATAGCGCAGGCCACATGGACACTCCAGTACATATACAGCAAATTCAGACTTGCATGTAAGTTTATTCTGGATATGAACAAGTCTGTTAGTAAGCGGATTCAAGTATTCAGTCTTACTAACCCCATTTCTACAAGCTTTACAAACGGAGCACTTAATGAAACCTTTACTGCTGTTCAGCCACGAACTATTGGTTCTGACCTCGGGGCTACTTGACACCAGACAGTTGCTCATCGATCTCACCTTTCTATATGTTATACTGGGAGATCGTGACAATTGGGTCCCCAATATTGGGTCACTCTTAATCAGTGCCCAATTTTGGTTCACTATCTTGCGAACCGTACGATGTTGGTTATTATAAGTTAGAATCAATCTGGTCTCAGTTTGCTCATTCTGTACCAATTTAATTTTACCTGCTAATACCTGTGGTCTACCTGGTTCATTGGCTTTACGCATGGCTTTATCGACCACTTCTGGGCGATAGCCCCTCCTTAAGAACCTGTCTCTGCAATCTTTCTGTGCTACTAGACAATCATGGTCAGTGCTGCAAATTCTTCTTATACGTAGCATTTCCCCATAGGGAATGCTACTGATTAAATGTGCAGGGTGATGGCTAGAGGCATGTAATATGGTATTACCAGCAGTGGGTTTCCTATACATTCTAGAGTGAAGTTTATTCTGTTGGATAAAAATTTCCACATCTAAAAAGCATATTGACCTGTTGCTTATCTGACCAGTAAAGCTGAGATTCAAATTGTTTTTATTGAGTTTCTCAATGAACTGTGAAGCCTCACATTCAGATCCTTTCCAGATTATTAACAGGTCATCAATATACCTGAACCATTTAACAACATTTTCAGACATGATTTCAGGGTAGGTGGGCATGAGAACCTGATCCTCCCAGTGCCCCATATGCAGACAGGCATAACTAGGGGAGAAACAGGCCCCCATAGCCACACCTCTCACCTGCTGGAATACTTGATTCGAAAACAGAAAGAAATTATTTTCAAGGCACAAATTAATCATAGACAACACCATCCTGTTGTGTTCGAGGGACATGTTATATATAACATTCTTAAACTTTTTAGAAACACTCACAGTCACTGGATGATGTCATCAGTGATGTAATTTGAGATGTCATCAGTGATGTCATGAGTGATGTCACTGACCATGTCATGAGTGATGTAATATGCGACATCATCAGCAGTGCATTGCCGGGGCATGAGTTATAGTTAGCTCAGCTAAAAATAACGGCTGAATTTCTCTGGTTTTGTACGGGTGAAATGTCAAACTAACTATAATGTCCCTCTAACCTTTGTTTTTTTTCCATAAATATATATATATATATATATATATCACGAAAAATCCCAATGCCACGACAGACACTCCGGCGCAACACACGGGCACAGACTCCAAAAGCTGGTGTGGAAAAGATGAAGGTTTATTTACACATCAAACAAGGTCCAACATGACGCGTTTCGGCTGCCAGACATGCAGCCTTGATCACATATATATATATATTGCACATTTGCTCCAAATGGTTGCCCTCCACTCGGGCTCAGCTTTCCACACGTTTACCAGGGCAAAATGAAGCACAGCACTTACAGGAACTTACTTCAAAAGGGCTTTATTAAAATATAACAAAGAGCCTCTTCATACGAAGCCTTGACAAGCTAAGTGCAGGGGTGCATACAAAACGATGACCTACGCGTTTCGGCTTGCGCCTTCTACTGGGTCCAAAGTGTGCTAACAACGTGTCCATTTAAAGGGGAAGCATAGTTCATTTCCCCCACCACCAATTAAAAAACAAGGTCAATTTCTTAAAGGAGCCACGTTCAAAATTGGAATCATGTATAGTTTAGACATAAACAAAATAGCTTTATCTTACTTTACATTCTTTCTCTATTTATCAAAGTGACATGAATAAATACATATTATCAATTTGTGAAGTACACCATCTAATCCTTCATATTTATGTCATTTTCTTATTAATAATCAATAGAGCCCCAGACTTCCAGTATTATGTCGATTATGTGTAATGGTTCGATCTCTCCCAAAACATCAAGCTACTCTTTTAATTCAATCTCTAATAACACCCCTTACATTGCTTCAATTTTATTTATATGTTCTTACTTCTAGATTCAAATTTATATACTAATAAAAATGACAAACACTGCCGAAAGGTGCAATGTGCATATTTCCTGGGCTCCAGGGAAAAATCTGCGAGAAGTGCCAGGAAGGTCTAAAGTGCCTGTGCTTATACAAGTACAAAGTGCAAATGTCCTCTATCAACAAGTGAAAAAATCTAAAAAGATCTAAAACGAGGAGGTCACTAAAAGCATTATATTCAAAAAAATGGGTTCTATAAAACCCGCTCTTAACTTGCTACACCTTTCAGTACTATATATTAACACCATAAATATAAAGTGCTTAGTGCTTATTCGTAGAAACTTTTCCGTATTCTACTCTGTATAATATTACCTCAACTGACCTCCATACAGTATTCCAAACAATATTCCACTAGACCATTCAAATCCACATTATCAGATGTATACATTACTGATCGATATATTCCATCATTAATGTCTGTTAGTGGAAAAAATTATGTTCAGATATACTTCATCATTATTCACTTGAAAATATAAGCCCTTAAATGATCAACTTACTCGCCATTTCAAGGAATAATACCTAATGCAACAATTGCACATATGCGGTGCTCAATAAGGTGATAAAAAGTTATAAAAAGAGAGATTGTCAAAAGGAGGGAGATAAAACACAATAACTGGGCCCATTGATTAAAATTGCGGTACACTTAAAACCCAAGGATACCAAGTTTTAAGACATGTCTGAGGCAGGTTAAATGATAAACATTATTACAAGAAGGTGTATAGTTCCGCATCCGCATTCAGGCCCCACGGCATCTCTGTACCCAAATTGACAATCCATCTTGATTCTGCACGTCTCAATAACAGCTCTCAGTCTCCCTCTTTGATATTCGTTGTTATATGTTCAATACCAAAGTACGAGAGTGTGTTTTTATCTAAAATCCCTTCATGCTCTCTCCAGATATGTTTGGCCATCACATACGCAAAGTCCTTGTTCAATATGGCTCGCAAATGTTGGAGAATGCGCAATTTTAGTTTATTCACTGTACTTCCGATATATCTTTGGCCGCATTTACATTCCAAAAGGTAAACCACGTGGGTGGTTTCACACGTGATCCTTTCCTTAATTGTTTTTTTCAAACCTTGAATGGTCATAACTTCTGTCATATTGCGGCCATAGTTACAGGCTTTACATCTTGCGCATTTCACAAAGCCCTTCTGTGATAACCAAGTTGTTTTTTGTAGATATACAGGTTTGTTGGAGAAGTAGCTTTGTGTCAATAGTCCCCCTAGTGAGGGTACTTTTCTGTAGGTGACATTGGCCTGTTGTTTGATGAAGGGTTTTAATTCCTGATCTTTCTTAAGGACACCCCAATGTTTATTGAGCGTCTGTTTCACCTTCTGATTCGAGCTGTTAAAATCTGTGATGAATCTCACTGGTTCCACATTCAACTCAGACGACATTTTCATGTTCTTGGGTAACAATAAGTTCTCTCTTATGGCATTGGTTGCTCTTTCCAGTGCATTCTCTAAGACCATCAAAGGATACCCTCTTCTTTGGAAACGAACCATCATTATAGACATCTGTTTAATAAACTCCTCCTCCTCAGAGCAGTTCCTACGCGCCCGCAGGAACTCTCCATAGGGGATACTCCACTTAAGGGCTTTTGGATGTGCGCTGTTAGCGTGCAGAATGCTGTTGCATGATGTGGTCTTTCGGAAGAGGGTGGTGCAAATTCTCTCATTTTCAATGTAGACCCTTATGTCCAAATAATCCACCACGGTTCTACTGTATGTATACGTGAATTGAAGGTTGAGTGAGTTGATGTTCAAAGATGACAAAAACATTTGAACTCTTCCTCCTCTCCTTCCCAAATGAGAAAAAGGTCATCTATATAACGGACCCAGAGCACCACCCTCTCCAGGTTGATGTTGTTATTTTCTGACCACAAGCATTCTGTCTCCCAGAAGCCCATGGTGAGATTGGCATATGTTGGCGCAAATGATGTCCCCATGGCAGTCCCTTGGTTTTGCCTATAGAATTTTCCATCATATATATATATATATATATAGAGAGAGAGAGCGAGCGAGAGAGATAGATAGATAGATATGCTTTTCATAGTAGTAATTACAAAAATTAACAAAATACATTTAATGTAATGTAAAATATATATATTTTAATAATTGTGTTACTAAATATATATATATATTCATATATATATATATATATATATATATATATATACACAGAGTGGAAAGAAAACATTATTGTCCGGTGTCGCTTTATAGACGATCTGTTCATTATTTGGAGAGGGTCCCTAGAGAGGGCTAATGCCTTTATTTCTGCTTTGAATATTAACTCGCTAAACTTGAGCTTCACGAATACCATCATTGAAACTCAGGTGCATTTCTTAGACCTGGAAGTTTTGGTAAGGCAGGATGCTCACATGCACTTTCAGAAAACCCACTGCAGGGAACTCCATCTTACATTCAAGCAGTTTCCATCCACAGAAACTAAAACATAGCATACCAAATGCAGAACATCTTCGCATGAAAAGGAACTGCAGCGAGCTACCCTCTCTAAAACAAGCACAAACTGAGTTGACACAAAGATTTAGAGAGAGGGGTTACAGCCAGCAAGTATTAGATCAAGCATTGAGTAAAGTAGATGGACTACCTAGAGAATCAATTCTCTTTAGGGATAGTGCGGAAAACAAACAGGCTGGATCTAAGAAGGAGGAGACTAGAATGAAAACTAAATACAATGCCTATCATGCAAAAGTGAGAGATTGCATGAATAGACATTGGTATCTAGTTAAAGAAGACCTGACACTCAATAATTTAGTCCCTTGCAGACCCCTTATATCCTTCAGAAGGGCGAAGTCTATAAGGCAACAGCTGGTAGTAAATAGCCCGGAGATGATTGCGACAGAGGGGTGGTTGAAGGCCAATCCAGGTTTCAATAAGTGCCAGAAATGCAAGGCGTGTCAACATGGAGTAAACAAAAGGGAAATTCAATCACCCCTGTTGAGCAAACCTTGGAAAATTCCTTGTTTCTTTAATTGTAGGAGTGACCATGTGGTAAACATTCTTCAGTGCACCTGCCCAAAAGTACATGTGGGTAGCACGATCCACATGGTACACGTTAGGATCCTTCAACACCTTATGGCGGTAAAAAACAAAGACAGAACCTATCCAGTAGCCCGAATCATTAATGAGATTCATGGAGGTAATTCAAACGAGCTTTCTTACTGTGTGAAAGATTCAGTCCCGAAGAATAGACGAGGGGGAAATCGTGAGATAAAGCTCAGGCAACTAGAATCACGCTATATATTAATGTTTGATAGTAAGACCCCCGAGGCCTGAATTCAGAAGAAGACATGTATGTCCATCTCTGAATAAGAAGTATATGAACTCGACCAATCTATAGCTGAATTTGGAAAAAAAGAAAAAAGAACAAAATGAAAAAAAGTTATGAATTTTATCAATGCTTTTAGGAAACGTATAGAACCAAAAGACATACTTCACTTCATTTTATTTTGTTTTAAGATTATGCCCCTACTTTTGGCATTATGCAAAGTTATACCAATTGAAAATGAAATTAAGAGAGAGTATGATTGACTGAGATTGGATGTCGATCAAAGAAAAAGATTCTGTATTGCACTAGCACTTTAAATACTGCAAACTCTGGCAATGCATATTATCATCCGAATGGTAGAAAGAGAGGTAAAATGCAAGAATACCGAGTGTTATGTTTACAGGAGAACATGATTAAGGCACTTGCACTTTGTATATAAAGCAATATTACACAGCTGCATTTGCACTGAGAGCTCATAGTTGACATGGGAATATGAAAAAAGGCACTTGAACTTTCACATTTGAGCCATACTTCACAAATGCACTTGCACTTTAAGCCCTAGGTTCACATGAAAATGTGGAAAAGGTACTTGCACTTTGATATTTGAGCAATGTTGCACAGATGCACTTGCACTTTAAACCCATAGTCCTTATATAAGCACATTATTGAAATGGACTATAGTGACAGTAAAACCAACATGGGTTTATCCAATATTGCACAATTGCATTTGCACTTTAGTGACAAATTAACAGCTATTAGACTATGTTAACCTATTACTCTGGGTGAGCACTAAATACCAGAGCTTTGCACTTTATGCCTCGCCTATGCAACATGCACTTTGCACTTTACAGAAAGAGTTATTTGCAGGTTTTAATTAAAATAGGATAGTGGCGTAACTATACAGATCTCTCATTAGGTCAAATCATTGATTTTTTTACCTTTGCACAGACTGAGTATTGATGGCATGAATGGTAATATACCCGTGTAATTTGGTAGAAAGAAGACAAATGAGGTGCAATGCCAATAACACAAGATTGTGTGTTAACTAAGGGGCACTTTTTAGTTGCCCTCAAGTAAATCACGATTGTTGGATGATTAGACGTATATGGGTTTAACCATTGGGTAGCACTGTATTATTATTTTTACACAGCAATACACAAGCATGCGAGTAAATAATATTAATAAAAAATAGAAAAATGAATTAGAAACAGAAACAATACAAAAATGAGTTTAAATTAGTATAAATAAAGATATAAATACATAAGGAAGATAAATTGAGAGCATGCGAAATCTAAAAGGTTTTGATTTTATTATTTCATCAGTGTGTTGGAACGTGCTAAATACATGATTTAACTTTGTAACAACTAAGGGGCCCATTACGATACCCGGCGTAAATAAATCCGCCAGGCATGGAAGCGGCAAAAATCCGCCCGCACACACCGCCTGAACACCGACCACGCCATTACGATTACACAAACCGAAAACCGCCATCGGCGGAAAAATCACACAAAATACCGCCCGCCAACGTCCGAGTCGGAGTCAAACCGCCCGCCACGGACGGAAACACGCACGACAACACAAAACCGCCCGCCCTCACGGCCGACACACCGCACGTGAAATTACGATCGCACCGACATGAGCGCGGAAAACCCACAAATATACCGCCCGCCAGCGCAAACAACGCCGATGAGAATCGACACGGCAGAAGCCATGGCGCCAACGTACCTGCACAGAAACCATCCGCACACAAAACCAATAGCACACAACATGGCCAACAAGTCCACACAGCAAGGCACGCACAAATACACAAGCACAGTACACATCCCGAAAACACCCCCCGGACAAACAAAAAATACAAAGGCCAGAACCCCAGACACAACACACCTGAAAACAACAGACCATGAGGACACACCCACATAGGTGAGTACAAAAGCAGCACTCCCACAGACCACAACCCCTTGCTACATTGCAAACTAGAGAGGAGAGGAGAGGACACAGTGACACAGCAAGGACAGCAGCACACCACAGAAACGCACACATCACAACCACCACCACCACCACCACCACCAAACACCGGCACCACAAACCCCCTGCACATTACACAACACACACCGCACCAGCACCACAAACACCATGGCACCACAAAGAATGCCCAAGTACACGCCCATTGAGCTGACGGTCATGGTCGACGAGATCATCAAGGTGTACCCACAAATCTATGGGAACATGGTCCAGCACACACCACTAGCCACCAGAAACAGAATGTGGAACCGGATCGTAGACCAGGTCAATGCAGTCGGGACCCTGCCCAGGAACAGAGGTGAAATAAACAAACGTTGGAATGACGTAAAGAGCCTGGTCAAGAAGAAGGAGGGCAAAAACAGAGAGCTGGCTGCCGTCACTGGCGGAGGGAATCCCGCGCTCTTTAAGACCTTCAAAGCGTGGGAGGAGAAGGTGCGAGTCGTAATACATCCGGAGATCCTCGCCGGATTAGCAGGGGGAGTGGAGGCTGGTAAGTACAAACTAATGTATACCAGCACACCGCTATGTACTCACATGCGCAACTACCATGCCACAGCTCCCAGGGACAAACACCCCCATGTCCAGCACACAATACACAACACATCACACACACATGCAACAGACACCACCACACACAGCCCAAACCGAACAACTGTAAGATGCGTGGGGACATGTGTACACTCAGCCAGCCACGTAACCACCAACAGGTCCCCAAATATGCCAGAAGCGCCACAACGAGCACCCACCACACCCATGTGTCCGCCACAGCTGCACTAACCGACAAGTAACAGGTAAGTGGCAGGAACACAAAGTGCAGTGGGTGGGACGGTGGACAGCCCAAGTACAACACACACCAGGCCCCAGTCCCACAGCACAGCAAGGAGGAGCATCCCCACACCCCACAGCCACGTGTCAGCCACCGCAGTGCACAACGACAGCCGAAAGGCAGACATCACGGTCCACAGCAATCGGTGTCAGTGGGTGTCCAGCCACCCCCACGACCCACAACACCCCCCACCCCCACAGACCTGCAACATGGAGCACCCCCGCTTAGAGCCATGTGGCATCCAGTACAGTGCACGCACGAACAACTTGCAGGTGGGAAACTGGACAGGGCTGGATTACTGGAGGCATGAGGACCATAACACGACCAACACATGGGACATGTCACGTAGCAGACGAACACGCAGCACCGCCCACCGTCACGAACAAGTGAACAATGTGCACACGGACATGAACAACAGACTCACACCCCACATGACCCATCACAGACATAGCAACACCCAAGGAGCCACGTCTGCATGCACAAGCCACACTGAATATAGTCCCACACGGCAGCCACTGTGCAACTCATCACACACAACCGAAACACCATTGAAGTCCTGTCCATGTAGCCCCTACTGCCTGTCAACCACACACCCCACAACTACGCCTATGTAAGACAAACAACACTAGACGCAACAGAGCGGAACAACATAAATGCACACGAACACCACTGAACCCATCAAACTCACTGACACACCATGCACATACAACATACCATCCATCCCATCCGTCAGCCCCAGTCTCATGAAAGGCATGTCATCCGCACAGCTGCCACACATACAGCAGTCACGCTAAGATACATGCCCATGACCAACCATGTGCCAGAAGTCAATGAAGCGCACGACACACTGTGAGCAACAACACACAACATGGGCCACACCCCCCGAGCACTGCAGTGATGCACATGGCACAGGGCAGCACGCACACCAAGGAGATGGGACAACTGCAATACGTTGGCTGGCACACAACCATCACTCACTCATAACGATGCGTCCAATGCCATGTCCAGTAATCACAACAGACAGCAAATATGCAGGCCATGTCAAGCATGCACACACCTCAAACCATGCACTGTCATGCTGCCACAACACATGTCACGTTCGGCACCCATGGCTCACAGCTTGTACCCCAAAAGCATATCCCCTCCCAAATGCGAATCTGGGGCATGGCCCCCATGTTGCCATATGCGTTCCTAAGCGTTCCATTTGAACCCCAAAAGCATATTCCCTCCCAAATGCGAATCTGGGGCATGGCCCCCATGTTGCCATATGCGTTCCTAAGCGTTCCATTTGAACCCCAAAAGCATATCCCCTCCCAAATGCGAATCTGGGGCATGGCCCCCATGTTGCCATATGCGTTCCTAAGCTGTTCCATTTGAACCCCAAAAGCATATTCCCTCCCAAATGCGAATCTGGGGCATGGCCCCCATGTTGCCATATGCGTTCCTAAGCGTTCCATTTGAACCCCAAAAGCATATCCCCTCCCAAATGCGAATCTGGGGCATGGCCCCCATGTTGCCATATGCGTTCCTAAGCGTTCCATTTGAACCCCAAAAGCATATTCCCTCCCAAATGCGAATCTGGGGCATGGCCCCCATGTTGCCATATGCGTTCCTAAGCGTTCCATTTGAACCCCAAAAGCATATTCCCTCCCAAATGCGAATCTGGGGCATGGCCCCCATGTTGCCATATGCGTTCCTAAGCGTCCCATCTGAACACCAAAAGCAAAGTACAAACCAGACCCAGGATGGGCCAGGAGCCCGCATACACCAGAGTCA
This sequence comes from Calotriton arnoldi, assembly GCA_963921515.1. Taxonomy (NCBI): domain Eukaryota; kingdom Metazoa; phylum Chordata; class Amphibia; order Caudata; family Salamandridae; genus Calotriton; species Calotriton arnoldi. The sequence continues at coordinate 453,361 of CAWUFW010013371.1, forward strand.
CAATAAGTAGGGGCACAGCAACACACCCATCGGCATGGCCAATCCGTCCCATGCCACATGTGCACAGCACACAGTCCCATTGCCAAGCACACACAACTACAGATGCTACAGCCACACACACGCCCCCGGGAAACCCATGTACGAGATTGCACGAACTGTTAATGTCAGACGACAAATACATACTTCGCCAGGTGCAACACAATAACAAATCTCATTCTCTCCACAGGTGACGAACTGCTGGATGCTGGGGATGGAGCCAGCAGCCAGCACAGCCAGCCTACAAGCCCCCAACGAGGACACACGGATCTGGAGGATCTGTCCTCCTCTTCGGACACGGACCACCAAGCAGGCCCATCTGGTGTGGCAGGGCCCAGCCGCTCCCCAGGACCCCTCCTACCCACCAACCCATCATCCAGGGCTGCTGAACATTCCCAGCCCCTGCTGCCACTGTCGTTGCGGCCACACCCACGGTCATTGTGGCCACTACCACTGCCGCAACCGCCACCATCGCCGCACCGACCACCACCGCCGCCACCACCGCCACGTCTTCGCTGGCACCAGCCCCAGCGCAGGTGGTGGCCCGGCCGACTGGATCCACCCTGGGAGCCACAGCGAGGACCGTGGTGAGCAATGTGGCTAGTGGGCAGGCCGGTGGCAGCAGGACTGGTAGGAGGAGCAGGGTCAGGGAAACGCCAGCCTCCTGGGAGCCATGCCCTGCCTCAAATGGCCAGAGTCCTTGGGGCCTATGAAGAGGCCCAAGGACAATGGCTCCGGTCTGCTTCAGACACGCGTGAGGTGCTGGGGGTGCTGAGGTCCATGGACGCCCGTATGGGCCAAATCGTGGACCTCATGGGACAGCTGGTGGTGGCGGTGAGGTCACAGCCAGGGACAGCAGCTCCCCTCCGCCACCACCTGCCGGGGCGCAGGGTGGAGCAGCAGTGTCCAGTTCCCCTGTGTCCACAGCCAGTGAGCACACCTCAACCACCAGCATGTCGCAAGCAGGCACCCCCTCGCAAACGTGGAAGGGGCCGTCCGAAGTGGAAACAGATCTCCCGGGAGGACTTCGCACGCTCCAAACGCAAGAGAGGCAGCCAGCCAGCCTTCCGCCAGCCTTCCTTGACCAGCCACTGCATTGACTTGGACTACGATCCCACTCCACACAGCCATCTGGATGGCATGTGTGTGTTGGACTATGGACATAGAACCAGTGGGTACACCCTGATCATCACGCAGCCATGACCGACAGCTCATTGTCACTGCACGCACCACTTTTGTCATCACCTTACACACAATCACATGTCACAGTTTGTAATAAATGCACCTTTTTCACTAACTGCTGTTTGTGCCCTGTGTTTTATTTGTACGGAATACAACGGCCACCTTGGGCGGAAAGGCACCTGATGCGTGGCATGGCAATTGAATCCGGAGGGCCTGTAGGGACCTAGGGGTGGGAGACAGAACAGGAGCACATTCAATGAGTGTGTCACACACCCATCACACAGTACATGTCAACAACTACAAGCAATGTACACACATCGCACAGAGCAATAGGGCACAATGCCACAGCCACCAACAGTGGCATACTACCCTGGCCATGGAGCGTTGACACACAGCACGCAGTGAACAAACGGCCACCCTGACACAGCACACACACACACCTGCACAGATACAGCCACATCAGCCGTCGTACATGGACACTCACCGTCAAGTGAAGTAGCGGGCGATGAGCTGCTGCCGCACATTACCAGCTTCCTCCTCTCCGCTGTCCTCCTCACTCGAGCTGTCCTGGTCTGCGGGCTGGGGCCCTGGTTGATCTCCGTCATCCACGATGAGGGGGATCTGCTTCCGAATGGCCAGATTGTGCAGCATGCAGCACGCCACCACTATCTGGCACACCTTCTGTGGGAGTACGCCAGCGCACCCTCGGTGCGGTCCAGGCACCTGAACCTGGACTTGAGGAGGCCAAAGGTACGCTCGACCACACGTCTGGTCCTCCCATGTGCCTCATTGTAGCGATCGTCTGCTGGGGTGCGAGGATTCCTCAATGGACTGAGCAGCCATGCCCATTCGGGTACGCAGAGTCACCTGGGTGTGAGGGACACAGAGAACCGTTGCTATTCCAACTGGACAGGGGACAGCATCGCACAACCAGCACGCTACACCACTCCACATACTCACCGACAATACAGGCACGATCCTGTTGCATATTGGACATCAGTCGTGGCAAGATGCTGTTGCGCATTATGTGTGCGTCATGGGCCGAGCCTGGGAACTTTGCACACACGTGGGTGATCACCATGTCCGCAAGGCACACCACTTGCACATTCAGGGAGTGCGTGTGCTTCCTGTTGCGGTACAGGTGCTCAGTGGCCTGTGGTGGAACAAGGCCGACATGTGTGCAGTCAATGGCTCCAACGACGTGTGGGATTCTGCCAAGGGCATAGAATGCACCCTTCACTGCCGCCAATTCACGAGCCCTGGGGAAGGGGATGTACCTGTTTCGGCACAGCATCATGGCTGCCAGTACATCCCTCAGCACCTTGCTGAACATGGGCTGGGACATCCCTCCTCCAATGCCCACTGTGTGCTGGAATGACCCAGTGGCGAAGAAATGCATGGCGGCCATCACCTTAGCCGTGGGGGTGACAGCAGTCGGATACACCCTGCGGGGACGGAGATGGGGTTCTAACATGGCACACAGTCGATGCAGGGTTGGCCTGTCCAGCCGAAACTTCCTAATAACCTCTGTATCGTCCATGTCCGCCAGCAATTGGTATGGGCGGTCAATGTTCGGTCTCCGCCTAGGGACAATGGCAGAGGACACATGTCAAAGCAACACGACACATAGCAATTTCGCATACACATCACTGACATGACTGAGCAAGCACATGAGCCACAGCCCAGCTGTCAAGCTGGGACGGCACGGCCACAATACACTTACACAGGTCTCCCAACAATGGCAATGGCTAGTGATACGAACCACTGCCATGTGCATGCACATGGGGATCTAGGCCCCAATGACTTGCGGGGTGTGCTGATGGGGACTGACTGCATATCCGTCAAGCGGCAACGCCACGGCAACATGAATGTCTGCTGAGCATGGAACTGCTTCCGCGGCTGGATGAGTATGGCACACTGACGACGACGATGTGGGCACAGGCTGAGCGGCCAAAACAAGTGGGACCTGTGGCACGAGGGGATATGAGACAGTAGTAGGTGTCAGCACTGCACCCTATGTACAGCACTGTACGGATCACACCTCCCGAAACATTGACAGGTGTCCACATTGACAGCCCCATGCCAAGACGGCTGTGTGCTTGCAGTCACACGTCACAGGTGAGAGGTTACATTGCACGTGCCAGGTGGCAGACGTACATAGTGGGAGCTGGCATGTGTGTGCATGTGTCTCCTGTTCAGGATCCACCAGATGGGCGCTGACTCTGTACTGACCATTGGACACAGCATGTTCCGTGGAAGGCTTGTGTGTGTGGGATGGTGGCACTGGATGTGCCTCCGTTGGGTGGGGGCCATGCACAGGGCGGGTACGTCGATGATTGCGCATTGTTGGTCACGGTGGGTGCACCAACTGAAGATGTGTTGCCCTGTGTTCAATTCCTATGTCCGCATGATGATGGACTGTAGATGTGGGCAGACTACACATTGGTCGATGTGCTGTCTATATGCATGTGCCTTCACACCAGGCACAGCTGCCCCTGCACATGTGACCCCTGCTGGACTCGCTGCTGGGTCTGTGGAGCTGATGCACCTTCTGCGCGTGGGGCGGACAGCTCTCCTCACTTCCCTCATTGCGCATGTCATGACTTTGCCGCAGGTGACATGGATCATGGAGGGCCCACATGTACGCGTGGGTAGGCTACACATGATTGTACACTGGTCGCCACCCCCAGTCAGTGTTTCGAATGGGAAGGTTGTCGTGCTGGTGGTATGTTCGATGTGGCGGATGGGCGGGCCTAGGTGCGGGCTTACATTCCGGACATGGGGGGTAGTTGGATTGGCGACTAGTTGCAGTACACACGGGACACGTCTCTTCCTTTCCACATCTGGGTCATCCCTTGTACTTACTGACAGTGATACAGTCATCTTCGCCCCAGCCCTCATGTCCTCCCCTCGCTCCCCCAATATGCATGCTCACCTGCGAGGCTAGCGCCTGCACAGGCAGCCCCATGCTCGCACCAGAGAGGGCAAGGAGTGTATGTGTGGGTCCAGTTGCACGAGTGGGCTGTCTCAGGGTATGATGTGTGGCGGGACGCCGTCCACCTGCGTGGTGCCCCAAATGGAGACCCGGCCTGCATGGACTATGCATCACAGTCTTCGCCTTCCGGATCCGCCACCTGCGACACCCAGTGGCTGTGGCTGCCCTTGCGGCCAGGCCGCGTCCGTCTGCGGCTGATGGCCCACACATTCACTCTTTGGCCTCTCTGGGGAGGGCTCGGGGGTGGTGGCGCACGCGCTTGCACTTAGTCGCAATGGCATGTGGCGTGGTTGGTATGATGGGCAATGGATGGGATGGTGCGAGCCACCTCCCGTGACGTCAGTGCTGCTCGTGCTGTGGTGCGTCCCCCTACACTTCCATTTGACTTGTGCCATGCTAGACGTTGAGGTTCTATTGCCTGCGTGATATGACCAGGAGGAGCGCGAGGAGACCTCTCACACACCATGCTCCACTGCCATCCCGTGCCCTGTATCGCCTGTGCGGATTGACTATGTTGGGGTTACACCTGGTTGACTGGGGCTGTGTGTGCCTTGTCAAGGGGCATGGCGGGCGCACAACAGGATCCAGCTTGTCCACAGAGGGTGGGCTGAGGTGCGCCTGGTACCGCTTTGTACGTGTGCCCGGCTGCTGTGCACACACGTGTTCACTCCCCCGACAGGTGTCCTCTCACGATGCCCAGGGAAGCAGTGGTGTACTGTTCATGACCCCTCCCAACACGGCGTGCTCCAACTTGGCATGTGCGCATCTACCCGTCGCACCCACCCACCTGAGCACTGCGTCCATACGACTTCACACGACACATGTGTGTCTTCCACAGTAGTGCTACTCATTTGCGTTGACATCCAATACCAGTGGACTACATGGTCATGTCACGACTGCCGTGTACTTCACATACTCTCATCCTCTCTCATTCGTACTTGTGAAATGAGTCAGCGGAGACAGTTTTGGTTTCAAACATTATATTGAGTCTTCTGTCCTCTGTGATGCAGTATAGTGGACACTACTGGCAGCGGAATACATGTTGAGGATATACTGAGCATGATTGCAAATGGGATAGGGTGTGGGGTTACATGTGATTGGCTGTTGCATGTGGGATGTGGGCTTCAGAGTTACATCTGCTTGGCCAAGGCTGTGCTAATGTACATTTACGTATAGCTGCGGAGCTGCGGACTTTGACACAGACGGTATACATGTAGCCTACCAGACCGCTTGGCATCATGGGCACAGTCCATCTCAGTTCCATGTGACAGGTTTGCTGCGGTTGTTCCTCATGCACGCGTGCATGTGAGATGACATCAGGGCATGTGCTTGCGTGCATGCAGCGGCGTGCCACTTGTTGTTGCACTGTGGTGGTTACTGGACATGTCACAGTCACTGGGGTCGTGTTGTTGTTGTATGCACTTGTCGTCCATGCAAAGGTCCTGGTATGGGATTCCCGGGCGTGGGTGGGAGGGGTGCAGCACCCACAGACTCCAGGCGACCTATTCATGTCCACTGAGCGGTGTGTGTGTCCATGGGCGCTGGATCCATGTTGTGTCCTGGTTGTTCGTGCAGTTCCGTCCATGTGGGTGCGATACACAGAGCCCATGCCACTGCCTCCCACGATGCATGCGGTGTTCCTGGATGTGATGGGGAACAGTGTGCATGTCCCGGTCATATCCGATGTCATGGCGATGTCGTTGATGGTGTGGTTACAGTTGCCGGTCGTTTGGTATGGCTGTTGTGGTGGTGACTGGCCAGTCCGTGCGGAAGCTAAGCATGGGTGCGGGGTTGGACATCATAGGTCACTCGGGGAACCTGCGTTGTGGTCCGACGAATTGACAGGTTGTCAGGTATGCGATGCCGTCCAGCAGGGCTTCCATGTCATTGGTGGTGTACATGTTTGCCAGCCAATGTAGCGGATGGTGGCTGTCAAGGTGTTGTTCGTAAGTTGTCCCTTGGAGGACCATGATGGGGCATGCTGGGTGACATTCGATGTAGCTGTTCTCGATGATCCGTCGTGTGGAGGCACAGTGGTCCCATTTCAGTGCGGGTGCGATGTTGGCCACATACGCCATGCCCCCATAGGCAGAGCAGGCCCTGTCGTGTGCGTCCAGAGGGAGGAGTAGTGGTAGCAGGTCCGCCTTCAGACATGCCGGGTTGGAGAGGCATATCTCGACGGGATGCTGGTAGGGACACCTCCGACAGTAGAAGACGGGCATGACGCAGCTGAACAATGTGATGCGGTAAGTCAGTCGGTAACTTACGTTCAGCAGGGACAGGAGATCGCATCCCAATGTATGGAACAGGTTGGTTTTGTACAGCTTGAGCTGTTCGGCGTAGTTGGGTAGGTGTGTTGCGGTTGCCATTTCGCAGCGGTTCGTTGAGGTGGCGTGCTCCGGCTGTGTGTGCAGTCTGCAATGTGCACGCTCCGAGGTTGCTGTGAGCTCTGTGTAGTCGTAGGGAGACAGGACTTGTGTTCTGTTTGCTTGTTTGGAGGACACGGGCCCTCTTCCCACATGCTTCTCAGACAGTTCAAGGTCAGTGATGTGTGACTCCTTCCAATTAACTTGCATGTGGCCGACATGGGGAGTGTTTTCTTCTTTCTTCCCCGTCCGTTGTGTGCTTCTGTGATATGCGCTATCTGCCCTGTGGTCGGTCTCCTCGGCATGCCTGTGTTGGTCTATTCTTGGACAATGGCTGTATTCACCGGCTTCTGTCGTAGGGCTGTGGTTTCGGAGTTGGAATGGAAGGTCATTCAGTGCTGTCTGCTCTCCCTTGTGTGGGCGGCAGGCTGCCTTTCCGCTCTGCGTTGGGCCTTGTGTGTGAATGTTATTCTTGGGCCACCTGTTGTCGGTCCCCGGGCTCTTTGGAGTTCCGTTTTATATGTCTTGTTCATATGTGCAGGGTGGTATGGGTGTTTCAGTGTGGTACTGGCGTTCCTCTTCCCGAAGGGGCCCTGCTTCTCCTAGTTGGTGTTGCCGCCGCTGTGTGCTACGCCATGTTTGTTACACTGGGGTGTGTCCTGCTGTTGCGTGACTTCACTGACATGTGTGCGTCGGTTGTGTGGCGTTGGGTGTTGTCCGTGAATTGGGCGTTGGGGACATGTCTGTGGCAGGCCTGTCACGTGTCATGTGCGTTCGGGGTGGGGCTGATGTGTGTGCTGCTTGGTTGTGTCCCTGTGTCTGTGTGCGACGCATGCATGGCGCTGCGGTTGGCCTCTGCGTTGTGCGCATGTGTGGCGGTGTCATCGGCGCTTTGGGGCCGTGACGGGGTCGTTGGTTCCTAGTCCCAGGTGGTGTGTACACATGTGTTACGCGATGTTACGATTTGGCCTGTGTGTCATATGTGGATGCAATGGTGGATGTGTAGTGTACACGCGCTGGTGGGGGTTGTCCGCTTTTCCGCCCTTGCACTGTGTGCGCTGTTTGCGTGCACTTGTTGTGTGTGTGCCTACCTGCGTCTCCGCGGTACGTTGCGTCCTTGCTGGTGCATCAGCAGAAGCATGGGGAGGGCCTGCAGTGCTGGATTCATGCTCGGGGAGCCGCTTCTTCGTTGTCCGTGCTCGGCATCCGTGTTACCGCTTCGGTTTGTCGTACGGTATCTCTTGGCCGTGGGAGCCGTTTGTTTGCGGCATCGTAATTTATGCGCCGGGCGGGACGTGTTTCGTCGGACGGTGTGTGTCAGTTGAGCTGCGCCGCTACGTGTACGGGCGCACTTTGATGGCGGACGGTGTTGCTGGCTTGCCGGCGGTGTTTGGCCTACTTTTCGCATCGTAATTGGACGGGCGTGTGGACTGCTGCGTGCCGGCGGTAACTGGTGCTTTTTGCATCCGCCAGCACGGCGGTGGTGCTTCCGCCCGCCATCGTAATGTGCCCCTAAGATGTTTGAACAATGAGTGTAATTCAACAAATGTTGAATTTCAAAAGTATGTCATTCATTTCTATGGAATCATGTGACTGATACTCCTAACAAAGGAAGAGCAGTAGTGGAGCTCAAGTGTGTGAGCAAGGCAGGGGATCCTGTCCAAACGCGTAACAGCACATTAAATAAATAAACTTACTTGGAACTGAAACTGCGGTGTCAGTAACTGGTTGTTGGAATCTGAAACGCTGGAGTTGGTTGTGGATATATATATATATACATATATACAAAATCCAATTTTGCGGTATTACTGGCGTGCTGCCAGACCGCTGGTGGTGCTCGGAAGTTTAGCGCTACCGCTAGCGCTTAGAAATGTACAGCATAATTCCCCAACCGAATCAGATTGAGGAGCCAGCACTCGTTGTCGTGAGGGTTCTCTTGTTTATTGCATGGATTCCAGCAAACACATGGACTCAACAGGAGGGACGCGTTTCAGCAGACAAGCTGCCTTTCTCAACCATAAAGTTAAAATGATAATAAAGACAATAAAAAAAAGAATCAATCACACTGCCATTTACTCACTTATACAGTTATACACACACCACCTCACTTATTCATACAGATAGTAACACATACTTACTCTCTTATACAATCACTGACACAAGCACACACTCATCCATAAAGCCACTCTCACAATCACTCACTCACACATACAGTCACTTATATACTCCAGCACTCACATATACTGCCTTTCACATATGCAGTTACTCACCCATATACCACTGAGACATCCATTCACTCTCCGACACAGCCATACGCACACTCACTCACCCATACAGCCCCTCACAGACGCACTCATGAACCCATACACCCAGTGAATCACCCACTCACACATCCATGCAGGGAGTCACCTACCACCTCACCCACCCACACAGACAGTCAGGCACCCATACAGGTACTCAGACAAACAATCAATAACCCATATAGACACTCATGTAGCTACTCACCAACTTACACACCAAATGACAGACTGATACAGACATTCATACAGATTAGTCACTCACCCATACATTCACTGAGATACGTATAATCACTCACGTATACAGTCAGTCACGCACCGACTGACTCATCTATACAGACACTCATACACCCACTCATTCTTCAACCTTGGCGTATATATATATATATATATATATATATATTATCTACTGGCGGTCGCCAGTAGATAGTTATAGTTACAACCTATTATCCATAGGAAATCCGTGACATTCTATTTGAAATAACTCTCTTGCCGGTTGACGTATCTTCGCAAAATTTTCAAACTTTGTGGGCGCTCCGGTCCGCTCCTACCCTGAAAGTCTCGGGGGATTCGTCAAGCGGGGCCGAGAAAAAGGGGGTCCCAAAACGTGTTTCCCCATGCAATTTTCCATAGGAAACTTTAGACACGGCTACAGCCCGAACTGCTGAACGGAATTACACCAAATTTGGCAAAGAGGTAGTTCTTGGTTCAGAAAGAACCCTTTTGTTAAATGGTATAAATCCGTTCAGTAGTTGCTGAGAAAATCAAAAGTAAAAGTACATATATATCTATGGGCACGGAGGATTCGCGCAGCCTGAGCGCACCCTGCGCGCACCGTCCCGATCACGAGCTGCATGTTAATTGGCTGTCAGCTGGCTGTCAACATTCCATTCAGGAAATGTTGGCAGCCATTTTGTCCCTCGGTAGAACCGAGGGACAGAAACAAGTGCGCAAAGCGCACAAAGGGAGCAGGGTAGAAACACCCTGACCCCTAGGTTTGCTCAGGGGTCCCACAAGGACCCCTGGGCAAAAATAAATAATTTTTTTTTAAATCGGCAGGATGCGCTCAGGGTGCGCGAATCCTGCCGAAAAATCGAGCGCGGTCTCCGCGCTCGACTGTATTTGCCTCCGGGTGGCCCAAGTCCCGGGGGCATGGTGGGGGTTTAACTTTATGTGTGGGGGCCTCAAGGGCCCCCAAGCCCCGGGGACCGCCACCCCCGGGGCTTTCTTTTAAAAATGGTGCGGGAGGGCTCTGAGCCCTCCGCAGCCCCGGGGACCACCACCTCCCGGGGCTTTTTAAAAAATTAAACAACCTGTGTCGGGGGCTCCAGCCCCCACACGCCCGGGGACCGCCACCTCCCCGGGCACTAACAAATTAAAATGGGGTCCGTTTTGGACCCCGAAGCCCCGGGACCACCACCTCCCGGGGCTGTGCTGATGTAGGGAGGGGGGCCGTGCGGCCCTCTCCTGGAGCCCTTGATGGCCCTGGGGACCGCCACCCCCAGGGCCGGCTCCTGCAGTGTCCCGGGGTGCCTACCCCCGGGACACTGTAGTTTGCTATGGCAGAACGGGAGCCTCGCGGCTCCCGTCCTGCCATAGCAAACTGCTTTGGATATTGGAAGAGAGAGCAGGAAACCTGCTCTCTCTTCCAATATCCAAAGCCGATTGCTTTTCCACATGGGGAGCAGCATGTCAGCTGCTCCCCATGTGGAACAGCAATGCCGGCTCCCAAGGGACGTGGGGAGCCGGCGGGACTGTGGGGATTGGGGACCCCCACAGTCCCCAATGGAGAGGGCCAGCCCCGGGGATGGGGTCCCGGGGCAAGTAGTGGCCCAGGAGGGGGCCACGCGCCCCTCCCCAAAAAAATAAAAATAAAAAATAGAAAGGCCGGCCCCGGGGATGGGGTCCCCGGGGCCTTAATGAGCCTGAGGAGGGGCCACGCAGCCCCCTCCCAAGAAAAATAAAAAAAGGCCATGCCCTGGGGGATGGGGTCCCCGGGGCCAATACAGGCCCAGGAAGGGGGGCCACGCGGCCCCTTCCCGTTTTAAAAAAAAAAATTAAATTAAGTAAAGGGGTAAGGCCCTGGGGGATGGGGTCCCCAGGGCCCAAAAACAGGAAAAAGGAAGGGGGCTACACAGCTCCCCTTCAGGGACAAAAAAATTTAAAAAAACAAAAACGATCGGGCCCGCAGGCCCCGCCCCTTCCTTCACCACTCTGCAAACGCGCCCTGGCGCGTTTGCAGAGGGGGAACGAATTCCCCTTGAATACTGGGGGTCCCTGGGGCCAACTAGCCCACCAGGAACCTCCAATATGCGCCAGGGGCTGCGTTGCAGAGACGTGTAGAGAGGCCACACCCCTTTACACCTCTCTGCAACGCAGCTCTGTGGCGCTTTGGAGGTATATGGTGGGCTAGTTGGACTCCGGGGACCCTCAGGATTCAAGGGGACTTAATCCCCAACTTAAAACGCGCCACGGGCGCGTTTGCACAGTGGTGAAGGGAGGGGCGGGGCTTCAGGTGACATGTGTGCAAACAGGCCCCGTGGCGCGTTTTAAGATGGGGAATTAAATCCCCTTTAATCCTGAGGGTCCCTGGGGCCAACTAGCCCAACAGGTACATCCAGAAAGCGCCACAGAGCTGCGTTGCAGAGAGGTGTAAAAGGGGTGTGGCCTCTACACGTCTCTGCAACGCAGCCCCTGGCGCATATTGGAGGTTCCTGGTGGGCTAGTTGGCCCCTAGGGACCCTCAGGATTCAAGGGGACTTAATCCCCAACTTAAAACGCGCCACGGGGCGCGTTTGCACAGATGTCACCTCAGGCCCCGCCCTCCCTTCACCATTGTGCAAATATTCTTCTAAAATCATCCGAAATACGAATTCGATTTACTCACCTGTTATCAGGAGAGACCTCAGTGCTGTATCTTTCAGCCCAGTACTGGTCCTGAAAAGTAATTTTAACCGTACTTACCAGTAACTTGAATTTCCTTCCATAGGCTAACATTGACTGGTTTCACTTGGAAATTCTTCTAAGTGTGGAGTTTTGGAACTTTAAAATATTCCTCTAAAATCAGCCGAAATACGAATTCTGATTTACTCACCTGTTATCTGGAGAGACCTCAGTGCTGCATCTTTCAGCCCAGTACTGGTCCTGAAAAGTAATTTTAACCGTACTTTACCGGTAACTTGAATTTCCTTCCATAGGCTAACATTGACTGGTTTCACTTGGAAATTCTTCTAAGTGTGGAGTTTTGGAACTTTAAAATATTCCTCTAAAATCAGCCGAAATACGAATTCCGATTTACTCACCTGTTATCAGGAGAGACCTCAGTGCTGCATCTTTCAGCCCAGTACTGATCCTCAAAAGTAATTTTAACCGTACTTACCAGTAACTTGAATTTCCTTCCATAGGATATCATTGCCTGCTTTTTGCTGAAAAAGTTTCTAAGTGTTGATTTTTGAAACATACAAATATTCCTCTAAAATCAGCCGAAATACGAATTCCGATTTACTCACCTGTTATAAGGAGAGACCTCAGTGCTGTATCTTTCAGCCCAGTACTGGTCCTGAAAAGTAATTTTAACCGTACTTACCAGTAACTTGAATTTCCTTCCATAGGCTAACATTGACTGGTTTCACTTGGAAATTCTTCTAAGTGTGGAGTTTTGGAACTTTAAAATATTCCTCTAAAATCAGCCGAAATACGAATTCCGATTTACTCACCTGTTATCAGGAGAGACCTCAGTGCTGCATCTTTCAGCCCAGTACTAATCCTGAAAAGTAATTTTAACCGTACTTACCAGTAACTTGAATTTCCTTCATAGGCTAACATTGACTGGTTTCACTTGGAAATTCTTCTAAGTGTTGATTTTTGAAACATACAAATATTCCTCTAAAATCAGCCGAAATACGAATTCCGATTTACTCACCTGTTATAAGGAGAGACCTCAGTGCTGTATCTTTCAGCCCAGTACTGGTCCTGAAAAGTAATTTTAACCGTACTTACCAGTAACTTGAATTTCCTTCCATAGGCTAACATTGACTGGTTTCACTTGGAAATTCTTCTAAGTGTGGAGTTTTGGAACTTTAAAATATTCCTCTAAAATCAGCCGAAATACGAATTCCGATTTACTCACCTGTTATCAGGAGAGACCTCAGTGCTGCATCTTTCAGCCCAGTACTGATCCTCAAAAGTAATTTTAACCGTACTTACCAGTAACTTGAATTTCCTTCCATAGGATATCATTGCCTGCTTTTTGCTGAAAAAGTTTCTAAGTGTTGATTTTTGAAACATACAAATATTCCTCTAAAATCAGCCGAAATACGAATTCCGATTTACTCACCTGTTATAAGGAGAGACCTCAGTGCTGTATCTTTCAGCCCAGTACTGGTCCTGAAAAGTAATTTTAACCGTACTTACCAGTAACTTGAATTTCCTTCCATAGGCTAACATTGACTGGTTTCACTTGGAAATTCTTCTAAGTGTGGAGTTTTGGAACTTTAAAATATTCCTCTAAAATCAGCCGAAATACGAATTCCGATTTACTCACCTGTTATCAGGAGAGACCTCAGTGCTGCATCTTTCAGCCCAGTACTAATCCTGAAAAGTAATTTTAACCGTACTTACCAGTAACTTGAATTTCCTTCATAGGCTAACATTGACTGGTTTCACTTGGAAATTCTTCTAAGTGTTGATTTTTGAAACATACAAATATTCCTCTAAAATCAGCCGAAATACGAATTCCGATTTACTCACCTGTTATAAGGAGAGACCTCAGTGCTGTATCTTTCAGCCCAGTACTGGTCCTGAAAAGTAATTTTAACCGTACTTACCAGTAACTTGAATTTCCTTCCATAGGCTAACATTGACTGGTTTCACTTGGAAATTCTTCTAAGTGTGGAGTTTTGGAACTTTAAAATATTCCTCTAAAATCAGCCGAAATACGAATTCCGATTTACTCACCTGTTATCAGGAGAGACCTCAGTGCTGCATCTTTCAGCCCAGTACTGATCCTCAAAAGTAATTTTAACCGTAATTACCAGTAACTTGAATTTCCTTCCAAAGGATATTATTGCCTGCTTTTTGCTGAAAAAGTTTCTAAGTGTTGATTTTTGAAACATACAAATATTCCTCTAAAATCAGCCGAAATACGAATTCTGATTTACTCACCTGTTATCAGGAGAGACCTCAGTGCTGCATCTTTCAGCCCAGTACTGGTCCTGAAAAGTAATTTTAACCGTACTTACCGGTAACTTGAATTACCTTCATAGGCTAACATTGACTGGTTTCACTTGGAAATTCTTCTAAGTGTGGAGTTTTTGAACTTTATAATATTCCTTTAAAATCAACCAAAGTACGAATACCAATTTACTCACCTGTTATCAGGAGAGAACCCAGTGCTGCATCTTTTAGCCCAGCACTGACCCTGAAAAGTAATTTTAACCGTACTTACCAGTAACTTATATTTTCTTCCATAGGAATCCATTGTCTGGTTTTCAGCAAAAAGTTTCAAAGTGTTGATTTTTACAAACTACAAATATTCCTTAAAAATCACCTGTATGACTTAAACGCATTCTTTCAACTGTTTACAGGAGATGCACCAGTGCTGGATCCAGGATCCAACACTGAGTAAGAAAAAGTAACGATAACAGTTTTTACCTGCTAAGTGAATTTCCTTCCATAGGATAACATTGGTGATTCTATGAGAAAAAGTTTCTAAGTGTCAACTTTTAAAATACAATAATATTCCTTAAAAATCACGACTGTAACCAAAACGCTTTTACTCAACTGTTTACAGGAGATGTACCAGGACTGAATCTAGGATCCAGTCCTGTGGTTAGAAAAGTAATCCATAAAGTAACTAATTGCATTTAACTAGAAATTCACATTGAGCTGAATGTTGCATTGTGTTTGAAAATGTGTTGCCCATTGCAACAACTGTAACTACTGTACTTAAAAGTCTATTGCCTATGTGCAAAGTATTTAAACTAAAGTAATTCATTCTGAGAAAGTATTTTTTGTAATGTAATGTATAATGTAATTACAATGTAATTTAAAAAATAAAATATGTAAAAAAAATTGTTTCTAAAAATGTAGTAAATCAGTATGAAAAAGTTAATATAACAATTAATACATTTAAAAATTGTCATTTACAAAACCTTTGAAATTCACTGAAAAACCGTAGGTATCAGGCACGTTATAGTTAGAAATTAGCATTTAAAAACCTTTGAAATTCACTGAAAAAACCATAGGTTTCAGACACGTTATAGTTACAAATTAGCATTTAAAAAACCTTTGAAATTCACTGAAAAACCATAGGTTTCAGACACGTTATAGTTACAAATTAGCATTTAAAAACCTTTGAAATTCACTGAAAAAACCATAGGTTTTAGGGACAGTTATAGTTACTTGGACATTGCACTCGTACAAAACCCGTGAAATTCCCCGTTATAGTTAGTTCAGCTAACTATAACTCGCGCCCCGCAATGCACTGCTGATGACGTCACATATTACATCACTCATGACATGGTCAGTGACATCACTGATGACATCACTGATGACATCTCAAATGACATCACTGATGACATCATCCACGTGATAATCTGATGCACCTCCTCACACCCTAATATAATCTTTGATACACCCACTCTAAATTACAGACTGCCATTCGCAAAACCATAGACACTCCAACACCAATAACTACATACCCACTCACTGATTCTTAGGTCTACACACACACATCCACTCACTCACCCGTACAGTCACTCATACTTACGGTCACTCAGTACAGGACTATCATATGCACTCTTACTCCTATATAGACACTCAAACAACGCCACTCATCCATAGAGATACTCAGACACCTAGTCAGTCATGCAAATAATTAAACACACTGCCATTTACTCACCTATACAGTTATACACACACCAACTCACTTACTCATACAAATAGTAGCACATTGTTACGCTCTTATACAATCACTGATACAAGCACACACTCATCCATACAGCCACTATCACAATCACTCACTCTTGCTTATAGCTATTTATATACTCCAACACACATATATACTGCCTCTCACATATGTAGTTACTCACACATGTACCACTGGGACATACATTCACTCACTAACACACTCTTACACACACTTACCCACCCATACAGTCTATCACAGATGCACTCTTGAAACCATCCACCCAGTGAATCACCCACTCACACATCTATGCACAGAGTTGCACACACCCCTCCCACACAAACACTCAGGCACCCATACAGATACTCAGACAAGCATTCAATAACTCATATAGACACTCATTTAGCTATTCACAAACACATGCAGCCACTTACACAGCAACAGACAGACGGATACAGACATTCACCCAGTTTAGTCACTAACCCATGCATTCAGTAAGATACGTTAAATCACTCACTTATAGAGTCAGTCACGCACCTACTAAATCATCCATACAGACACTTACACACCCACTCATTCTTCAATACGTCTTTTCCTATATATATTAAAAATATTTAAACTTTACAGAAACACACAGTCACTGGATGATGTCATCAGTGATGTCATTTGAGATGTCATCAGTGATGTCATCAGTGATGTCACTGACCATGTCATGAGTGATGTAATATGTGACGTCATCAGCAGTGCATTGCGGAGGCGCGAGTTATAGTTAGCTGAACTAACTATAACGGGGGAATTTCACGGGTTTTGTACGAGTGCAATGTCCAAGTAACTATAACTGTCCCTAAAACCTATGGTTTTTTCAGTGAATATATATATATATATATATATATATATATATATGCCCACAGACATATGTGTGTGTGTTTATATAAGTATATCTTTGTATATAGAGTTAAGTATTAGTGGAATTTATGTAATTTACATTATATTATTATATACTCATATATTTAAGATTTACTACTTTAAATTATATATATATTAAAAAAACAATATTTTTGTATGTTTGTGGACAGTATTAGTGTTAAATGATATTTTATTTCTGATATTTTTGTACTTGCCATTATAAGTATAGGGACATGATATTTTGGTAAATAATATTTTCTACACAGTATTTGTGTCAAACAATATTGTTTACCTCAATATTGTGTCAGTGACCCAGTCTAACTTCTCCAATATCCAACATGTTACCTACTGCTGCTCAGTTTGGACAGGGAATAGTACATCTGACCCCTTCCAGAGTCAAACACTATAGCAAATCTTATACCTCCAGCGCCTAACACTTTTCCTACTGTTGCTAAGGTTGGAGTGGGAATAGTAAATTAGACCACACCAAAATCCCAAAATTCTATATGGTTGTACAGTTTGGCTTGGGAAAAGTAAATTTGATTTTTATAAGTACGTGTTTTAATGTTTATTTCATTGGATTTAGAATGATAAGTATGTTTCTCCTGGTATCCAAGTTGTATTCATTTATATTAATGTTTGTTTAATTTTATTTAGTAACACTTGTGAATATTTATATATATTCTTATTTATTATTTTTTGTATTGACTTCTTTTTGTCTTAGGGCCTTATTCCGGTCCGACCACTGCCACACTGTGGGCCTACCCACAGTAT
Organism: Calotriton arnoldi; assembly: GCA_963921515.1. NCBI lineage: Eukaryota > Metazoa > Chordata > Amphibia > Caudata > Salamandridae > Calotriton > Calotriton arnoldi. The sequence continues at coordinate 470,824 of CAWUFW010013371.1, forward strand.
TACGATTGGGCGGTCGGACCGCCACAGGACCGCTGCATCCGATGAGGATCCAGGACCCATGGCTGTCACGCAGCGGTCAGGAGCAGGAATCTGCTGGCGGTGCTGCTGCGGCATCACCAAGTATATTCTGAGCTGATGTCTCACTGCCGTTTTCATGGCGGTGAGCCTGCTACGAAAAGGTAGCACTGAGGCAACTAACAGGGCCCCGTGCTGCTCCTGGGCCTGGGAGTGCATGCAGGGGGGTAGCTGTTTGCAAGAAAATAGAGCCATGTGAGGGGAGGATTCAGGAAGGATGTTAGAATCGAGGGGAGGGGGAGCTTTCTTATTAGGAAGTGTTGCCCTCACACACCCATGAGAATGTCATGCTTCATCATTGGGCGCTTTTGCTCCTCGTGGGGTCGACGCTGTCATACCCCACGGGCCTCGCGAGAGGGCTCTTTGGCGGAGATCTTTTAAAGTAAAAAACTGCTGTAATGGTGAGTGCAAGTGTGTGGAGCTGGTGAGACTGGATAAAAAATTATGCGGTGGTACCCAAAAGGGAGAGATTTTTATTCCTGAGTCCACCTGGTAGGGTTAAAAACAAAAGCCAAACTGTTACTTCCCAACAATGAGGAAACACAGTTTAGTCATAAGTGCAGGTGAAGTGAGTTGGGTCGACATGTTTCACGCCCTATTGGTCAAGGAGAGATCCATGGCGTTTCATCAGGACCGAGCATTGGTGTAATAAAAGTAAGAATGAATATCTGTCCCTACCCAGATTCAGGAATGGGAAGCTCAAGGGGTGGGTGTCTATAGATTACCCACCTGTGTACTAGTCTGGGTGCGACTAGTAAATTAGGTGCGAGGAGAAGCGTAGATGGTCATCAGCATAACTACTATCATCTTAAAATCAGATGGTCAAATTGAGGGATAAATCCCCACATAAAGTAATCGGACTGCCAAACTTACTTAGGTGAAGAGTAGTTGAAATTTAATGAACATGCTATAGAGTGTCCTAGCCGAATACTGGCTGATTTGCATGTTGAGCAAACCTTGGTAGCTAACTAGGGTGTATATAGCCAACTAGAATAAACAGATTTAAGAAAATCAATTGTATTTCTCATAAAGAAAACACATTAATGTAGCTTAATAACCATTATCTGTCATGTACATAGTTCCCAAGTGAAGTCCTGAAGAGGCCTAAAAGCTAAAGGCCGAAACGCGTCAACACCTCGTTCATGAAGTCTCTTGAAGTCTTGGATTATAAAATGTATTAAATACACTGTATGTTGTCCTAATACCAACAATTCTTATTTTGTATATACATACGGACCCAAGAGACTATCAGTCAGAGTGATTGTGCAGGAATGTTATGCACAGCCCTCAATAATTATATGTTTGGAAGATAGGAGTGTTTTTATGGGGATTTATTGTATGACACTATTTGTAATGTTTTGTACTGCTTTGTAATGTTTTTGTACATGGGAGGATTTGAATGTTTGATGCACCACACCATACAGTAGTACGCTTCCGGTATGGATAAAATGTGAATATATGGATGCACTCAATAAAAGAAGAATCTCGGAATTTTCGAGTTATATCAATGATTAATTTATGTAATCATTAGATTTAGTAATGTTTGTATCTTTTCCTGCTTCTCAGTTCCATTTTTTCAGTATTTGATTAGGCCTTGAGAAGTAAGGTTATTAGGGCTTCCCCGTTCTCTTTTTTCATAGTTCCCAAGTGGGCATACAATATGTGAAGATGGTAGTGAATGTCCTTAATCAAAGGTGTTAAACTGATTAACTCCTCTCATAGCGTTTTCAGGCTGAGTCTCTGTAATAAACACGCAAATAAAATAAAATGTTGAAAATTATTATACAAGCAACGATCTAAAGAAAGCAACAAAGACATAAAAGGGAATCACAGGTGTACATACATTTCCTAATCTATATTGAGGCTAAAGGGTTCTTTACAATCCATCTCCAAAATATATCTAGATTCAAGCCTCCAGAGTACCCTTTATTACCTCCTATCATCTTGTTGGGCACACAGTCAATGGCACTATACTTGAGTAGGTTGGGATCTCCATTGTGTACCTGCTGGAAATGTTGGGCTACTGAATAGTTAACATCCACATTCTTGATGTCCCTAAGATGTTGTAGTAATACCAATATACATCTTTGGGTAAGGACAGGGCAAAGCATAGACGACAAATTCAGTTTTACAATTTAATGTTTTCTTGATTCTGATAGTCAAGTTGAAGGATGTGGTAAGTTCACCAATATTCATGTCATTGATGCGAGCCTTTTCTTTTTGATGGTGACTTCACTCTTGACTAGAAAGTCCCTCATTGCTGCAGCCTTTCTAAAGGTAATCTGTGGTCTAGTGGTCATACTTTCCCCTATCACAGAGTCGTTTTTGATGAGAGGCCAATGCTTGGACAAGACTATTCTCATACTCATATGTTGGTCTTGTAGGAGGTGATGAATCTAACCCCCTTTTCCCTACTGGGGTGCCTGCTCTTTCTGCCTGTTCTAAAGAGGGCTTCCTCCCTCCTTCACTTGGATATCCTGGATTTAGCTGAGTTTAAAGTGCTCTCAGAGTAGCCTCTCTCCCGCAGTCTGAGCACCATTTCTTGTTGGATAACCTCAAAATTAGCTTCGTTGCTACAGATGCGTCTGGCCCAAATGGGATACTATTTTTCAGAGTCACCAGGTGGAAGCTCCTAGCATGGAACATACTATTGTCAGCGGTTGGCTTCTGGTAAACTGTGGTTGCAAGCCTAGATTCTTGCTAAAACATTCTTACATCAAGGAAGTCTAATTGCATGCAGCTCATCTGGCTAGTAAAGGGTCTTGATAATGTTCCCATCAAGAGTTCACCAGTTATATGATGGACTGGTGAATTGAATTGAGAGGGGACATACTGCCAGAACCACCGCATTTTTGTGGAGCTGTGTGTGGGAATCATTGAGTATTGCTGAGGCTTCATCTCCTTTCCATATCACAAACAAATCGTCTAGGTAGCTGACCACAGTATCTCGACCGGAGGAAGGACTCAATGATGTTTGTGCATTGACTAATTGGATAGCGGCTGAGGTGAGGGGCGCTCTGTTTATTGACAATGCAGATTATGGAATTACGAACTGTTCCTGGAAACTGAGGTGACTCATACAGAGCGTGATTGATAGAAAAAGACTGAAGGATTCAGCCACATGGGTGTGAGTGTATTTTTTGGGTACTGAATGATTTAATCAATTACCCATTGTGGGCTGATTTTTCAAATATGAAATTATTACATGATTTTGAAATCTGCCAGTACTGTGATCAACAACAAATTCATATGTCACAACCAAGATGGCGGGCAAAATATGGTATTATACCGGGACGGCTCAGTCTTACTATGATGCCCCAGTGGAACTCTCCAATAGGAATGACCCGGCAAGCTTAAAAAATCATGGCTTTCCAACATGCAAATTATGTGTCAGTGACACATATCAATTGGATATCTGAGCATACCTGTGAGTGCCCGTTAATTTCTTTCCTCCCCAGAGAGATTGTTGTTTGCGGATATTAGGTGAGACCACACATACGGAACACCCACCCATCAAGAGTTCGGCAGTTATATGATGGACTGGTGAAGAAATCTTTCTTGCTATATATATATATATATATATATATATATATATATATATATATATATATTCACTGAAAAAACCATAGGTTTCAGACACGTTATAGTTAGAAATTAGCATTTAAAAAACCTTTGAAATTCACTGAAAAAACCATAGGTTTCAGACACGTTATAGTTAGAAATTTGCATTTAAAAAACCTTACAAATTCACTGAAAAAACCATAGGTTTTAGGGACAGTTATAGTTAGTTGGACATTGCACTCGTACAAAACCCGTGAAATTCCCCCGTTATAGTTAGTTGAGCTAACTATAACTCGCGCCCCGCAATGCACTGCTGATGACGTCACATATTACATCACTCATGACATGGTCAGTGACATCACTGATGACATCACTGATGACATCTCAAATGACATCACTGATGACATCATCCAGTGACTGTGTGTTTCTGTAAAGTTTAAATATTTTTAATATATATAGGGAAAGGCGTATTGAAGAATGAGTGGGTGTATAAGTGTCTGTATGGATGATTTAGTAGGTGCGTGACTAGCTCTATAAGTGAGTGATTAAACGTATCTTACTGAATGCATGGGTTAGTGACTAAACTGGGTGAATGTCTGTATCCGTCTGTCTATTGCTGTGTAAGTGGCTGCATGGGTTTGTGAATAGCTACATGAGTGTCTATATGAGTTATTGATTGGTTGTCTGAGTATCTGTATGGGTGCCTGAGTGTTTGTGTGGGTGGGGTGGGTGCGACTCTGTGCATAGATGTGTGAGTGGGTGATTCACTGGGTGGATGGTTTCAAGAGTGCATCTGTGATAGACTGTATGGGTGGGTAAGTGTGTGTAAGAGTGTATTAGTGAGTGAATGTATGTCCCAGTGGTACATGTGTGAGTAACTACATATGTGAAAGGCAGTATATATGTGTGTTGGAGTATATAAATAGCTATAAGCGAGAGTGTGTGATTGTGAGAGTGACTGTATGGATGAGTGTGTGCTTGCATCAGTGATTGTATAAGAGCGTAAGAATGTGCTAGTATTTGTATGAGTAAGTGAGCTGGTGTGTGTATAACTGTATAGGTGAGTAAATGGCAGTGTGTTTAATTATTTGCATGACTGACTAGGTGTGTGAGTACCTCTATGGATGAGTGGCGGTGTTTGAGTGTCTATATAGGAGTATGAGTGCATATGATATTCCTGTGTGTCCATAAGTATGAGTGACTGTACAGGTGATTGAGTGGGTGTGTGTGTAGACCTAAGAATCAATGAGTGGGTATGTAGTTATTGGTGTTGGAGTGTCTATGGTTTTGCGAATGGCAGTCTGTAATTTAGAGTGGGTGTATCAAAGGTTATATTAGGGTGTGAGGAGGTGCATCAGATTATCACGTGGATGATGTCATCAGTGATGTCATCAGTGATGTCATTTGAGATGTCATCAGTGATGTCATCAGTGATGTCACTGACCATGTCATGAGTGATGTAATATGTGACGTCATCAGCAGTGCATTGCGGGGCGCGAGTTATAGTTAGCTGAACTAACTATAACGGGGGAATTTCACGGGTTTTGTACGAGTGCAATGTCCAACTAACTATAACTGTCCCTAAAACCTATGGTTTTTTCAGTGAATTTGTAAGGTTTTTAAATGCAAATTTCTAACTATAACGTGTCTGAAACCTATGGTTTTTCAGTGAATTTCAAAGGTTTTTAAATGCTAATTTCTAACTATAACGTGTCTGAAACCTATGGTTTTTTCAGTGAATTTCAAAGGTTTTTTAAATGCTAATTCCTAACTATAACATGTCTGAAACCTATGGTTTTTTCCAGTGAATTTCAAAGGTTTTGTAAATGACAATTTTTAAATGTATTAATTGTTATATTTATTTTTTTGATACTGATTTACTAAATTTTTTTAAACTATTTATTTTTAGATATTTTATTTTTTAAATTACATTGTAATTACATTATACATTACATTACAAAATATACTTTCTCAGAATGAATTACTTTAGTTTAAATACTTTGCAAATAGGCAATAGACTTTTAAGTACAGTAGTTACAGTTGTTGCAATGGGCAACACAATTTCAAACACAATGCAACATTGAGCTCAATGTGAATTTCTAGTTAAATGCAATTAGTTACTTTATGGATTACTTTTCTAACCACAGGACTGGATCCTAGATTCAGTCCTGGGACATCTCCTGTAAACAGTTGAGTAAAAGCGTTTTGGTTACAGTAGTGATTTTTAAGGAATATTATTGTATTTTAAAAGTTGACAAACTTTTTCACATAGAATCACCAATGTTATCCTATGGGAGGAAATTCACTTAGCAGGTAAGTAGCGTTATCGTTACTTTTTCTTACTCAGTGGTGGATCCTGGATCCAGCACTGGTGCATCTCCTGTAAACAGTTGAAAGAATGCGTTTAAGTCATACAGGCGATTTTTAAGGAATATTTGTAGTTTGTTAAAAACGGCACTGAAACTTTTCTGCGGAAAACCAGACAATGGATTCCAATGGAAGGAAATACAAGTTACTGGTAAGTACGGTTAGAATTACTTATCAGGGTCAGTGCTGGGCTAAAAGATGCAGCACTGGGTTCTCTCCTGATAACAGGTGAGTAAATCGGAATTCGTAGTTCAGCTGATTTTAGAGGAATATTATAAAGTTCCAAAACTCAACACTTAGAAGAATTTCCAAGTGAAACCAGTCAATGTTAGCCTATGGAAGGAAATTCAAGTTACTGGTAAGTACGGTTAGAATTACTTTTCAGGATCTGTACTGGGCTGAAAGATGCAGCACTGAGGTCTCTCCTGATAACAGGTGAGTAAATCGGAATTCGTAGTTCTGCTGATTTTAGAGGAATATTTGTATGTTTCAAAAATCGACACTTAGAAACTTTTTCAGCAAAAAGCAGGCAATGATATCCTATGGAAGGAAATTCAAGTTACTGGTAAGTACGGTTAAAATTACTTTTCAGGATCAGTACTGGGCTCAAAGATGCAGCACTGAGGTCTCTCCTGATAACAGGTGAGTAAATCGGAATTCGTAGTTCGGCTGATTTTAGAGGAATATTTGCACAATGGTGAAGGAAGGGGTGGGGCCTGAGGTGACATGTCTGCAAACACGCCCTGTGGCGCGTTTTAAGTTGGAGAATTAATTCCTCCTCAATCCCGAGGGTCCCTAGAGGCCAACTGGCCCACCAGATACCTCCAGTATGCGCCAGAGAGCTGCGTTGCAGAGAGGTGTTCAGAGGCCACGCCCCTTTTTACAACACTCTGCAACGCAGCTCCGTGGCGCTTACTGGAGGTACCTGGTGGGCTAGTTGGCCCCAGGGACCCTCAGGATTGAGGGGATTTAATTCCCCATCTTAAAACGCGCCACGGGGCCTGTTTGCACACATGTCACCTGAAGCCCCGCCCCTCCCTTCACCACTGTGCAAACGCGCCCTGTGGCGCGTTTTAAGTTGGGGATTAAGTCCCCTTGAATCCTGAGGGTCCCTGGGGTCCAACTATCCCACCAGGTACCTCCAGTAAGCGCCACAGAGCTGCGTTGCAGAGAGGTGTAAAAGGGGCGTGGCCTCTGTACACCTCTCTGCAACGCAGCCCCTGGCGCATACTGGAGGTTCCTGGTGGGCTAATTGGCCCCAGGGACCCCCAGTATTCAAGGGGATCGTTCCCCTCTGCAAACGCGCCAGGGCGCGTTTGCAGAGTGGTAAAGGAAGAGGCGGGGCCTGCGGCCCGATCGTTTTTTTCCGAAGGGGGCTGTGTGCCCCCCTTCCTTTTCCTTTTTTGGGCCCTGGGGACCCCATCCCCCAGGGCCTTACCCCTTTTTCCTTTTAAAAAATGGAAAGGGGGCCGCGTGGCCCCCTCCCGTGGCCGATTCCGGCCCCGGGGACCCCATACCCGGGGCATGGCCACTCTTTTTATTATTATTTTAAGGAGGGGGCTGCGTGGCCCCCCTCCTCAGGCCTCCTTTTGCCCCGGGGACCCCATCCCCCGGGGCAGGCCTTTATTTATTAATTTTTTTTATTTGGGGCCCCGGGGCTGGCCCTCTCCGTTGGGGACCGTGGGGGGGTCCCCAATCCCCCCACGGTCCCAGCCGGCTCCCCGCATCCCTGCTGACATGCAGCTCCCCATGTGGAAAAGCAATCTGCTTTGCTTCATTGAAGCGAGAGCAGGTTTCCCTGCTCTCGCTTCAATGAAGCAAAGCAGTTTGCAATGACAGGACGGGAGCCGCGAGGCTCCCGTCCTGTCATTGCAAACTACAGTGTCCCGAGGGTGAGCACCCCGGGACACTGCAGGAGCCGGCCCTGGGGGTGGCGGTCCCCAGGGCCATCATTGGCTCCAGGAGGGGGCCGCGTGGCCCCCTCCCCACATCTGCAAAGCCCCGGGGAAGTGGTGGTCCCCGGGGCTTCGGGGGTCCAAAACGGACCCCCATTTTAAATTTGTTAGTGCCCCGGGGAGGTGGCAGTCACTGGGGCGTGTGGGGCGCTGGAGCCCCCCACACAGGTGATTTAATTTAAAAAAGAAGCCCCGGGGGTGGCGGTCCCCGGGGCTGCGGGAGGGCTCAGAGCCCTCCAGCACCATTTTGTTTAAAGCCCGGGGGTGGCGGTCCCCGGGGCTTGGGGGCTATGAGGCCCCCATATAATTAATAATAAAGCCCCGCATGCCCCCGGGACTTGGCCCACCCGGGGGCCAATGTAACCACGAGCGCGGGAGCCCGCGCTTTGTTTTTTTTTTTATCGGCAGGATCCGCGCACCCAGCGCGTTTTCTGCCGATTTAAAAATAATAATTTTAGGCCCTGGGGGTCCTTGTAGGACCCCCTGAGCAGGGCTAGGGGGTCAGGGTGTTTCTACCCTGCCCCTTTTTGCGTTTTGCGCCCTTGTTTTTGTCTTTTCTTGTCCCTCGGTTCTACCGAGGAACAAGATGGCTGCCAACACTTCCTGGTTTGGAGTGTTGACAGCCAATTAGCATGCAGCTTGTGGTCGGGAGGGTGCGCGGATCCTCCGTGCCTCTAAATATCGAAACTTTTATTTTGGATTTTCTCAGCAACTACTGAACGGATTTGCACCATTTTTAAAAAGGGTGCTCTCTGAACCAAGCACTACCTTTGTGCCAAATGTGGTGTAATTCCGTTCAGCAGTTTTTGCTGTAGCCTTGCATAAATTTTCCTATGGGAAATCGATTTTTTCACTCTTATTTTTTGAATTTCTCCGCAACTACTGAACAGATTTACACCATTTAAAAAAAGGTCGCTTTCTGAACCAAGCGCTACCTTTTTGCCAAATTTGGTGTAATTCCGTTCAGCAGTTTTTGCTGTAGCCTTGCATAAAGTTTCCTATGGGAAATCGATTTTGTCACTCTTATTTTTTGAATTTCTCCGCAACTACTGAACGTATTTACACCATTTAAAAAAGGTCGCTTTCTGAACTAAGCGCTACCTTTTGCAAAATTTGGTGTAATTCCGTTCAGCAGTTCGAGCTGTAGCCGTGGCTAAAATTTCCTATGGGAATTAACATGGAGAAAACGCGTTTTGGGACCCCCTTTTTCTCGGCCCCGCTTGACGAATCAACCCGAGACTTTCACGGTAGGAGCGGAGCGGAGCGCCCAACAAGTTGGAAGCTTTCGCGAAGATTCGTCAACCGACGCAAGAGTTATTTCAAATAGAATGTTGCGGATTTCCTATGGATAAAGGTCCTAACTATAACTATCTACTGGCGACCGCCAGTAGATAATATATATATATATATATATACACACATATATATATGTGGTTCTGTGGCCCATGGAAATGTATCTGCAATATGCAACTGAACGAAGCACA